>CM046882.1:21612487-22212487 GCA_025667525.1 Glebionis coronaria | reverse complement strand
GAATTGCTGCACAATCACAAAAGAAGCTCTCTCTTACTGGACGCAGATTAGATGAGCAGGAATTATCAAGGATTTTGACGGATGACTTCCACTCGGCAGACTCTCTTAGTCTAAAAAGGTGCTCTGGAATGAGAACACTGAAACTAGTGAATTTCAAACTAAAAACTGTTGAGCTGAACTATTGTGGAAGCTTAAAAAGTATAGACCTCAACACACCACGTCTTGAAACTTTTCGATTTCTCGGACCCCGTATGAGGCCATGCATAATTAATTTTGGCTTCTGCAACCAGATGAAAACAATAGATTTAAGTGGGGTTGCCATGAACAACATGATGTTTATGGACTGCAACAACACATTCCCCCTTCTTCAAGTCTTGACCCTAAGATGTTGCGATATGACGGGATCAATAAAAATCTCAAGTAATTCACTCCATGAGTTATGTTTGCTGAAATTTAATGAGTCGACAGAAATCACAGTCACTGCCCCAAACCTAGTTCATATCACTTACAGTGGCAGTACAATATGTTCTTTTTCCAACATGAACGTTGGTCGTCTCTTTTCAGCTAGTATTGAACTATACCCTAGCTAGTTCGTATCAGAAGCATGATGATACATGGTTCCATGATGATACATGGTTCCTTAAATTGAATGAAATGCTTCAATGTGTGAAGCCGAAAAGGTTGGTGATTACGACTGATTCTGAGAAGGTATGTTTTGGAAAACCTTAGTTTGTGAATATATTTTTATGTTTTATATTTGTTAAACTTAATTTGGTCTTCTTGTTGCAATGTAGAATATCATAATACCGAAACAACTTAGACAAAATCTTATGCCTCTACCGTCTAAAACTGAGCTGATACTAGTAGATATCACTTCAAGAACAAGAGATACTATCCATCTTGTTGATCTTGCCGATTCAATGCTTTGGATTTCACCTAGGTTCAACGTTGTTCGAGTTCTTTTACAGAGTTTGTTTTTTGCAAGACTAAACGTACTATTTCTAACTTTTAAAATATACGCAAATTCATTAGTTAACAGTACTGCAAAGATCATACTTCGGATAGTTTGAGAAAATACATTGTTGTGACTTTTTGTTAAGAAATAATTTTGTAAACTTTTTGTTCTGCTAACATGCAGTTGGTTCATGGGGTCTATTCAAGAAACCAAGAAAATTCATGCAGCTTCTGCACCTCGCATTCCATAAGATGTTGGCGCCATTCAGTGACGCAATTTGATGTAACCGAATCAGACAAAAACTTACTCAAGTGTTATCTCAAGGAAAATTTACAAAAGGTTGACCGCGTTGCCATAGATGGGCCGATCACAGGTTGATGGTGGATTGTTTTACTTGATCTTGAAAGTTCAAGCGATCTTTCAATTTAGACAGGTTTTGGATATTACCACAGTACTTTTCATTGTTACAAGTTTATTGTGAAACTTAACCGAATAAAGATGTTAAAAGGATACTAGTTGTTCTCAAACCATCTGATCAAAGTGATTATTTCGACTCAACTATTGTTAATCACTAAATTATACGTATGTCAAATGATATGTAGATTATAATGATAGCACAAGTAGGTTTGGTTACAACGAAATTGGTCGAGATCAATAGTTTGAAACCCGGTTTGACCGGATTTGACTTCGATTGACCCACTTTCCTACTTTAGCCGGGTCTCGTCACTTATGGCTAGGCTGACAATTCTGGCCGGGTCGGAACTGTTTTTAACGAGCCCGACAGGTTTTGGCCAGGTCTGGTCCGTTTTAGCCGGGTCTCGTCCGTTTTGGCCGGGTCTCAACTTTTATACTAACTTCAAATCATGAAGCATAATTCGGTTAGTTGCTCTAAATCATGATTCAATTGACATGTATGACCCACAACCCGTTTTGGCCGGGCATGACCTGTTTCACACTAACCGACCAATGGCCTAAGAAGATAACTTTAATTAGTTAGTAAACAACAACATACCCAATCCTGCAGGGTCACAATATGGGGAAGGTAAAAATATGCACTTGATGATTTCGTTCCTCTCGTCACACCCCAAATCTTCCAGCCTAAGGGATTGCTATAGCACTCAAACCCCGACCACATGTTGGGTTTAATACTTTAAACTCGATCAGGGAAAGACATTGAACACATGATAAACAGTAAAACTGGATATTCCATCTGTTACGCGAAGAGGTGAACCTAGTACCAAGATTATTTCTGAATAAGTTGACTAGTATTGTCATTATGAACTGCACTTATGATGTTCTATGGTCTAGCAGTGCTACTGATTTAGGTTAAGACTTAAAAAGTTAGAAATCCTGCATAGTTACAATTTAGGTTGATATTTTCAGTTAGTAATTACTATACAAGTCATTTGACTTCTTCAAATCGTGACGCGTATGACCCGCAACCCGTTTTGACCCATGACCCCATCGGTCCGTTTTGTCACCTCTAACTTAAGTACATAATAACTTTCATCATAATTATCTTTACTACTAACGGAGATAATCATTATACATAGCTAGGGTATAAATTCACAATCAACGTTAGATAAATGACAATAACTTTTTCATTTCACTTAAATTTTGCAGCATCACCATATATGGGTCAAGCTGGTGAAACTACCAAGAGTAAACTCAAGCAGGGAAAGACATTGAACACATGATAAAACTACCAAGAGCGACTTGGCCAAATTCGTGACTCCAGTCAAATTTTCAACTGTGTCTATAAGCTGGAACTTATCAAGTAATGATCCGATCTTTAGACTTGCTATAAGATGGAATTTAATTAAAAATTACCAAGAGTGAATCAAGTGTCGGGAGAAAATGTTCACCACGCTATGAGATGAAATCAATCATTACAACAAAAGGATGCTGCTGACCAAAAAAGGCAGAATGAATCAAGTGTCAGGACATTTGTTCAATGTTTTATACCATTCTGTTGACGCTCAACGAATGTACAGCTGGTGGATATAATTGCTATTGTAGTTTGTTAAGTGTTACATCCTCATCAGATGAGCTATCACTAACAATATGTGCATCTAACTTAAGAGCTTCTTTCATTCATCTAAGCTTACTCATTGTATGCTCTTAACTTTCCGACAATAGTTGGTATCTCTCATGCATGGCTAGCTAATTATATTTTTGTGGCGGTTATTATCCAACATCTGATTCTCATATATATTTATTTTCCAACTTGCAGTTGCTTCATGGGGACTATTCAAGAAAACCAGAGAATTCATGCAGCTTGTGCATCTCGTATCCCATAAGATGTTGGCGCCATTCAGTGACGTGATTTCATGTAATCGAATTAAACGAAAACTTACTCAATTGTTATCTCAAAGAAAATCACAAAAGGTTGAACGCGTTGCCATAGACGGGCCCATAGATTGACAGGTTGATGGTGGCTTACTGGCTTGTTTTACTAGCAAGCTATGTTTAAATTTAAACAGTTTTTGGATATTACTACTTTTCGTTGTTATAAGTTTATTGAGAAACCATCTGATCAATGTTATTATTTTAACTTAACTATTATTTATCTCTGAATTAGATCATAATGATAGCGCAAGTAGGTTTGGTTACAACAAAATTGGTGGAGATCAATGGTTTGGCCAGGCTGACCCGTTCTGGTCGTGTCTGAACCGTTTTTAGCGGTCCCGACAGGTTTTGGCCAGGTCCGGTCTGTTTTAGCCGGTGCTGGTCCGTTTTGGCCGCGTCTCAACTTTAGTACTGTATCAACTTCAAATCATGAAGCATAAGGTAATATGTTAATGAAAATACATGCAGAATGTAATGATTCATAAAACATACATTACACCCTTATTCTATTGATTAAATCCATTCCCATTTATTTTGCTTCTGCCCTTATTAGGTCTCTTGTGTCTTTGATTTCATCGATTCTGTGATGCTATCTGCCTATGTGCCTATGTGCTGCAATGTGTCATGGTTAAGAAGTTAGAAATTCTATTTAGCTATTAGAAGTTAGGTTGATAATCTGGTTAGTTGCTCTAAATCATGACTCGTTCGACACGTATGACCCACAACCCGTTTTGGTGGGGCGTGACCTCTTTTTGACCGCGTATGACCCGTTTTTTGGGGAGTTGTCAGGTTTTCACCTGTTTTTCTTGTTTTGTCCGGTTTTTCCGGTTTTGACAAGGTCTGACCTGTTTTGACAGGGTCTATCCTGTTTTGGCTGCGCCTGTCCAGTTTTGGCCGAGTCTAGCTGTTTTGCCGGGTCTGCCCGATTTTGAACAGGTCTGATCCTGTTGACCGAGCCTGACCCATTTAGGCTGGGTGTATCTTCTTTTGATTGGGTCTGTCCCATTTTGAACAGGTGTGTCAAGTTTTTCCCAGGTCTGACCTGTTGAAGGAGGTTCGGGCTCTCACCGAGAAACATCCATGGACCATGGTGAACATAAAAGTTCATGTATATAGCACGTTAGATAAAAGTTCATGTATATAGCACGAACTCTAGACAACCAAGTCATGATATCAGACTGTAGTTTTGCAACTGGTTTCCGCAGCATCCTTATTTCCTAATCTGTGAGAGGAACTTTCCTAGTGAAGTAATTTGAGTGGATGATTTGCTTCTTGGCCTTATTTCAAGGTATTTCATGCATCAGCAGTTGACTGTCACAATGGTCTTTGTCTTCTGTATGTCTTTCTTACAACGAAATTGGTCGAGATCCGGTTTGACCTTTGACTTGGGTTGACTTGTTTTGACCAGGTCACACCTATTTGACCAAGGCCTGATCCGTTTTTTCCAAGTCTGACCCGTTATTGTAAACTCATGACTTATACAAGTGTAGAAAAATAAGGCTAGATGATTTAACAACACTTTCATTCACTTCAAACAATCAAAGGAACGAGAGAGTTTATAAGAATCAAAATCCACCACAGTATAAACTAGTATGGATCTATTATCTAACCTGATAATAGTTTTACAAATCAAACAAACTAAAAATACTAGATGAAAAACCCAGAGATGAAGTAAGTTATGTGTGTCGCCATTGATGGCTGCACAAGAGAAAACACACACACCAGACTTAACCCTAACTCAAAATGAGTTAGGGTATTATAACCAAAACATAGCAACGTTCACCCAAACACACTTGGGCCTTCAACCCGAGAGCCCAATAAGTCCAACGGCTAGCCTTGATAAACTTCCCTTCACTTGTCCATGTTTAGTCCCTGAAAATAAGAGAAAAGACAAGTAAGTCCTTGTAACTTTTGAATATCAGATTACAAGGATTTTAACATCCCCCCTTAATCTGATATTCTATACAAGTCAAGCATTCCCAGTTTTCCAACCAGGTATGCATGCTGAGGTGTATCCAACCCTTTGGTAAAGATGTCTGCAATTTGATTTGCAGACTCTACCTTTTGAGTCCTAACCACCCCATTCAAGATCTTTTCCCTCACAAAATGTAGGTCAATTTCAAGGTGTTTAGTTCTCTCATGAAACACTGGGTTGGCAGCAATTTTGATTGCTGAGTTACTATCACAATAAAGATCCACTGGCAAAAGATTGCTACATTTTAAATCTTTTAAAATTTTTAGGATCCAAATGACTTCACTAGTCACTAAGGCTAGAGCTCTATACTCAGCCTCAGCAGATGACTTAGAGAGAGTAATTTGTTTTTTGCTTTTCCAAGACACAAGGTTATCATTCACAAACACACAATACCCAGTAACTGATTTCCTAGTGACAATACACTTAGCCCAATCAGCATCAGAAAAAGCTTTAAGATTCATACCTGTGTGATTCTTAACATGAATACCCAAACCTGGAGCACCCTTTAAGTATCTAAGAATCTTAAAAGCAGTCTTCAAGTGAGACCTCAAGGGTGAGTGCATAAACTGACTAAGACAATGAACAGCATAGGAAATATCAGGTCTGGTATTGGTCAGATATATCAGCTTGCCCATAAGCTTTTGGTAATCCACAATGTTTTCCAACAAGGGATCATCATCACAAGGTTGATTAGAAATGGTCAGTTTGGAAGGTAAAGGTGTCTTGGAGGGTTTGCAAGCAAGCATACCATATTCAGATAAAACATCAAGAACATACTTTCTTTGATTCAAACATATTCCCTCTTTAGTATCAACAACTTCAATTCCCAAAAAATATTGCAGTTTTCCCAAATATTTTATTTTGAAATTACTTTTCAAAAAAAGTTTGAAGTTGTCAATCTCTTTTTTGTTGTTCCCAGTAATTATAATATCATCAACATAAACAAGCACAGCAATAAAACACTTATGGCAATCCTTAGTATACAAGGAGTAATCAGACTTGCTTTGCAGAAACCCATTCTCAATTAAGACAGAAGTGAGCTTAGCATTCCATTGTCTAGGGGACTGTTTCAGACCATAAATAGACTTTTTAAGCTTACAAACAAGATTTGGATTACCAGAGTAAAAACCTTGTGTGGGTTTCATGTAAACAGTCTCATCCAATTCACCATACAAGAAAGCATTGTTTATATCTAATTGGTAAATAGGCCAACATTGGTTAACAGCAAGATTGATCAAGCATCTAATGGTAACCATTTTAACAACAGGAGAGAAAGTTTTCTCATAATCAATTCCCTCCTTTTGACCATAACCCATGGCAACCAATCTGGCCTTATACCTCTCAATCTCACCACTGGATTTAAACTTAAGTTTCCAAACCCATTTAGAATTTAAGGCAGTCCTATCAGGAGGCAATTCAACTAAGTCCCAAGTGTCATTTTCAAGCAAAGCAGCAAATTCAACATTCATAGCATCTACCCATTCAGGACTTTGACAAGCCTAAAAAAAACTCCTAGGTTCACTACTCTTATTCAATTGAGTAACAAAGCATAATACATCTCCCTTAAGTTTGGAATAACCAACAAATTTTTCAATCCCATACTTGACTTTGGAATCCACAACAAAATCATTGTAATTTTTTGGAAAAACAGAAGGTCTAGAAGACCTTCTCACACCCTGATTACCCTGAGCATTAGTATTAGAGATACCACCCAAGTCATGTCCATGCAAAGGAAAGCTTGGGTGAAATTCTAAGTTTCCTTCAGACATTTGTGTTTCATCAAGTGTAGCAGCCTCAACACTTGGACTGGCATCAATGGTATCATTGCTAGAAGCAATGTATCCATTGTCACCTAGACCCAAGTCTGGGCTACCAGCACTTGGTGACTTACTGTCACCATTATGAACATTAATAACTCTCTCATCATCATTAGGAAGCTCAGGGTTTTCCAAATCAAAAAAGGTTAAAACTTTGTCATTTTGAGAAACATCAAAATCTTGGTCCTTATTCTTTTTATTCAAAACAGTATCCTTAAAAGGAAAAATAGACTCAAAGAACTTAACATCTCTGGAAACAAAGAACTGATGTCTATCAAGACTATAAAGTTTATAACCCTTTTGCAAATTAGAAAAACCCATCATAACACATTTTTCAGATCTGCTGGTAAGTTTATCATGACTATTCAAAATAGTAGCAAAACAAAGACAACCAAAGGTCCTAATATGAGAGAGATTAGGAGATGTGTTATACATCATCTCATAAGGAGATCTACCATTTAGAACAGAAGAAGGCAATCTGTTGATAAGATAAGTAGCAGTTAGAATGCATTCAGTCCAAAATCTTAAGGGTATTCCCCCCTGAAACATAAGGCATCTGGTCATATTAAGGAGATGCCTGTGTTTCCTTTCAACAACCCCATTTTGTTGTGGAGTATAAGCACAAGAGGTTTGATGTATAATACCTTTGTTATTACAGAATGTCTGAAAAGTATGGTTAACAAACTCAGTCCCATTGTCACTTCTGAAAATTTTAACATCTTTTTGAAATTGGTTTTTTAACAAATTGTAAAAAATCTCAATAGATTTGCCAACTTCATCTTTGGTTTTTAACAAATAAACCCAAACAGCTCTTGTGTAATCATCCACAATGGTCAAGAAAAATCTATGGCCAGTATGACTAGTCACCCTATAAGGACCCCAAACATCCAAATGAACAAGTTCACCAAGAGTTCTAGTTTTGTGTTCACTTAGAGGAAATGGTTCTCTCACTTGTTTAGCCCTTTGACAAATTTCACAAAACTCATGTTGATCAATGCAACTAATTTTTAAAGAATCTTTTAGAACATTTAGGGCTGGGTCAGCAGGGTGACCCAATCTACAATGCCAGTCATGTTTGGACAAAGAACAAGTAATCACATGAGAATCATTAACACATTTGTTACCTTCTACATCTAAATAGTACAAACCACCACACTGTCTACCAGTCCCCAAGATTTTTTTGAGATTGAAATCCTGATTAACAAAGAAACATTTATTTTCATCAAACACCACTAAGATTTTGTTATCCTTAGCTAATTTATGAACAGACACCAAAGTCACACAATAATCAGGAATAACAAGAACATCAAACAACACAAGTCCATTAGAGAGTTTAAGATTTCCAATTTTGGAGATGATGGCTTCAGTCCCATTGGGATGAGCAACTTTAATATTAAGGTGAGAAATATCAAAAACATTTTCTAATTCAGAATCATTATTGGTCATATGTTGATTAGCCCCAGAATCAACAACCTTCCCATTGTTCCCAATTTTGGACTTGATGTTTGTGTTAGAACAAAAAAACTTCTCAAAATTGTCATTAAAAATCTTACTATTGTTAAAGTAAGTACCTGCCATATTGGCATGAACATTCCCAGAGTCACTAGTGGTCCCTTTGTTATCTTTAAACATAGAAAGTAAGGTAGCAAGTTGCTCATCACTGAATCCAGATGAAGAGGATGTTCCAACAGAATTGTTGGAAACATTTTTTCCCTTGTTACCTTGTCCTCCTTTTTTCTTACCAAAATCAGGAGGATACCCAATAATCTTGAAGCACCTATCAATAGTGTGCCCATTATACCCACAATTTTCACAAATCAACTCAGAATTACTAATACCAAAAGGTCTAGGACCAGAATTGTTAGGAACATTAGGTCTAAATCCAGTGGTGGGAGTGTTAGGTCTGAAACCCCCATTGTTGCCAAAATTAAAGTTGGGTCTAAAGTTACCACCATTATAATTCCCTTGGTTATTGGACTGATTTCTTTGAGTATTATTATTTCTAGCAGGCCCATTAGAAAAGAAAGCAGAGGTCTGAGTCCTCTGAGAGGAACTAGCAAGGGTACCAGATGCCAACCTATGAGATTCCTCACTGGAAATTATGGCATAGGCACCTTTCACATCAGGCAAGGTCTCTCTAGAGAGAATAGAACTTCTAATGCTCATATAAGAATCATCCAACCCCATCAAAAATTGCATAAGCTTCAACAACTGATTATGTCTTTTAAATTCACCAGAAGCAGTACACACACAATTAGGTAACTCAATCATAGCATCATACTGTTTCCAATAAGCATTCAATTTATGGTAATAATCAGATAAGTTAGACCCATTTTGTTTGAGAGTGTTAATCTTGTGATGTAGGTTAAAAATGACAGAACCATCCACTTTATGGTAAGTTTCTCTCAATTCATTCCAAACATACTTAGCCTTTTTAGAAAAAATTTGTCCAAGGAATAATTCCTCAGAAATAGAGTTCAGAATCCATCCAAGAACCACAGCATTGACTCTATCCCATTGTTTTCCCAAAACTTCATCAGTTAAGGACCTTTTACAAGAACCATCTATAAAACCAATTTTGTTTTTTCCTTCCAATGCCAACAACATGGCATTGGCCCAAACTTGATAATTTTCAGTACCCTTAAGTTTAACACTCACAACAGTCAACACAGCAGTATCATTAGGGTGTAAATGCAAAGGGTCACTCAAGTCCAACTTGCTAATGAGTGTGACAGGATCTGTCACACTCAAGGTCTCATCATCACCATGGACTGACTCATTCTCATGATCAGTCATGGTGAAGGGTCAAAAAAAGGGTATAAACAAACTCACAACACTGCAAACAAAGTTCCCAGGCTTCCAAACCACTCAAGGGTGGCAGGTCAAGGGCAAGCAATGAGTGAGGATCCAATATAATGGGTCAGAAAATAAAAAAGACAACCAACCCAAGAGCACAAACAAACAAAAAACAGGTAGCAAGTAAGGAGAGAGATAAGAGGTGTTACAGTGATAGCAAACCAAGCACAATCGATCTGATATATCTAGATTCACTTAGTCTAGATGATATCAGAACCTCCAATTGACCAACCCTAATTTTCCTTCAAGGGAAAAAAGGGAAAATCAATTTCCGCAAGAGAAACCCTCCAATAAGCCACCTATGAGACACAAGGAACAAACAACACAAGATCTAATCACAAACAGTAAACCCTAATTTTTGTAAAAAAATGGGGATTTACCACTTATGAGTTAGATAATATAACCAGAGTAACAATAATCGCAACAATAAGTCACCGGAACCAAGGAATCAAAAGATCCCCAAAAAAGTCAAACCCTAATTTTTTTCAAAAAATTAGGGGTTTTGTAAATCGAGAGAGTATAATGCTATTGTAATAGCAGATTGACCAGAAAAAACACTTTATACCTTTGTATGAACAAAGAACCATAAAAACTTTTTGAAAAACAAAACTTTTCACAATAACAGAATCAGGTTTGATAACCTGTCTCTGATACCATGTAGAAAAATAAGGCTAGATGATTTAACAACACTTTCATTCACTTCAAACAATCAAAGGAACGAGAGAGTTTATAAGAATCAAAATCCACCACAGTATAAACTGGTATGGATCTATTATCTAACCTGATAATAGTTTTACAAATCAAACAAACTAAAAATACTAGATGAAAAACCCAGAGATGAAGTAAGTTATGTGTGTCGCCATTGATGGCTGCACAAGAGAAAACACACACACCAGACTTAACCCTAACTCAAAATGAGTTAGGGTATTATAACCAAAACATAGCAACGTTCACCCAAACACACTTGGGCCTTCAACCCGAGAGCCCAATAAGTCCAACGGCTAGCCTTGATAAACTTCCCTTCACTTGTCCATGTTTAGACCCTGAAAATAAGAGAAAAGACAAGTAAGTCCTTGTAACTTTTGAATATCAGATTACAAGGATTTTAACAACAAGGTTTGTGATTTTGTTCGTGGTACAATATATATGTGTTCATGTGCTTATAAACGGGCCAATTTTCAAATAGTTGATGTAAACAAAATAAACTACATCTATCACGAGAGAACAATAAAACTAGTCAAGGTAAATGGGTTCGTTACTTTGTTGGATATGATAACACACTTTGGTTTGGATCAAAGAGGGTAGAGTGAGCGCTAGCAATAGACTTCAATAAATCACTTGTGGAAGACCCTTGTATTGATGCTAAACGAATGTATACTAAACTAATTTCTTAAGTGTTACCAGATTACTAGTACATGGCGTTTAATCAGGCAGGCTATTAATATTAGCTATCCAAGAATCATCTGCACCTTCACTCCAAATACCAGGCCACTGAGTCATATGTCTAGAAATGCTGAGACAAGAGGATCTTCAACTTCAAGTTCTGAGACTATTAAGTGCTGGTCATCCAATCTAACATACTCAAGTGTCACTTTTTAGCATTGGCATTCTTCACCTCTACCTCAACAAGATAATAACCTGCAGGAGCGAAAACAGAACAATCAACTAAGAGTAGCATTGGCTGTTTTGGCCCGGAAATGGTATTTAGTTAACCCAAGATGTAAATATGTAAATATGTAATTCAAAGATTTACATGAACTAGACGATTACCCGCGCATAGCAGCGGAATTACCTAAAGACATGTAATTAATGATATGCTAATTGATTCGATGGTCGAACGCGTGACCCAATAATTTCCTAGCGATAGATAGTTAATGATTTATTAATTGACCCGATGGTCGAATCGGTAACCCGGTGACTCGTCTGGGTTGAACCGGTAGGCGAGCCTGTTCCCATAGACTCGATCGGGTTGACTCGGTGGTCGAACCCGTGTCCCGGTGGTTGAACCCGTGACCCGGTGACTCGATAGGATTGACCCGGTGGTCGAAACCGGTGACCCGGTGGCTCGACAGGATTGACCCAGTTGTCGAACCCGTGGACGGTGACTCGATCGGGTTAACCCGATGGTCGAACCCGTGACTCGAAAAGATTGGCTCGATGGCCGAACCCGTTACCCGGTGACTCAATCGGCTTGGTCCGATGGTCGATCCGTGACCTGATGACTCAACCGGGTTGACCCGTTGGTGGACCCGTGACCAAGTTACTCGACCGAATTAATCCGGTCGTGGAACCCGTGACCCGGTAACTTATGCAATTGTTTATGGTTTAATTTTTCAACATTTCTTATTTCATCTAACTTATGTGCATTTAATTTTTCAACAATTTCATAATTAATATCCAACTTCTATGCATTAAATTTTTCAACAATTCTATAATTAAGTCATTTTTCAACATTCAAGGTTTTGGGGTTTTTTCTTTATAAGTAGTAGACTTCTATGCATTAAATTTTTCAACAATTTCATAATTAAGTCATTTTTCAACATTCAAGGTTTTGGGGTTTTTCCTTTATAAGTAGTAGAGATAGAGATAGAGATAAAGATTATAAGTAGTCGAGATAGAGATGGACCCCTAAACAATCAAATCAAAAATATTACTTATCCCCATATGCTAGTCTATTAGATGGTGTTGGCATTAGAGTGATTATGGGATACGAAATCTGACAAGGCATCAACTATGAACAGCAAACACTGGAAAGAAACTGACTTTCACGAAAAACGCAAAGCCAATACACACGAGAATCTGGTTGTTGAGTGTAACTATTCAACTAAGGTTTGGGACAATGACTTGAAGGAAGCTGATTTCCGAGTATCTCCCGTATATGGAATGATATTCTCGGCTGATTACTTCCCCTATTATCGAGTACTACAACTGATGTCGGACAAAAAGATGTCAAAACGGCCGGGGAGAGCCCAAAAACCTAGTGATGGAACTTTGTCACTGTCAAAGCCTTTCACTCCTTAGCAAATATGTGGTATTAATAGAGGAAGTTACTGGGATGTTTTTTAATGATAATTCCAGGTCATGTAAAAGAAATTTCATACAAAGATCAACCTTCAGCTCGAGTCAGCTCATGTTTAACCAAACAAACAAAACAAACCGAGCCGCCCGAATAGGGACGTGATCTTGTCTACTATTATTGTTCCTTTTCTCTACTATGAAAACGTTACTATGGATTTCTCTATTAGACTTCTTCTTGACTCATGGAGTCATGGTGATCACAAAACAAAAAACGGAAAAATTCTAGAAAAATTCGAGAAATCGAAAAATTAATATAATATTCTCAGTGTTTGATTTGGATCAAATTAGATGCCTTAGGAGTTTGATTAATGAACTAGTAGCCGATCCATGTATTCGGTATTATAAGAAATGTTTGAATCCAACAATTGAGTTTGTTACACGACGATATATTACTTAATATTATATCTCGTTTAGAGTAAGGGCCTATCTAACATCTATTATCTCTTTTAGTTCCTCATTAACCCTTATACTGATATCAGCCTTACCTTTTGTTTTATCGACAATACCATAAATCAGTGTCGCACGTATCCCAACCTTAAAAATTCAAACTTGATACCAATTACACAAATTCGCTTAATCATGCGTATAAATCACTAGTAAATACATGGATTAATAATGTCATTAGCCGCAAAGTTGAAGACTTTGACTTACAGTTTTGGGATTTATGATTACAAGTAGGAGAGTTTAGCTATGACAACGAGCTATTTTTCAACTCTTCTTGTCTTACCCGTAGGAAACCTTCCTATTTAATCCTCCTAATGGCGCGATAAATTGTGAAAGACTCGCGTCTTCGTGAATTTATTGTTTAACCCTCAATGAAGATATGTTCGAGAAGATATTATCCGGAAGTCCTTGTTTAGAAACTCTCAAGTTGAAAGATTGCTATCGGTATAGGCTCATCAACATTAATTCAAAGAGTGTTAAAAAGTTTGTGTTCTGTGGCTACAATCAATCTATGAGATTGATTGTAGCTAGAGAACACCAACTCCTTTACACTCTTAGGATTAACGTTGATGAGCCTATAACCATGCCAATCTTGCAGCTTGATAGTCTCTAAACAAGGACTTCCGGATAGTATCTTCTGGAGCATATCATCATCGATGGTGCCACAATATATACACAAAGACGCAAGTCTGTCAAATCTAATCATACCATTAGGAGGATTAAAGAGACAATAGGACTGTTTTATACGAGTAAGATGGGAAGAGTTGAAAAATAGCTAACTATCATAGGTAAACTATCATACGTGTAATCCTAAACCCCCCAAATCCGTAGGTCAAAATATTCAACATTGCGGCTAATGGCATAATGAATCCAACTATTGACTAGACATGTAAACTCAGGATTAAGCGAGTAAGTGTAATTGTTATCAAGTTTGAATTTTTTAGGTTGGGGTATGTGGGAGACTGATTTATAGTGTTTTCGATAAAAGAAATGTAAGGCCGGATATCAGTATAAGTATAAGGGTCAACGTCGTCATCCTCCTCTTAGAAAAGGAGATGATGAGCTAAAGCCCACATATTTTGCCATCGTTTAGAGATAATAGTTTTTCGGAAAAGCCTTTTTGTTATACACAATATATGAGACATTATATCAAGTAACATATACTCGTGTAACCAACTTTGTTGCCATGCAAAACAAAAAAAAATAGAAATTATTTCAAACTCTTCATATAATTATCGTTATCAATTCATTGATCAGATACTAATTCATCAATCAAATGACAGTTATTTTGACCTAAATCAAACCCTAACAACATAATAATAATAACACATGCCTAACCAATGAAAATTTTCCATTTTTACTTTTGTTTTTGTCTATCTGTTATTAGAATCTCTAAATTTACACCTAACCAGCTACTTACTTTGGTTATGGTGCGGTTGTTAGAATAATTGATATGTTTTTAATATTGACTTCTTTAAAAGTGTGACTTTTGCCTCTATGATAAGTACGATTTACATATGTACTACAACGGAGTGTTGTAAAACAAGGGTTACGAAGGGTACTTGCTACAAGGTCAAGACTTGACTAACTCAGTGTATACATTTTAGCAGGGAAAATACTAGATTCTATGTCCGAAAATTCGTGAACAATAGAAGTGTAGTGCATGTTAACGCAATGGATAAAATAGCTACTTACTTGTACATACAGCATCGCTAACTATTCAGTTAAGCCCACAGGATGTATAAAATTGATTTTTCTAGAACTATTCGTACAGCACGCATGGAGTAAATTTCAATCACTTGCTGTGATTTAGATAAGTCTTAAATATTTATATGATGTTAATGGTATTAGTATGACTTACTTTATCCTTTCAGACGAATCCAACATCTTACGTAAACTGTCCTTTCGTCAAAGCCTGAGACAAAAACATAACTTCGATAGTTAGCAACAAAGGTAAAAAAGAAAAACGCCATAACACATAACAACATTCCAACAAAGAAACCTTGCAATCAAACTTTTTTCCTTTAAACCTATCCTTCAAGGACTGAAGGACATCTCCTCCTCTTCCCCTTCGTTTAAGTCTTGTTATCACTGAAGGACATCTCCTCCTCTTCCCCTTCGTTTAAGTCTTGTTATCACACTCAAGCCCCTCGGTATTAGAAGGTCCTTGAACGGATTCTGTCTGCATATTCATGGGTTAAAGTTCTTGTCTGTGTGGTGTTGAAGAGCTACCAATATTCCTATCAGGACTACCAAACTGTGAAAAACTACCTAGAAAAACATCTAGCTGGGACATAAAAATAAAGATGTGGTAAATTATTTAACTGGCACATTGTTATAAATGTTGTCCATTTGCTTCATGTTTCAAATATAATTATAAATGAACCCTAGTTTTCGTTTATGGCATACGTTTGATATAATAGCTCAAGAATTAACTCCATGCCAAACGAGAATAGATCCATCTCGGAAAATACTAAATCGAAACAAAACATGGACAATAAATACGTGATACCGAAAATGATCAGCCAATATACTACCAATCTCGAACTCAGGCAAAATCAACCCGACGATCACTCGTGACATTTCTTTGGTATCAGTTGTGCCGAATATTTACTTTAGGGTTTTTAAGTTATGTTTTTTGAGACGAATATGGACGTGTATATATAATGTGTATCAAGTTAATGTCTCATTTGACTAAATCAGTTACTTGATTTGCTACTGATTAATATTAATACCGAAAATTTGGGAGGAAGTTTTGACTCAATTTTTCATGTCTCACGTTTTTTTAAAAATGGGGTAACATTTATGATATCAACACTACGTATTGTTGTCATTTACATGTAAGATTATGAAGTTAATTGTATTTCTCATCTTAAGTGGGGAGGGTAAAGAGCATCTATAGTCGGCAACGGACGCGGACTAAATGAACGCATATTAAACGGGTAGGCTAAACGGATGCAAGGTAAAACGTGAAAAAAACATATAAAAATAAAAATAATAATACTTGTTTGAAAACCGGTAAAAAAATAGTCTAATGAATATTTTACATACGCTTATTAAGTGATACATACCCTTAGATTTCAATATAGAAACGAAAGAGTAATTCCAAATAATAAGAAATTGAAGACCTGCCAAAGGTCTTTCAGGCAAAGTGGATAAGGAGTCTAACATAACTAGGCGAGGGTTCGAATAACACATTCTTCCGCTTGGATGTCATTGCACGACTCGACCCACTAACCACTAACATTTGATGTTCTAAAAAAAAGGAAATTTAAGAATTATGAATAGAATCTCGAATTAGATGAAATAATGATTTGTTATTGATATGTGAAAGTTTGTTACAGAGAGAATGTTTACAATCATAAGCTTAGTCTAAAATGAATGGATTACAAGTGAAATTACACAAAATACAAATGGACTGAAAAAGTTGTTATGATAGAACTTTGACTTTTAGATATTTGATTATTGACCCACATCAAATACCCCTTTCTTCAAGAATTGCTTTTCCTCAAGCAAGATTGAAGTCAAAATCTGGAAACTTCACAACTAGCTCATCATAAGGTTCCAAAGTAGCATTTGCACTGCTGCATTAGACCAATGTACTAACAGATAAACAACAACCCTATTTCCTTTCTTTGTCAATCTTCTATCCAATATAGCAAAGGGTTCCACTACAATGAGACCTGCATCATTCAGTTGAGGTAATCTTCCAAGCTCTTGTGGAGTCTCTCCTCTGAATTTCTTCAACTGTGGCACATGGAAAACAGGATGAATCTGAGCATCTTGAGGCAACTATAACTTATAGGACACCTTTCTAACCTTCTGAATGATTTGGAAAGGGCCATGATACTTTGTTGTCAACTTGTTGTACTTTCCCTTCCTCATTTTGGATTGTCATAAGGTTGAAGCTTCAAGTAAACCCAATATGCTTCTTGGAATTCTCTATCAGTTCTTTCCTTATCTGCCATGTTTTTCATTCTCTCTTGAGCTCTTTTCATGTGAAACAAAAGTAAGTGAATTGCATTTTCTCTCACCACCATAGTTCTGTCTAACATATCTACCACACTATCACCAGCTTGATAAGTTATGTGGCTAGGAGGAGGTAGGCCATAATTTGCCTGGTATGGTGTAGTTTGAATAGTAATATGGTAAGAAGTGTTGTACCAATACTCAGCCATAAGTAACCAAGTAGACCACTCCTTGGGCTTGTCTCCATATATGCACCTCAAAAAACATTCCAAGCACCTATTAACAACTTTTGTTTTTCCATCACTTTGAGGGTGGTATGCAGTTGATGTGTGTAGCTTAACCTTCAACACTAAACAACTCCTTCTGTCACTCACAATAACTTTTAGGAAACCATGCAGTCTATACACAGTATCCATATAAACTTGAGCAATCTGAACAGTTGTGTAAGGATGAGACAAAGCAATAAAGTGAGCATCCTTACGCAGTCTATCCACCACCACCATGATAATGTTTTCCCTCTTGTCATTGGAAGACCATTAATAAAGTCCATGGAAATGTATGTCCATACTATCTCAGGAATGGGCAAAGGTTGAAGTAGACCTGGATAAGCCACCAATCCAGGTTTAAACCTTTGATAGACATCACAATTTCTCACAAATTCCTTAATTTGTTTCCTTATCTTTTTCCAATATACCACAACAGACATTCTCTACATTGTAGTTTGGATACTTGAATGCCCACAAGTGGTTCCAGAATGGAAATACAACAACAATTTCTTTTTTAGATCCCCATTTCTACTCACCACTAACTTCCCTTTCCTAATAGCTGACCTGCAGTCCAAGAGTAATGTTTGGCAGAAGCACTATCTTGTTGCAGGTTAGAAATGATAGTCTATAGTTCTTGATCATCACTCCAACCTTGTTTAATTTCTTCAAACAACTCACTGGCTAATGTAGTAACACTGATGTGAGCATACTTTTCCCCCATTGTGATCGCTAGACAATGCATCAGCTACTCTATTTTCTAATCCAAACTTATACATGATTTCATAATCAAACCTCATCAATTTAGGCATCCATTTCATTTGAGTAGGAGTGCTAATTCTCTGGTCAAGTAAGTACTTAAGATTGAAATGATCAGTCTTAATGAGGAAGTTCCTTTCAAGCAGATATCCCCTCCACTTATCCAAAGCTTGGAGCACATCTAAGAACTCTTTCTCATAGGTTGAGAGAACTTGATGTTTTGGTGCCAAAGATTTGCTCAAATAAGCAATTAGGTGTCCTTGTTATTACAGAATAGCTCCAATGCTAGTACCTGAGGCATCTGTCTCAATCACAAATATTTTATTATAACCAGGCAATTTCAACACATGAGCTTGCATCATAGCTATTTTAAGTTTCTCAAACGCCTCTTGAGTATCTTTATTCCTACTAAAAGCATTCTTTTCTAATAGACCAGATAGTGGAGAACTAATACTTGCATAGTCTTTAATGAACCTTTTGTAATAACCAGTTAGGCCTAAGAAACCCCTCAATTTCTTGACTGAAGTAAGTATTGTCCATGTTTGCATTGCTTAGATTTTAGTAGGATCAGTAGCTACCCCCTCTTTTTCTATAACATGACACAAATATTCCACCTGCTTTGCCCCAAAGACATACTTACTTTGCTTAACATATAGCTGATGTGACCTCATAGTCTCCAAAATCATTCTTAACTGACATAGATGTACCTCTTCATTAGGACTATACACCAAAATATCATCAAAGAAAACTAGTGTGAATTTCCTTAAGATTGGCTTGAAAATTTCATTCATGAGAGACTGAAAAGTTAAAGGAGCATTAGTGAGGCCAAAGGGCATTACCACAAACTCATAATGCCCCTCATGGGTATTAAAGGCTATTTTTGCTGTGTCATCTTCAATCATCCTAATCTAATGGTAACTAGACCTCAAGTCTAGCGTAGAAAAAAATAACAGACCCACAAAGTTCCTCAATAAGCTCCTCAATAAGTGGAATAGGGAACTTATCTTTAAGTGTATGCTTGTTTGTTTGCTTGTAATCTATGCACATCCTCCAACTACCATCTTTCTTCTTGACCATTACCAATGGTGATGAAAAGGAACTTTGAATATGTCTGATTACTCTACTTTCCAGCAGCTCATTCACCATTGTTTCAATTGCATCTTTCTGTGTTGGTGGGTGTCTGTAGGGTCTCATATTGATTGGAAGAGTTCCTTCCTTCAATGGAATCTTATGATCATGAAATCTCTTTGGTGGAATGCTTGTTGGAAGTATAAACACATTTGCAAATTCTACCAATAATTGCTCTAGGGGTGTTTGGATAACAGCATTACTAACTTTTGTTGGTTCCTTATCAAGAGCAGATATCATAGTCAGCATAGCTTCAGGGTATACAAACATAGCCATACCATCTTTTGGCAGTTTCCTTCCACTCATCCACTGTACACCTAGTCTTGTAGTACCTTCAAATCTATATATTTCCCATTATAAGCAAACCTCATTCTCAACTCTTGGAAGTTAAACTTAATATCTCCCAAAGTGGACAACCATTGAACACCCAAACCATATCACATCCTCCTAATGGTAATAACATTACACTGTCACTAAAATTTTCACCCTGTAACTTCCACATAAAGTCACTACACAGAGTATTACTTAGTAGAGTTTTTCCTCCAACCATAGTGACTTGTAAAGGGAAATTTTTTTAATTTTTCACCCCAATTATTTAGCTACACTCACATTAAAGAAATTGTGAGTGATTCTAGTATCAATCAGAATGTGCAATTCCAATTTTCTTACCTTACCCAATACCCTCATGGTCTGATAACTTTGGATTCCATTAAAGGCATGTAAAGAGATTTGTGGTAACAAGTCAGACGCACTCCCTTCCTGACCACTTTCTCCTTCCCCACACTCCAACATAATGTCATCATTTTCATCAAACTCGTCCCTATCTACTGAAACTTCCAAGCTAAACATTTGACTATGACACTTATGACCAGGAAAGTACTTTTGATCACAGTAAAAAAATAATTTCTTGGGTCTTTTTTCTTCTAACTTCTTTATAGTTAACTTTTTTCTTTGTTGCTTATTTTTCCAATTAGCATTAGGTGCGCGCAAAGACACTTGTTTGGGGCTAGTAATAGCATTATTGCCCAAAAATTTTAGAATAGGTATCAATGGCCTTTGTCTGTTAGCACTCAGTTTAGCCTCTTCCAACTTACATAACCCATACATGTCAACTAAAGACCTAGGTTTTAACATTCTCATAGCCAACTCAAGTTCATTTTTTAGGCCACCCACAAAGAAACACTGATTGTAGTATTTTTTTATATATTTACTTTAGGAAAAATAAAGCAAAAACAAATGTCGAAGTATTAAATTTCACGTTTTATGAAATAAACGTAAAATCATAAAATCGACAAAAAATAAAAGTTATCTAAAAATTCTCAAAAGAATTAATTTGACTCCTAAAAATATATCCAGGGTTTACAAATCAAGAAAAATTGTTGAAATTTTTTAAATTAATTAATAATTAATTTTTAAATGCTAATTAAAGCCTTAAAAATCAAATAAACTAATAAAAAGCCAAAACCAAGATTTTATAACTTGTAAAACTCAAACATACTTAATAAAGACTAAAAAATATTTTTCCAACAATTAAATCTATTTTTAAAATCCTAAAAACAATTTTTTAATTAAAATAACAATAAAAAATTAAATGAACAGTTGAAAAAATCTAAAACTTTTTGGAAAATTCTAAAATACTTAAATGAACTTGGGAAAAATAACAAATGCTAAAAAGATCAAATAAGCTGAAAATGAACAATAAAAAAGTTGTCTAATTAAAATAAGTTAAATTACTGTTCCCCTTTGTCCGATATGCCCACTAGACAACGACCATATGCTCTGCAATTTTGGGTGACAAAGAAAGAAAGGTATCTCGGACGTGTTCAGACAATAACTTTGTTGTGCACTTTTTGCTTGTTGTTTGGCCTTTTTGGTGTTGTTTTTTTGGTACAATGGGCATCCTCACAACCTTTAAGTTGTGAGGAGTCAAATATAACAAAAAACCACTAAAATCAAACAACAATCACACCACAAATATCACCAGTTAGACAGAATAAAGAAAAGAAGCAAACGATGACTAACTGCTGGTCTATTTGGCTATGACAGTGGACTATAAGCTATCCTAGAGCTCAATTAAGACCACCAAACTTGCTAACCAACTAATATACAGTCCTAACTACTCATCATTCAAGTAATCACAAGAGCAAACCACTAAAAAAATAAACCCTAGCCTACTGTTGATATATACAGAAAGGTGGTGTTACTGGTTTTTTTATGTGCACTATAGTTAGTCTTAGACTACCATAACCTACACATTAGTTAACCAACCACCTAACCAATAACTTAGACCCCTACTCTATCACCTAAACTATCTGTCACCAAGATTCAACAAGCCAAAATTTAAAATAAAACCTTATGCAGACCTACTATTACGAAGTGACTATTTTTTTTTTACCTAAGCATGCAATTTCTAAATTTGCACTACCAAGCTGACACAAAACACAAAAATGACTCTCACTAACCTAGTTGAGCATGTATAGACAGAATTTGAAACTTAGTGTCTCACCCACAAGCCTACTAAACCCTATAACAAACACCTCTTAAACTACTCAAAATGAGATTTTTTTTAAACAAATTCCACATATATCAATACAAACCTTACTACAACAACTTAAACATGCATAAACACATAAATGAACATGGAAAGATCAATAATCATCAACTAAAACATCACCTAAATGAAATCACATAAGATCCATATTCAAAACAGTGAACAAAAAAAGATACCACCCTTTGCTTTGTTCAAGCAAAGGACACACTATTTTTCTCCTTAAGCTTGTTGTTGGAAGATTGAGTATGAATTTGATCCAACTGAGATGGGCTGTGGGGGACTACAAGAGTCCAAACCAAATGTCTTCAATAAGGAAAAAATAATATAGGGATGTTATGTTTTCTTCTATTCCATGTACAATCACAACAAACAAACAAACAAAGAAAATAATATGAACCAAGGCTCAAGCTTTTGTCAGAAGCTTGAGCTTTGGCTTATGCTATAGTAGTTATGACAAAAAATAAAGAATAAGATTTTGAAAAATCTTTTGAAAACACAATTATTTGGAACACTTGTAAACCAATTGTAACCAACAAAATAAATTAACACAACTTAATAAAACTTGAAAAGATCCTTAAGTTGGTAGTTTAAGAATCTTTAAGCTCTATAAAACAGTGGGTCTCAAACAAATCTTGCCAAAATGTCTTTTAAACAAAAATATTTGATAAATTTTATACTACTTGCGTAAAAAGTAAAGAGATTAAACTACTTTGCAGAAAAATAGGATGCAACTCAGCAGATTATAAAAACAAAAAGCTCGAATTTTCATTAAACTTGGAAAATTTTACAAATAAGCTGGAACAAACTAAAGGTGGACACAAGCGTCACACGTTTATTAGAGAGCTAAGACTATTATAGAAAAAGGCAAAAACATAAACACTAAGCTGCTAAACTTCCTAGAATGCCCTTGTGGAATTTTTGAGTTTTAGTCAATGAAACAGCATCATGTGATTGTCCTTGTTGCCAGGCTGTTGAGACTTCATCCTGGATGTCCATCTTATCTTTGGGGGAAATAAATCAATAGGGGTCGTTGATTTTGCTATACACTCTTGGATTCTTGTTCAAACTTGAGTAGGGGACCATTGGGGTACGGTCTAGGGAGCATGTGAAGGTTTTTGGGGAGTGAGGTTTAGGTTAAGATGGGTTTAATCAATGTTCTAGAAGCTATCACGGTTTTATTTTGGGGGATTAGGGTGATGGTGGATTAGGGTTCGTGATATGAAGAAAGGGATGTTTGATTAATTTTGGGCGATAAGGGGGTGTTTACCAGTTTATTATATATTAAAAAAATACATTCAAACCTTGTTTAGTATTGGGTCAGTATTTACTGACCTTGAAGCAACTCTAGGATTTGAATATAAAATTCCCCTAAGTGTTTCATGTTCAGTAGTAAGGTGAGTCTGTTGAAGCATGACCAGAGGAACAAAGTTCCTACTGAAGACTAAGTTGTTGAAGGATGTTCAGTTTTCCTCTTCTAGTAAACCTAGAAGACAAAGGAGTCCTTGCTTCATATACTAGGCGGTCTAGTTTGTGAAGAACAAGTACTGAAGAAGAGTTTTCAGTTAAGTTTGGTTTGACAATACCAAACTGAATGATGTCGCTCTCCTCTAGAATGCTGAAGACACTTCAGTATTCTGATGGGTTGCATTAGGCGAGAAAAGATTACTTTAAGTCAAAGTAGGTTGCTTGTATAGTTAGCTATAAGTACAACCTTTATCTTTTCTAGAATAGTTTATTAAGTACTTTGTACTGTTTATCTAGCATGGGCATCAACCATCCACTGGATAAACCCATGCATGGGAACATGCAAAATGCAAACCCTAATTTCACACTGCCTATTTAAGGAGTGCTTATTAAGAGAGAAAAGGCTAACCGTTAAAAGAGTAGAAACTCTAGAAAAACCTTCTCTCTCAATACCAACTAAACCGTATAGCCAAAGAGCATATGAACGTTTAGATTGGAGCTTAGACTATTAACTTTGGTTAGAAGTTTAAGTAGAGTAGATCACCACACATTGTCCTTCAACCACTTTGTTATTCCGCAAACAAAGTGGGTTATAGATTCTTTATTGAGTTTTAATAAAAGTCTATACATTGAAAGTTATTGGTATTTTTGGTTTAATTGTTCTTAGTTCTTATCAGTTGTTAAAACAACTCACTTGAGTCTTGGTAAGGAGTTATTACTTAAGGTTGATAAGTAATAACGAATTACAAGGGACCAACAAGTGGTATCAGAGCAGTTTGATTAGCAAAAGTCTTATTTTTCATTAAATTGCTCATTTTAAAGTTTTCAAATCAAGATCCAAAATGGCTCAAGTAATACCAAAAACCATAGAGTATTGGGGTGGCCAACTCAATGTTGCTCCTGTCCTAGAGGTAGCTAATTTAACCAATTGGAAGAAAAGGTTCCTTGTCCACATGGTTGGGATTGAACCTCAATTCCTTGGAATCATTGAAAATGGTTCATTTGCTCCCATGGTTGGGGATAAAAAAAAACCTGAAGTACAATGGACTGCTGATGAGAGAAAAGATACTAACTTAGATCAGCGTCTCAAAAGTCTCATTATGTCCGTACTCCCAGATGACCAAATGAATTCTGTTGTGAATTGCAAAACTGCTAAATCTACATGGGAGGACCTTATTCTTTATCACGAGGGACCCTCTGATGTCAAAGAAACAAGAATAATGGATTTAAAGCTTCAAATACAACACCTTCAAACACAAAGAAGGGGAAACCCTCACACAGACATTCACAAGATACAAAGCACTGATGAATGAACTAGTGAATGATGGTGTTGAGGTTTCAAAACTTGAAATCAACACAGTTTTAGTTAATGCATTGCCAAAGAAGTGGCTCAGGCCTCTCTTTTTGGGAAAATAAAATATGAAGAAACCTCGTTGATAGGATTTTGAAGGCTCAAGCAAGAGTAAAGCATTAACCATTGCTACACCCTTGTCTACAGCCTTCTTTAGTGAGGCTGTCATCCAAGACTACCAAGATAGTCCTAATGATGAAGAAGACATAAGAACCAGTGAGGAATATCTGAATGACCTCAAAGAGGAATTTCATGAAAGAGCTCGTCTGGCAAGTCTTGAAGGTTCTTTAAGAAAGGAGGCAAGTTCTCCAGCACCACAAAAGCTACAGCTGACACTGAATGTTATAAATGTGGAAAGGCTGGTCACTTTGCTAGGGATTGTTTTTCCAAAACATCCATTCCTTATTATTCTTCACCAGATCAATCATGACCATTTGGTCAATCATCATTTCAACAGAAACAAATTACTTCAACTTCCTTTCATCAAAACAGGGCTGAACTTCGACTAGCAAAAGACTTTGAGGCAAAATATAGAGAAATCAAGGCTAGACTGGCTCTCATGAGCACTGAAGGTTCTTCCTCTAAGGCTCCCACGCAAGATAAGAACAAAGGGCTTATTGCTGAAGCTTATGAATGGGATGAGGATGAAGTATCTTCTGATGATGATGAAATGGTTAATGTGAAAGTGCTAATGGCACTTGTTGATGATGAAGGCTCTAATTCAAATGTTATTGCCAAATAAATTGGTCGAAATGGTGAATGGGTCAACATCACTATAAAAAGGTACAAACTCTTATTGAATTAGAAGATAAGGAAGACATTAAATTTGTCTTTGATTTCCTTTTCATTGATCTAAAATTTGTTGAAGAACAAAGAAACAATCTGCTTGAAAAATATCATAAAATTGTTCTTAAACTTGATGATTTTGAAAGTAAGCTTATTGAACTAAAAGAAGCTAAACTTGATGTACGTACTTTTCAATAACTGAACAAAGAGATTCTGGATGAAAAAAACACCCGAAGGGTGGAACTGAAAGAAGCAAGAGAAATTGTTAAATCTTGGCTTAGAAACTCTGATAAGGTAAATCAATGTATCAATGAACAAATTCATGCTCAAAAGAGGAAAATACTTGGTGCTGAAGGATCCTCCAGCACCAACTCAAAAGATATTGTATTTTTCAAAGCCTCAAATGAGGATGGTAGCTCGATCCCTGATGTTGTAAGGTCAGGTGAAGAGAAATTACCAAATCATGACACTGGACATATCCTTCTTCCTAAGTTGTAAGCTGATGCTGACACATCAGCACCTGTTGAGTCTTCAGTTACTGAAGATGGCTCAGTCCACTTCCTCCTTTGGAGAAGTTGGCTGGTGCTGAACCCTCTACTGGACCAAAATCAATCCAGTCAATCATCAAGTCTCACACAACACACAAAGATAGGTCTCCCAAGCATGTCAAAATTGACACATCAAAAAACTCTTCAGTTCCTACCGAAGGTTCACATAAGGGAACTACCTCTTCATTTTTAACAAATAAACTGAAGAATGCTAGATTTGAGGAAGATGAGAGAATGTCTCTTGTCATGCAAGAGATCAGTGATCTCAAATTACAACTCAGTCATAAGAAAACACCAATTCGTTTCAGAGATGAACCTTCAAACTCTCCACATTATAAGTATAAGACACAATTTAAAAGGGCTTGTGATCTATGTGGTTTAAACAACCATCTCACTGAATCTTGCCTAAAAGTGATTTATTGTACAAAATGTGAGAGGACTGACCATCTCACTTGTGAACATACTCAATATATGCTTGCTAAAACTAGTGTTGATGCTCACAACACTGAAGCATCTCATTCTAGGCGAAAAATGCCTCTCCCACCATACACTCATTGTGGTATGGGCAATCATCACTCAGATGACTGTCACTACTATCCTGTTAGCAACATTTTTGGAAGTTATGACCATGACACTCATGAAAATAATCGATTAATCTCTCTCAGAAGAGGCATCAAATCTAGGAACCCAAACTCTATTGCCAAATGTTGTGAAACTTATGGAAGTCATGTCCATACTACATGTGATCACAATCATATAGAGTGGTTCAGAAGAGGCGAAGCCCTTTAGGCTAAGAAAGCAAATGTTGTTTAATCCTCTCTTTCTTCTTCTAAAAAATCTTATTCATCCTCATCAAAAGGATCATTCAGATCTAGAACACCTTCCAGATCTAAAACACCCACCCATCAAGGGTGGGTTTCAAAACAAAACTGACTGTTGATGCAAAAGTTGGTTGATCCTTGCTAGACCTGAATTAGGCTTAATTCGAGTTGGCTGGGCTCCGGCTCCTGCACCAAGTGAATTGTTTGGTTGGGATCCTACACACTAAACAACACGCGTTAAGCTTACCGTGGGAAGGTTTCCCACGATTAGACTCCGGCCTGAGAGTAAGTAATCGATTTAGGGTTATATGAGTTTAGAGTGAATCGTAATACCTTTGTGGAACCCTTGGGGGTTCCTTTTATAGGCAGTGAAACCCTAGTGGGCTTTCACTGATCCTTCGGCCCCAAGGAAGAGATAAGCACCAGAATTAGAATGATTGTTATCTTCTAATTCTGGTAGTGAATATCTCCTCTTATTGGGATAAAGATATTCCTAGACAGAATATTATTCTGTCTAATCTTATGTCGGCCGCCCTGGGCCGTGGGCCGCACACATGTGCGGGTACTGTTCGCTCAAACCCATAAGCCTGAATGACATTTATCCACCCATCTGTGATGGGCCGGATACGGGTTGTACCCGTGAGCCGGGCTCATGACCCGGTTGGGGACTATACGTCATCACTGACCATTTCCTTAACTTGTGTAGTATAATCTCAGGAAGCCTATTTGGTACCTGGATAGTGGCTGATCAAGGCATATGACTGGCACCAAAAGTCATTTGTACAAGTATAAGGAAGGACCAGGCGCTAAAGTGGTGTTTGGTGATAACTCATCAACTAATACTAAAGGATTTGCTTCAGTGGTATGCAATGGTATAGTTTTCACAAGGGTAGTATATGTCAATGGATTGAAGCACAACCTCATCAGTATTAGTTAACTTTTTGATGCAAAGTATCTAGTCCTGTTTAATGACAAAAAAGGTACAATCTTCAGCTCCAATCATGAAATTGTGATGATTTCTCCCAGATTCAAAGATGTTTATGTCATGAACATGAACATGAAATCTACTCAGGAGACATGTTTCTTTGCTAGAGCTTCCAACATTACTAATTGGCTCTGGCATAAGAGGTTCTCCCATCTAAGTTTCAAAACAATAACTCTGCTGGCAAAACAAAATCTTGTTATTGGTATTCCTTCACTTGTCTATTCCAAGGCCAAACCATGCTCAACATATGAAAAAGGAAAGCACCATAAGGCCAGTTTCAAAACAAAACAACTTTATCCATTAAAGAAAGTATTCATCTACTTCACATGGACTTATTTGGCCTAGTATCTCCTAGGGCCATTTGTCATGAAAAATATACAATTGTCATTGTTGATGAGTACTCTAGGTACACGTGGGTATATTTCTAACAAAGAAAAGCCATGCACCAAATGCCATTATGTCCTTCATCAAAAGATTTGAAAATGAAAATGACACTTATATCAAACAACTTAGAACTGACAATAGCACTGAATTAAGAAATCATACTCTAATCAAGTTCTGTGATGACAAAGGGATTTCACAAAATTTCTCATCACCTTACACACCTAGACAAAATGGTGTGGCTAAAAGAAGGAATAGAAATTTGATTGAAGCAGCAAGGACAATGCTTGCTGGATCAGCTCTCTCTAAGCACTTTTGGACTGATGTTGTATCCACTGCTTGCTACACTAAAAATAGATCCATCATTGTGAAGAAAAACATGAAGACTCCCTATGAAGTCTTTAGGGGGAGATTTCCAAACATCTCATTCTTACATGTGTTTGGGTGTCTAGTATTCATTCACAATCACAAGGATCATCTTGGTAAGTTTGACAAAAATTCTGATGATGGTTACTTCCTTGGATACTCTCTTGTATCTAAATCATACAGAGTCTTCAACACAAGAAGACAATGTATTGAAGAAACTTACCACGTCACTTTTAATGAAAGAACTGAAGCTCTCAAATTTGCTAATCCATCAAATGATGAACTTCATATTCATGAATCTCACAATTATCCAGCTGATGAATTTTAACATTATGAGCCTTCTCAAAGATATCAAACAAGCAATTCAGTTCCTCATATTGATCTATTTAAAGATATGACGAGTCCTACAAAAGGAAATCCTTCAGTATCAAAAATCGATGGTTGTCAATCAAATGATCATAATGATCAGCAAGATAACATAAATGACCAAAATGGTCAGTCTCAAAATGATCAGCATGCTCACACAATTGATCAATCAAATGATGTTGCTGATGAACAATCTGAGCCTCCTGCTTAAAATTCTCCAACTATCTCTAGGGAATTAGGTCTTAGATGTGCTGCTTTTGACCAAGAAGGAAGCCCTCCATTGATTGAACCTTTGTCTATTGAATATGCTTCAGTAGATACTAGAGATAACCTAATTCTATGTTATGGGCTTCCAAGTTCTAGCTCTCATCATGATACCAGTGCTTATTCCCAATCTCCACAAAAATCTTGGACTAATAATAGTCATACAGCTGGTGAACATAATAGGAAATACTGGTGAACATAGAGTCACTAGATCTATGGCGAAGAAACTAAGTGCTGCTTCACCTATAGAATGCCTCTATGCGAACTTTCTTTTAGAAATTGAACCTACAAAGGTTTCTGAAGCACTCATTCACCCTGGATGGGTGGATGCGATGCAAGAGGAACTAAATCAATTTGAAATAAATAAAGCCTGGAAATTGGTTCCTCTTCCATATGGTAAATCAACCACTGGCACCAAATGGGTTTACAAACTCAAAAGAGATGAAACCAATGTGGTGACCAAAAAGAAAGCTAGGCTGGTGGCCCAAGGATTCAATCAAGAGCCTAGTGTAATTTTGATCAGACTTTTGCTCCAGTTGCATGTATGGAAGCCATACGAATCTTCCTTGCTTATGCCACTTACATGAACTTCACCATCTACCAAATGGATGTCAAAAGTGCATTCCTAAATGGTGACCTAAAAGAAGAAGTTTATGTTAAACAGCCTCCTGTCTTTGAGAGTAGTAAATACTCAAACCATGTCTACAAGCTTTATAAAGCTTTGTATGGACTGAAGTAACCCCAAGGGTTTGGTATGAAACTCTTTCAACATTTCTTATTGAACATAAATTTGTCAGAGGAAAAATAGATAGCACCTTATTTATCTATAAATCCAAAATTGACACCATTCTGGTACAAATTTATGTGGATGACATCATCTTTGGCTTATCAAGCTTGAAACTATCCAAACAATTTGCCAAGCTTATGACCAGCAAGTTTGAGATGAGTATGATAGGAGAACTCACATATTTCCATGGTTTTAAGATAAAAAATCTGACCAAGGCATCTCCATCAATCAAGAAAAATATGTCAAGGATCTATTGAAGAAGTATGATACCAATTGTGCTTTAGTAAAAACACCAATGGTACCCCCTAACAACTGAGGACCTAATCTCAATAGACAATCAGTCAATGAGACTCAGTATAGAGGTATGATTGGGTCACTCATGTATTTAACTGCAAGCAGACCTAACATTCAATTCTCTACATGCCTTTGTGTAAGATACCAAGCAGACCCAAAGGAATCACACCTTACTTTTGTAAAGAGAATCTTTAGATACCTAAAAGGTACACTAAGTCTAGGTCTTTGGTACCCCAAATCCTCATGTTTTGAAATTAAAGGGTACTCATACTCTGACTATACTGGATGTAATTTGGACTGAAAAAGCACCTCTAGTGCTTGCCAATTGCTGGGTGGAAAACTTGTGTGTTGGAGTTCTAAAAAGCAACAAACAGATGTCATGTCTTTAACAGAAGTTGAATATGTGACAACTGTTGGATGTTGTGCTAATGTTCTTTGGATGAAAAGGCAACTGGCTGATTATGACATAGAATATGAAAATGTACTTGTAAAACCGGTAAAAATAAGGTCATATTTATTTTCTCATGAATTTTAATTATATTATATTTTAATTATTTTTCTACTTATTTAAAATGATTTATTTGGATTTATGGAAGTTTTTATATATTTTTCTATTTTAATTTAAGTCATGAAAATTAATTTAAACGCTCTCTCGCATAAATTTTATAAAACGTGATGGATCGATGGAACGGGAACCGACGGCGACATAATTCCACTATATTTAGTCAAAAATATTATTTTTATAAATTTTGTATTTACGTAAATAAATTTGCACCGAATAGGATTTATTAGCGTTTTTAAGAATCGAGTCGGACTAGAAATTGATGCATTTTATTTTTGGGCTTTAGTTGGTTGATAATAGGAAGTATAAACGTGGGCCAAATCCCATTTTCTTTTCCTTTCCTTGCTGTGTGTCGACTAACACACAAACACATACAACTGCTCTTTTTTTTAACATACTAAAAACACAAACACTCTCTGCTTCTTCTTTGTGCAAATAACCATAACCAAAACAACCCCATCCGTTGATTTTTCCTCATCAATCACTCAATTAAACACTACCACGTTCATCTTTGGTAAATCCTAAACACAAACCCATGTTTTATTTGCACATGCAATTGATTTTTATAAAATCATAAAATTCAAGGTTTGTGTTCTTGCATGTTTGATCATGGGATTAGACATGCAATATGTTTATTGGTGTTTAGACTAATAGAATTACTAGGAATTTTGTCCAAGAACACCCATGGTGGCTTGTTTGGGCCGCGGCCAAAACATGATCCATAGGGATCTTGTTGTGGTTTTTGAGTGATTGGTTTTGTTGATTAGCTTTGTTGTTATGGTTATTGTTCTTAGGTGGGTTTTGATTTTTGACAATGCATGATATGGATTTATAGTGTTTTGATCTATCTAGGTTAATATAAGATGTGTTTTTTATTGTTGGAGATGAATTAGAGGTTGTTTGGTATAGATGTTATGATGCCAAAATTCTGACAGCAGATATGTGAGCCCAAAACTCACATATTTTCTACTGTAACCTGCACTTTTTACTGCTTAAATGGGTTCCTTAAGCCTTTTACATGTTAGTGGTGAGTTGGATAGGCACTCAACTCCTCCGAATGAGGAAGTTATGACCTATTTAAGGTCGAAAGATATATTTTGGGACAGCAGGTTTGCATAGCTTGTAGCTACAGGTTATTGACCCCCATTTGTGCATTTTAAGGTTTGATACAGTAGTAGAGATCATATGTGAAGTCCTCCCACTGACCTCATGTTAATATCTATCACCAAATGGTTTTTGTGACTAAAACGGTAAACCCGAGTTTAAAAACAAAATTCTGATTTTGTAACCTTTCAAAGAATGTAACTTTCCCGCTAACTGGTAGTAGCTATTTACTCGTGGTTGGTATGGGCCGAAAGTAGAATCATGAGGCTTTCCAATGGTGGAAATCTCAGTCCCTTAAACCTTATAGGTTAACGGGTTATTTTGTCCCAAGTTTGACTAGTGCAGTTTGACCATTAAGTTCTTACGGTAGGGCTGTTAGTGTTTTGGACTTTTAGAAAGTTCCGTAAACTTTTAGATCGAATGGTTGGACATTTTGGAAACTAGATTCCAAGTGTGTTCCGGGGGTTTAAATCCCAAAATCATTGGATTTATGGTTTGGGAGATATACTCTTCTCAAAACAGTCTCGCCGAATCATTTTGACTTTTACGTCTTTTGTTATGTAAACTTGAGGCGTTTTGTGTGCAAACCATATTGGATACTTGGTTTAGCATTTAGAACATGTATAATACATAATTCCTACAGGTTATAAACCTTGGTTAGCCTTGGTTCACTTTGACTTAGGTGTTGGTGCAAATGTTTACCCGTAATACATTTTTAGCGAATTATTTTCATATAATTGTTTTATAAGCATATAAAACGCGTACTTAAGGGGAGTGATCACTTTTGTAGGTCAAGAATAGCCTTGGAGTGCGACTATCTACCCTTCTACATCCCGGTTCCGTTATTCATCCGTCATTCGTTCCGTTCGCCTAAAGGTGAGTTTATAGCCTCGCCTTTAAACTTTAAATGTTTTATTAAACCCGTGAGGGGGATACATGCCGTTTTATAAAATGAACACAAGTTGTTTTCGGTATGCTGGACCCGAATGAGATGATAAATGCATAAGTATCATTGTCTAATGAAGTCCCTGAATTTCATGCACTGTTAATTACTCGAAGGGGTAAACGCTAATACATATGATAGATCTATTTGGTTTGACAGCCTTATCCTAGGGTATGTATCCTTGTGAGCACCTGAAAGGGATATTATGTATAAGAGATCGTTGGTATATGACAATATTACCTGTTAGTAGGGGCGCCGTAAGTGACTCGGTTTGATATGTTGGTTAACGTTCAGTGGCGTGAGCTAAATGCATTTATTTATATATATGACTTGTCTGTGTGATAAGTTTTAGATGATTAAAAATTCTTGTGTTCACTTATTATTCTTATAAACTCTATAAATTCACTCGACTTTTTAGTTGAGTTTTTAGCATGTTTATCTCAGGTAAATAAAGATGGATGCTGGGGGTTTAGAATGGACGAGGAGGCAAGCGCTAAAGTTTTGGAAAAACATATTTTTGTTCCATCAGTTATCTTTTACTTTTAAAATGTTCATATACATTAAAATTTTTATGTAAGAAATGTTGGTAACGGTTTGTGGGACCAGTACTCTGATCTTTATGAATGGAACCCTTTATCTAAAAATGTCTCTTTTAGAGTTGGTATTTATAGTGTTTTGTGATTGTGCTATTTCTTAACACCCAAATGGTTGGTTTTCACTGCGAGTAAATTTGGGGGTGTTAAAGATTGGTATCAAGAGCTTAAGGTTATAGAGAACTAGGTCTTTTATTTTCAAAAACCTAAACTATAACCGTGTTTTGGGCGCTAAGTCTTCTCGTGTTCCTAGTCCAAGCCTCCAGGTAACTTTTATGTTATTGTTAATGCATACCTGAGAAGCATTATTGTTAAGTATTTTATTAATAAATACTTTGAGATAATTTGAGATATTCTAGATTTTTGAGATATATTGAGATATAAAATATATATATCGACTTTGAAAGATATTTTGATGTAAATGCATCCATTCGTATTTTTCATAATTTTTGAAATTTTATAATGACCTTACATATCCGGGAGTGCGACTAGTTAATGTTTCATTCTTTTCTCGGTACATTTCGTGTTTTTGGAGAATCGTGCCGCCAAGGAGAATTCTCTACCTTACATATCAAAATCTAAGTGATGGACGTTATGAACCATTTTGCTTCTTAGTTTTCTTGTTGATATTTTTGCAATCTTTTATGCCATATATTCTTTATGTGCTCACCTATATAATCTATTTTTCGTTGTTGTAAAATCCACAAGTCATGTGTGTATATAAATTTTAGGTTATTAAAAAGTGTTGGTAAAATATATTATATGACGTGGAATAGAAATTGTGTTATAATTGAAAATTCTAATAAAGTTTGATTAAACTTTTAGTTATGTCAAAAAAAAATAAAAAAAAAATTAACTGCTGTGCAGAATCTGCAGGGGCAAAATCGTCCATTTCTGTTCCGTTTCAGGGTTCGAGTAAAACTGTGAAGTTGTTTAAAATGTCATTTTACGTCTACCGCGTGGAAAGTGGTCTTGAACTAAATATTTAGGGGTCTTCTAGCTAATCTAAAACCTGCGTTTTTTTTAAATCGTCATTTTTGACAGATCTGATGCAGTAACGAAAAACGGGAAAATCGCCCAGTTCTGGTTCGTTTCAGCTTTCGTGTAAAAATAAAAAGTTGTTTAAAATGTCGTTTTACTTTTGGCACGAGGAAACCAGTTCTGAAAACGAAAATAGATGGGTCAAAACTTAAAAGTTAAATCTGCATTTTATAATAAAACAGTCAAACCTGCGCAACAGCTTGCAGGGGCATTTTGGTCATTTTCTGTTGAGTTTCAGGTTTCGGGTAAAACTAGAAAGTTGCTTGAAACGCCGTTTTACATAAAATTGTTTCAGACTCCGAGTCTTGAAAATGCCATTTAGTTGGCCAATTAGTCGGGTCAGATCTGAAAAGTCAAAGCTGAACGTAAAAAGTCAAATCTGATAGAAAAATTGGAATATGTTTTTTTAAACGTTTCTAAGCGTTTTTCAGTTCATTTGAGATCATAAAGTTTTAAAAAATACTATTTTACAACTAACGAATACTGGTTGCATGTGAAAATGTTTAAAAACAGAAACTTTACATGATTAGCAATTACCGGATTAGTGGTGTAATTTGAAAACGAATAATATATATTTTTTAAAAAGGATGTTTGTATCGTGTAGCTTACGATGAGTACACATATGGATTGATTTATTCTTTTTATATATATGACTCATTTGTTATTCGATGTTATTTTATTTTTATTTTCTTCTACCCTTCCATTGATTTGGGTTGAGTTTTGAAGTTTTGCCTTCACATTTTTCGTCGACATTCTTATCACGTATTTCATGGCGTTTTCGTCTAAACCTTATAACCATTTGAAACCTTAACAACTTGTAACCATTTCATTGGTTGTTTTATGAGCTACTATTTGCTACTTTTTGCAAACCTTTGGTTACTTTACACGTTGTCATAATGTCACCTTATAAATAAATCTGATAATGTTTTACGATTATTTTCACCAATTGTTTTTACTTTGGTCTTATTAAATACTTTTCGTAACATTAAAAGTTGCTTATTGAGTATCTCACAAATTACTTGTATCCTATAAATTTATAAAATATTTTTATATTCCATTTCACAAATGGCATGGTTTATATATAAGCATAAGAAACGTAATACTTTTCGACGAAACTGAGCACTGCATTGCTATTCCTAAATTATACATGGCCTGATCACCTATGTCTAATTTAGAAGGAGCCATGCTAGGCTGAATAGTAGTCATCTTAAAAATCTTGATAATAATCAATTTTTTACTTGTAATTATGATAAAGATAAATAAAATGAAATAAACTGAAAAGAAGTTTTGAAAACCTTTATAATTTATGCAAGTAGCGCAATTTCTATGCATCCGCATACGTTTTCTTATCTTTTCTTGAACAAATTACGCGTTTACGAATACGTTTTTACTCGATGATCGTTTTTCTACTTGTTACTTCATTTTGTCTTATAACTGATTTCTTTTGACCGTTCGTTTAATTACTGACTGTTGATAAATGACTTGAAAGTCTCGATGTTTTATCCTTCCTTCTCGTCCAATCTTCTTTATGCGACTGGGTAGATCTTTGGAATGTCTTCGCACGTGAATAATGAATTATCACTAGAGTGATTTCCGTATATCCGGGATGACGTCCGTCACTCTCGTTTGTCTCGAAATCCACTCTTGTGAACCGTGCTTTGACTTCTCTCCTTAAACACTAATATCGTCCATTTGATTTATGTTATTTACAAGTGATTATTAGGAATTTTCTTAGATTAAAATTTTTGTATGGATCTTATTTTCGATCATGTATCGACCACCGCTAAGTTAATGAGCTGATATTGGTGAACCACCGACTGCACTAACAAAATTGACAACTTGTTTGATCTATTATTTCTTATCATCTTACCATCAACGCCTTTATTTTATTATTCTCTTTAAGAATTCATACGACATTTCTTCGTCCTCTTTTTGTACCGGTGATTTCGTACTAATTGTTGACCATTATTTCCATTCGTATTCGTTCATTATCTTGTCACATTTTGAAACCGAATATATCCCATGTTTATTTTAAAATAATAAAAACCTTTATGTATTTCTACAACATATTATAATAATTTTATGGAACTTGTCTACATTTTCTAATAATTTTCAATTAATGAAATAACTATCATAAGAAAAAGGTCAAATTTATACATCATATTTTGTATAACTAAAACTAATGTTTAGAATGAAATTATCTCTATCTTTGAAGTAATTGACTTATCATACTTTACTTTTAAATGTAGTGAAATTATCGGTTTAACTTATATTCCTAATAGTGATTTGATTTGGAAATTATATTTTCTAATTGTAACCATCAGTATGAGTTTAATTTATAAATTCATGTCATTCTTTCAAAATTTCTTAAGACAACCAAAATAAATTACGAAGCCATTTAACTTCTATTTTTAATATATCATCCTTATCAAGAAGGTACCTCAACTGAGTTTTAAGGTAATACCAAATCCGGGACGGACAACTGTGAGAAACGTTATTTTAATGTCAATATTTAATTCATTCTTCGCTCTCATTTTTCTAGTATTGCGAATTATTATGTTTTACGGTTACGTGAGTCGAGATTCCTCGTCGATCGTCAACCTTAAATCATTTTACCACATCTTGTCCGTTTATGCGTTTATTAAATTCATTTTTATCTCGTTCTGTTCCTCGTATTGAAGATCACTATTTTATTCTAATGAATCTTGGGAAGCAGTGTATAAGAAGAAACGATAAGTGTCACCAGGATTTATGCGGGTACTTGTGGAATGAGTGAAGACCGAATCTCTTAATGAATGGAGTTAATAAATTCGTTACAACCTCGATGAGTATGTTGGAGCCGACACCGCAAGTGGAAAGACTCTTGAGATCAAGTGGTTATTATCAAGGGTTCGTTTAAGGTTTTCTCGATGATTAACGGTGGAGATCTATACTCGATGTTTATGTTCGACCTTTTCTTTTATGTATTTATATGGTGTGTGATCTAGTCAAATGATCGTAAGTTGTGAGAACTTGAGACGGCATCATCCGATGACGTCCGATCATGTAGAACACATATTATGTAATATCTTTTTGTCTTTCAACGACGATATTTATTGAGACTTTAATGCGCGTTGGCGAAAGTGAGATGGTGTCTTTCTATTATATTTTTAGTAGGGACCCACGTGTGAGCACCCTCCGATGACGAACATGTTTTTCTTGTTAGTTCTTTTTGATGTGTGTTCAGGGCTATCCGACCGATGGATATCCTTTAATTTGCAACCTTCCTTTTAACTGGACTTACCCGAGAATCTTGTCATCTATTCTTATCGTCGAATGAGCTTCGTGTGATTCATAAAATTTTCATGTGTCGAGCTTGACGGGTGACTGGTGGACAAGGATTTATTTATTCCTTTTTGGTGAGATACAACTTGACGACAAGTTACGTTTTGTAAAAGAACCAGTGGAGATCGTGGATCGAGATTCACGTGGGAACGTGAGGACTTTTTTATAAGGAATGCCCTCATCCTTCCGGGTAGTGAACAACTCGAGTATGAGGTGAGTTAAGCGCCGGGACGTCGCTCCCTTAAGGTGGTGAGGATGTAAAACCTGTAAAAATAAGGTCATATTTATTTTCTCATGAATTTTAATTATATTATATTTTAATTATTTTTCTACTTATTTAAAATGATTTATTTGGATTTATGGAAGTTTTTATATATTTTTCTGTTTTAATTTAAGTCATGAAAATTAATTTAAACGCTCTCTCGCGTAAATTTTATAAAACGTGATGGATCGATGGAACGGGAACCGACGGCGACATAATTCGACTATATTGAGTCAAAAATATTATTTTTATAAATTTTGTATTTACGTAAATAAATTTGCACCGAATAGGATTTATTAGCGTTTTTAAGAATCGAGTCGGACTAGAAATTGATGCATTTTATTTTTGGGATTTACTTGGATGATAATAGGAAGTATACACATGGGCCAAAGCCCATTTTCTTTTCATTTCCTTGCTGTGCGTCGACTAACACACAAACACACAAAACTGCTCTTTTTTTTAACATACTAAAAACACAAACACTCTCTGCTTCTTCTTTGTGCAACGAACCATAACCAAAACAACCCCATCCATTGATTTTTCCTCATCAATCACTCAATTAAACACTACCACGTTCATCTTTGGTAAATTCTAAACACAAACCCATGTTTTATTTGCACATGCAATTGATTTTTATAAAATCATAAAATTCAAGGTTTGTGTTCTTGCATGTTTGATCATGGGATTAGACATGCAATATGTTTATTGGTGTTTAGACTAATAGAATTACTAGGAATTTTGTCCAAGAACACCCATGGTGGCTTGTTTGATCCGCGGCCAAAACATGATCCATAGGGATCATGTTGTGATTTTTGAGTGATTGGTTTTGTTGATTAGCTTTGTTGTTATGGTTATTATTCTTAGGTGGGTTTTGATTTTTGACAATGCATGATATGGATTTATAGTGTTTTGATCTATCTAGGTTAATATAAGATGTGTTTTTGATTGTTGGAGATGAATTAGAGGTTGTTTGGTATAGATGTTATGATGCCAAAATTCGGACAGCAGGTATGTGAGCCCAAAACTCACATATTTTCTACTGTAACCTGCACTTTTTACGGCTTAAATGGGTTCCTTAAGCCTTTTACATGTTAGTGGTGAGTTGGATAGGCACTCAACTCCTCCGGATGAGGAAGTTATGACCTATTTAAGGTCGAAAGATATATTTTGGGACAGCAGGTTTGCATAGCTTGTAGCTACAGGTTATTGACCCTCATTTGTGCATTTTAAGGTTTTATACAGTAGTAGAGATCATATGTGAAGTCATCCCACTGACCTCATGTTAATATCTATCACCAAATGGTTTTTATGACTAAAACGGTAAACCCGAGTTTAAAAACAAAATTCTGATTTTGTAACCTTTCAAAGAATGTAACTTTCCCGCTAATTGGTAGTAGCTATTTACTCGTGGTTGGTATGGGCCGAAAGTAGAATCATGAGGCTTTCCAATGGTGGAAATCTCAGTCTCTTAAACCTTATAGGTTAACGGGTTATTTTGTCCCAAGTTTGACTAGTGCAGTTTGACCATTAAGTTCTTACGGTAGGGCTGTTAGTGTTTTGGACTTTTAGAAAGTTCCGTAAACTTTTAGATCGAATGGTTGGACATTTTGGAAACTAGATTCCAAGTGTGTTCCAGGGGTTTAAATCCCAAAATCATTGGATTTATGGTTTGGGAGATATACTCTTTTCAAAACAGTCTCGCCGAATCATTTTGACTATTACGTCTTTTGTTATGTAAACTTGAGGCGTTTTGTGTGCAAACCATTTTGGATACTTGGTTTAGCATTTAGAACATGTATAATACATAATTCCTACAGTTTATAAACCTTGGTTAGCCTTGGTTCACTTTGACTTAGGTGTTGGTGCAAATGTTTACCCGTAATACATTTTTAGCGAATTATTTTCATATAATTGTTTTATAAGCATATAAAACGCGTACTTAAGGGAGTGATCACTTTTGTAGGTCAAGAATAGCCTTGGAGTGCGACTATCTACCCTTCTACATCCCGGTTCCGTTATTCATCCGTCATTCGTTCCGTTCGCCTAAAGGTGAGTTTATAGCCTCGCCTTTAAACTTTAAATGTTTTATTAAACCCGTGAGGGGGATACATGATGTTTTATAAAATGAACACAAGTTGTTTTCGGTATGATGGACCCGAATGAGATGATAAATGCATAAGTACCATTGTCTAATGAAGTCCCTGAATTTCATGCACAGTTAATTTCTCGAAGGAGTAAACGCTAATACATATGATAGATCTATTTGGTTTGACAGCCTTATCCTAGGGTATGTATCCTTGTGAGCACCTGAAAGGGATATTATGTATAAGAGATCGTTGGTATATGACAATATTACCTGTTAGTAGGGGCGCCGTAAGTGACTCGGTTTGATATGTTGGTTAACGTTCAGTGGCGTGAGCTTAATGCATTTATTTATATATATGACTTGTCTGTGTGATAAGTTTTAGATGATTAAAAATTCTTGTGTTCACTTATTATTCTTATAAACTCTATAAGTTCACTCGACTTTTTAGTTGACTTTTTAGCATGTTTATCTCAGGTAAATAAAGATGGATGCTGGGGGTTTGGAATGGACGAGGAGGCAAGCGCTAAAGTTTTGGAAAAACATGTTTTCGTTCCATTCAGTTATCTTTTACTTTTAAAATGTTCATATACTTTAAAATTTTTATGTAAGAAATGTTGGTAGCGGTTTGTGGGACCAGTACTCTGATCTTTATGAATGGAACCCTTTATCTAAAAATGTCTCTTTTAGAGTTGGTATTTATAGTCTTTTGTGATTGTGCTATTTCTTAACACCCAAATAGTTGGTTTTCGCTGCGAGTAAATTTGGGGGTGTTAAAGATTGGTATCAAGAGCTTAAGGTTATAGAGAACTAGGTCTTTTATTTTCAAATACCTAAACTATAACCGTGTTTTGTGCGCTAAGTCTTCTCGTGTTCCTAGTCCAAGCCTCCAGGTAACTTTTATGTTATTGTTAATGCATATCTGAGAAGCATTATTGTTAAGTATTTTATTAATAAATACTTTGAGATAATTTGAGATATTCTAGATTTTTGAGATATATTGAGATATAAAATATATATATCGACTTTGAAAGATATTTTGATGTAAATGCATCCATTCGTATTTTTCATAATTTTTGAAATTTTATAATGACCTTACATATCCGGGAGTGCGACTAGTTAATGTTTCATTCTTTTCTCGGTACATTTCGTGTTTTTGGAGAATCGTGCCGCCAAGGAGAATTCTCTACCTTACATATCAAAATCTAAGTGATGGACGTTATGAACCATTTTGCTTCTTAGTTTTCTTGTTGATATTTTTGCAATCTTTTATGCCATATATTCTTTATGTGCTCACCTATATAATCTATTTTTCGTTGTTGTAAAATCCACAAGTCATGTGTGTATATAAATTTTAGGTTATTAAAAAGTGTTGGTAAAATATATTAGATGACGTGGAATAGAAATTGTGTTATAATTGAAAATTCTAATAAAGTTTGATTAAACTTTTAGTTATGTAAAAAAAAAAATAAAAAAAAATTAACTGCTGTGCAGAATCTGCAGGGGAAAAATCGTCCATTTCTGTTCCGTTTCAGGGTTCGAGTAAAACTGTGAAGTTGTTTAAAATGTCATTTTACGTCTACAGCGTGGAAAGTGGTCTTGAAACTAAATATTTAGGGGTCTTCTAGCTAATCTAAAACCTGCGTTTTTTTTTTTAAATCGTCATTTTTGACAGATCTGATGCAGTAAAGAAAAACGGGAAAATCGCCTAGTTCTGGTTCGTTTCAGCTTTCGTGTAAAAATAAAAAGTTGTTTAAAATGTCGTTTTACTTTTGACGCGGGGAAACCAGTTCTGAAAACGAAAATAGATGGGTCAAAACTTAAAAGTTAAATCTGCATTTTATAATAAAACAGTCAAACCTGCGCAACAGCTTGCAGGGGCATTTTGGTCATTTTCTGTTGAGTTTCAGGTTTCGGGTAAAACTAGAAAGTTGCTTGAAACGCCGTTTTACATAAAATTGCTTTAGACTCCGAGTCTTGAAAATGCCATTTAGTTGGCCAATTAGTCGGGTCAGATCTGAAAAGTCAAAGCTGAACGTAAAAAGTTAAATCTGATAGAAAAATTGGAATATGTTTTTTTAAACGTTTCTAACCGTTTTTCAGTTCATTTGAGATCATAAAGTTTTAACAAATACTATTTTACAACTAACGAATACTGGTTGCATGTGAAAATGTTTAAAAACAGAAACTTTACATGATTAGCAATTACCGGATTAGTGGTGTAATTTGAAAACGAATAATATATATTTTTTAAAAAGGATGTTTGTATCGTGTAGCTTACGATGAGTACACATATGGATTGATTTATTCTTTATATATATATGACTCATTTGTCATTCGATGTTATTTTATTTTTATTTTCTTCTACCCTTCCATTGATTTGGGTTGAGTTTTGAAGTTTTGCCTTCACATTTTTCGTCGACATTCTTATCACGTATTTCATGGCGTTTTCGTCTAAACCTTATAACCATCTGAAACATTAACAACTTGTAACCATTTCATTGGTTGTTTTATGAGCTACTATTTGCTACTTTTTGCAAACCTTTGGTTACTTTACACGTTGTCATAATGTCACCTTATAAATAAATCTGATAATGTTTTACGATTATTTTCACCAATTGTTTTTACTTTGGTCTTATTAAATACTTTTCGTAACATTAAAAGTTGCTTATTGAGTATCTCACAAATTACTTGTATCCTATAAATTTATAAAATATTTTTATATTCTATTTCACAAATGGCATGGTTTATATATAAGCATAAGAAACGTAATACTTTTCGACGAAACTGAGCACTGCATTGCTATTCCTAAATTATACATGGCCTGATCACCTATGTCTAATTTAGAAGGAGCCATGCTAGGCTGAATAGTAGTCATCTTAAAAATCTTGATAATAATCAATTTTTTACTTGTAATTATGATAAAGATAAATAAAGTGAAATAAAGTGAAAAGAAGTTTTGAAAACCTTTATAAGTTATGCAAGTAGCGCAATTTCTATGCATCCGCATACGTTTTCTTATCTTTTCTTGAACAAATTACGTGTTTACGAATACGTTTTTACTCAATGATCGTTTTTCTACTTGTTACTTCATTTTGTCTTATAATTGATTTCTTTTGACCGTTCGTTTAATTACTGACTGTTGATAAATGACTTGAAAGTCTCGATGTTTTATCCTTCCTTCTCGTCCAATCTTCTTTATGCGACTGGGTAGATCTTTGGAATGTCTCCGCACGTGAATAATGAATTATCACTAGAGTGATTTCCCTATATCCGGGATGACGTCCGTCACTCTCGTTTGTCTCGAAATCCACTCTTGTGAACCGTGCTTTGACTTCTCTCCTTAAACACTAATATCGTCCATTTGATTTATGTTATTTACAAGTTATTATTAGGAATTTTCTTAGATTAAAATTTTTGTATGGATCTTATTTCTGATCATGTATCGACCACCGCTAAGTTAATGAGCTGATATTGGTGAACCACCGACTGCACTAACAAAATTGACAACTTGTTTGATCTATTATTTCTTATCATCTTACCATCAACGACTTTATTTTATTATTCTCTTTAAGAATTCATACGACATTTCTTCGTCCTCTTTTTGTACCGGTGATTTCGTACTAATTGTTGACCATTATTTCCATTCGTATTCGTTCATTATCTTGTCACATTTTGAAACCGAATATATCCCATGTTTATTTTAAAATAATAAACACCTTTATGTATTTCTACAACATATTATAATAATTTTATGGAACTTGTCTACTTTTTCTAATGATTTTCAATTAATGAAATAACTATCATAAGAAAAAGGTCAAATTTATACATCATATTTTGTATAACTAAAACTAATGTTTAAAATGAAATTATCTCTATCTTTGAAGTAATTGACTTATCATACTTTACTTTTAAATGTAATGAAATTATCGGTTTAACTTATATTCCTAATAGTGATTTGATTTGGAAATTATATTTTCTAATTGTAACCATCAGTATGAGTTTAATTTATAAATTCATGTCATTCTTTCAAAATTTCTTAAGACAACCAAAATAAATTACGAAGCTATTTAACTTCTATTTTTAATATATCATCCTTATCAAGAAGGTACCTCAACTGAGTTTTAAGGTAATACCAAATCCGGGACGGACAACTGTGACAAACGTTATTTTAATTTCAATATTTAATTCATTCTTCGCTCTCATTTTTCTAGTATTGCGAATTATTATGTTTTACGGTTACGTGAGTCGAGATCCCTCGTCGATCGTCAACCTTAAATCATTTTACCACATCTTCTCCGTTTATGCGTTTATTAAATTCATTTTTATCTCGTTCTGTTCCTCGTATTGAAGATCACTATTTTATTCTAATGAATCTTGGGAAGCAGTGTATAAGAAGAAACGATAAGTGTCACCAGGATTTATGCGTGTACTTGTGGAATGAGTGAAGACCTAATCTCTTAATGAATGGAGTTAATAAATTCGTTACAACCTCGATGAGTATGTTGGAGCCGACACCGCAAGTGGAAAGACTCTTGAGATCAAGTGGTTATTATCAAGGGTTCGTTCAAGGTTTTCTCGATGATTAACGGTGGCGATCTATACTCGATGTTTATTTCCAACTTTTCTTTTATGTACTTATATGGTGTGTGATCTAGTCAAATGATCGTAAGTTGTGAGAACTTGAGACGGCATCATCCGATGACGTCCGATCATGTAGAACACATATTATGTAATATCTTTTTGACTTTCAACGACGATGTTTATTGAGACTTTAATGCGCGTTGGCGAAAGTGAGATGGTGTCTTTCTATTATATTTTGAGTAGGGACGCGCGTGTGAGCACCCTCCGATGACGAACATGTTTTTCTTGTTAGTTCTTTTTGATGTGTGTTCAGGGCTATCCGACCGATGGATATCCTTTAATTTGCAACCTTCCTTTTAACTGGACTTACCCGAGAATCTTGTCATCTATTCTTATCGTCGAATGAGCTTCGCGTGATTCATAAAATTTTCATGTGTCGAGCTTGACGCGTGACTGGTGGATAAGGATTTATTTATTCCTTTTTGGTGAGATACAACTTGACGACAAGTTACGTTTTGTAAAAGAACCAGTGGAGATCGTGGATCGAGATTCACGTGGGAACGTGAGGACTTCTTTATAAGGAATGCCCTCATCCTTCCGGGTAGTGAACAACTCGAGTATGAGGTGAGTTAAGCGCCGGGACGTCGCTCCCTTAAGATGATGAGGATGTGAAACCTGTAAAAATAAGGTCATATTTATTTTCTCATGAATTTTAATTATATTATATTTTAATTATTTTTCTACTTATTTAAAATGATTTATTTGGATTTATGGAAGTTTTTATATATTTTTCTGTTTTAATTTAAGTCATGAAAATTAATTTAAACGCTCTCTCGCATAAATTTTATAAAACGTGATGGATCGATGGAACGGGAACCGACGGCGACATAATTCGACTATATTTAGTCAAAAATATTATTTTTATAAATTTTGTATTTACGTAAATAAATTTGCACCGAATAGGATTTATTAGCGTTTTTAAGAATCGAGTCGGACTAGAAATTGATGCATTTTATTTTTGGGCTTTAGTTGGTTGATAATAGGAAGTATACACATGGGCCAAAGCCCATTTTCTTTTCCTTTCCTTGCTGTGCGTCGACTAACACACAAACACATACAACTGCTCTTTTTTTTAACATACTAAAAACACAAACACTCTATGCTTCTTCTTTGTGCAACGAACCATAACCAAAACAACCCCATCCATTGATTTTTCCTCATCAATCACTCAATTAAACACTACCACGTTCATCTTTGGTAAATCCCAAACACAAACCCATGTTTTATTTGCACATGCAATTGATTTTTATAAAATCATAAAATTCAAGGTTTGTGTTCTTGCATGTTTGATCATGGGATTAGACATGCAATATGTTTATTGGTGTTTAGACTAATAGAATTACTAGGAATTTTGTCCAAGAACACCCATGGTGGCTTGTTTGAGCCGCGGCCAAAACATGATCCATAGGGATCATGTTGTGATTTTTGAGTGATTGGTTTTGTTGATTAGCTTTGTTGTTATGGTTATTGTTCTTAGGTGGGTTTTGATTTTTGACAATGCATGATATGGATTTATAGTGTTTTGATCTATCTAGGTTAATATAAGATGTGTTTTTGATTGTTGGAGATGAATTAGAGGTTGTTTGGTATAGATGTTATGATGCCAAAATTCGGACAGCAGGTATGTGAGCCCAAAACTCACATATTTTCTACTATAACCTGCACTTTTTGACTGCTTAAATGGGTTCCTTAAGCCTTTTACATGTTAGTGGTGAGTTGGATAGGCACTCAACTCCTCCGGATGAGGAAGTTATGACCTATTTAAGGTCGAAAGATATATTTTGGGACAGCAGGTTTGCATAGCTTGTAGCTACAGGTTATTGACCCCCATTTGTGCATTTTAAGGTTTGATACAGTAGTAGAGATCATATGTGAAGTCCTCCCACTGACCTCATGTTAATATCTATCACCAGATGGTTTTTATGACTAAAACGGTAAACCCGAGTTTAAAAACAAAATTCTGATTTTGTAACCTTTCAAAGAATATAACTTTCCCGCTAATTGGTAGTAGCTATTTACTCGTGGTTGGTATGGGCCGAAAGTAGAATCATGAGGCTTTCCAATGGTGGAAATCTCAGTCCCTTAAACCTTATAGGTTAACGGGTTATTTTGTCCCAAGTTTGACTAGTGCAGTTTGACCATTAAGTTCTTACGGTAGGGCTGTTAGTGTTTTGGACTTTTAGAAAGTTCCGTAAACTTTTAGATCGAATGGTTGGACATTTTGGAAACTAGATTCCAAGTGTGTTCCAGGGGTTTAAATACCAAAATCATTGGATTTATGGTTTGGGAGATATACTCTTCTCAAAACAGTCCCGCCGAATCATTTTGACTTTTACGTCTTTTGTTATGTAAACTTGAGGCGTTTTGTGTGCAAACCATATTGGATACTTGGTTTAGCATTTAGAACATATATAATACATAATTCCTACAGGTTATAAAACTTGGTTAGCCTTGGTTCACTTTGACTTAGGTGTTGGTGCAAATGTTTACCCGTAATACATTTTTAGCGAATTATTTTCATATAATTGTTTTATAAGCATATAAAACGCGTACTTAAGGGGAGTGATCACTTTTGTAGGTCAAGAATAGCCTTGGAGTGCGACTATCTACCCTTCTACATCCCGGTTCCGTTATTCATCCGTCATTCGTTCCGTTCGCCTAAAGGTGAGTTTATAGCCTCGCCTTTAAACTTTAAATGTTTTATTAAACCCGTGAGGGGGATACATGCTGTTTTATAAAATGAACACAAGTTGTTTTCGGTATGCTGGACCCGAATGAGATGATAAATTCATAAGTACCATTGTCTAATGAAGTCCCTGAATTTCATGCACTGTTAATTACTCGAAGGGGTAAACGCTAACACATATGATAGATCTATTTGGTTTGACAGCCTTATCCTAGGGTATGTATCCTTGTGAGCACCTGAAAGGGATATTATGTATAGAGATCGTTGGTATATGACAATATTACCTGTTAGTAGGGGCGTCGTAAGTGACTCGGTTTGATATGTTGGTTAACGTTCAGTGGCGTGAGCTTAATGCATTTATTTATATATATGACTTGTCTGTGTGATAAGTTTTAGATGAATAAAAATTCTTGTGTTCACTTATTATTCTTATAAACTCTATAAATTCACTCGACTTTTTAGTTTACTTTTTAGCATGTTTATCTCAGGTAAATAAAGATGGATGCTGGGGGTTTGGAATGGGCGAGGAGGCAAGCGCTAAAGTTTTGGAAAAACATGTTTTCGTTCCATTCAGTTATCTTTTACTTTTAAAATGTTCATATACTTTAAAATTTTCATGTAAGAAATGTTGGTAACGGTTTGTGGGACCAGTACTCTGATCTTTATGAATGGAACCCTTTATCTAAAAATGTCTCTTTTAGAGTTGGTATTTATAGTCTTTTGTGATTGTGCTATTTCTTAACACCCAAATGGTTGGTTTCCGCTGCGAGTAAATTTGGGGGTGTTAAAGTACTAATCTTTTGTGATAACACTAGTGCTATTGCAATATCCTATAATCCAGTCCTTCACTCAAGAACAAAACACATTGATATCATATATCGCTTTATTAGAGATCACATTGTGAAAGGGGACATTGAATTACATTTCATCCCCACTCATTACCAATTGGCTAATATCTTCACAAAACCACTGGATGAACCAACTTTCAAAAGATTCATAATGGAGCTTTGTATGCTGAACATTGATGATACAAAACCTAAACCTTCAGCATTCACTGAAGAAGCTTAAGGTTTCAGTATTTTCTTAATGATTTTGATTAATGCTAAGTAGTAGTGTTTGAGTAAAGGATTGTGCAATGTCATGTGTCTATCTCACAATATGTGATTGTGTACATGATGTTTTGTTGCCTTATCTGAAACACTGAAGGTAAACAAATAACCACCAATCATCAAGTTTTGATTAAAGCTAAATAGCAGTGTCTGAGTAAAGGAGTGTGCAATGTCATGTGTATATATCACAATATGTGATTGTGTGTACATGATTTTTTGTCGCCTTATCTGATTCACTGAAGTTGAACAAATAATCACCATTCATCAAAGTTTTTCTTCAAAAAAATTTGAACAAAGTTTTAATACAAATGAGTAGCTAGGCCTGAGTAGAGGAGCGTGTAATGTCATATGTCTTGTTCAATTATGTGAACTATGGGGTTTTATCGCCTCATTTGACGCACTGAAGCTCACAAGTGTTGCCATCAACTTCATCATATCTGAGCAACAACTTTTAAAACAAATCAATCATGAGTCAAAAAGTAATAAATGGCATTCAATTTTCTTGTGAATAAAACAAACATTCTTTCAAAAAATGTCATTTGTTAATTAAGGAAATTTCAAACATCCACATCCATAGTCAACAACTTCCTGACACATGAGGCGTTTCACTGTTCGAAGCAACAGAAAATCATACCTTTTTTACAGAACATTAATGAGAGAGTTTGTGCCAAATGTTCAAAAGAAACCCTAAAAGATTTATAACTTTTTCAAATGGTTTTAAAAACTTTTCACAAATCAGTCTAAGTTTTTATATAATCCCTCACATTTGGATTTTATTCCACGCATACAAATCTTTTCATCAAAAAACACACACAAACTCTTTCTCTCTCAAAAAACACAAAACACAACAATGGCATAATCTTCTTCCCAAAAAGTTGTCGAAATCACACTTAACCCATCCACTCATGTCACCTTTCCCATTGAAGATATCATCTTCAAGCCCAACAACATCACCCGAATCAAACCAGATACCATAAAATCAGTTCCTGGGTATCAAGTAATGACTTACTTGTCTAAAAGTGTACTACGTGTGATGCATTCTTTAAGGATACTGGAATGATGTTCCAAAATGTTTTAAAAGAGTTTTGGTTCACATCACAAGCTTCTCACAACAAGAAATCAATAGAGTTTGATTCTACTCTTGCTGGAATTCATGGTAAAATCAGTTTAAAATTATTTAGAAGGGTTTTGGGTCTAAACTATTTAGAAAACCCTAGTGACTATGAAGCTATACTTGATGATTTTTCCATTGTTAAAAATTTCTTTAAAGAAAATGGTTATACTAAAGAGATCACTAAAGGGGGGGGGGGGGGGGGTTAAAAAGGAGTTGTTTGCCACCAAAGTGGAAATTGCTGATGACTATTCTCAATGCGTGTTTGGGGGGGGGGGGGGCGGGGGGAACTAGAGGCCTTGACCAGATAAACCAATAGGATGTTATAATTTTATATTGTCTGGCCAAGGGGATAAACGCTGATTTTGGGAGGCTTATATTTGAAGATCTCCATGAGAAGCTGTAGAAAAACACTAGGGAGAAAAACGTTGTTTACACCAGATTTATATCTCTCCTATTTGCTGACCTTCTTAGTGATGACTTTTCTAAAATCCATGGAGATAAATTGGTTTTTCGACCCTTTGATCTTACACGCTGGAACATTCCAGTCAGCACCATTGATCCTCCTCTTATACAACCCATGTTGGACATCTGCTCAGTAGATGCTCCAGTAGTTTACAAAGCTCCACAAGACGCTCCTCCAACTAGAGAAGGGGACTTGAAGGGCAAAAAGCTTGGAGCTTCTTCTGGACCACTTTAGAATCAAATGTCTATTAATATTGAGAAGATTAGACGTGAGTCCAGAAAGAGGAGAACCCTCACACAATCTTCATCAAAGAATGTTGCTGATGATCCCAAAGGCCAAGCATTAAAGAAACATAAGTCATCAGCCAAGGACAAGAACCCAAGCCAACCGTCACCTTCAGTCTATGCTGGAGGTGACATGCATAAAGAGGCCCAGAAGACAACCCCTATCTTAACCTCTTTAGGAGATAAGGGTGAAGATGGAGCGCACCCTCAGCTTATTATTGTCGAGTCAGCATTGATAAGTAATTTAAATCTGAATACATTTCTAATTTCATTACCAATCTCTATCATTTATCACTCTAAGTCAGCATCAGGGCATGAGGCGTTAACAAATACAACATAACGCCGACCCTGGACTATCTGTTTCTAGTTATGTAGCACCCCCACAACAGGGTCCTACTGAAGGAACCAAAAACACATTCATTGATCTTAACTCATCAGGGACTTTTTATCAAGATCCATCAGGTAAAACCAACTGTGACAACCCTAGATTTTGGATTTGTCACTTTTGACTGTTTGACTTTGATTATGTTCTTAGTGTGCGTTTACGGGCAATGTGTTTATATTTGAGCCTTGGATTGGATGTTAGTCATCGTTCGTGTATTGCGTGGTACATTATATAATGTTATGATGGGGTTAGTTCATGTTCATGAGTTCACATGGTAGTGACTATGAAGTGAGATGGTGTTATTTGGTGGTTTTAAGTATACGTATATGTATTATAGAAAATCGTATTTTTACGATTTATGGTTTGTCATTTGGAGGTCTCGGATGAGGTAATTAGTCATATGAATATTTTTCGGGATGGTTTTAAGTCATTTAGGACTTAGTTATAAAGTTTATTTCAAAATTTGAGATTTTTTTTAAAAGTGTATATTTTACGTCTTTTACGGTAAAACGCGTAAATTTGACTAGTTTTACGGTTTTGAGGTTTTGGAGGCTTTAGGAGCTGAAATAAATTAAAGAAAATTAAGGTAATATTATTAATACATATATTAATAATAAATAGAAAAAAAAAACGAATTTAAAGGGGGTTTAGGTCGGTTTGGAAAAAAGAAAAGAAGGAAAAAAAGAGGAAAAAGGAAAGTTGGGTTTTATATTTGGATTAGGATTCTTGTTACATTATATAAGGATTTTAAAGAGAAAAAAAAATCCCTGGAGAAAAAGAATGGTCGACGGTTTATGGAGAACTTTTAGGGTTCTTCATCAATATTTAGGGTTTTCATAAATCAAAGGTAAACTTTCGTAATCCCTTTTTAATTTAATTGTTTTTAATGTTTAAATTTTCATCTTATGATGGATTTAGGTTAGGGTTTTAATAAAAATCTGTTTTTTAAGGAGTTCATAATGATTACATAAATTAGGGCTTGTAATTAGTGGGATTAGGGTTAATTAATGAGGTTAATTTGATTAAACCCGTTTTTAAAAACTGGGCAGAATTTTTGGGTCATTGTTTTGATAATATAGGGAGTTCTACAAACTCTTATTTTGCGATCCCCATATCCCGGAAAAGGTAATTGAAGTGGCTTTCCAATGCAGGAAACTAGAACTAAATTGGAGGTCGGGAAGTGGGTCAAAAACAGGTTACAACAGTCGGAGGTCAAAACAATTTTGTAATCAGCCTGTTTTCTTTTTAAGTTTTGGGTTGTTTGGGGTACTTAGGGTTGCATTGGGATCTTCTAATGAACATGAGAGATGGTTTATATATTGTAGTAAGTATCTGCACTTGGGCTAAGATTGTGGTTTAGGGTAAGACCCTCTAGTGGTATCAGACTTTTCATACGTTTAAAATCAGTGAAAATTGGATAGGTAGCAATATATATACATATATCGGGGCCTTAACAGTAGCTTTAAGGTTAGGGAAAGTGGGAGGTTTTAGCTAACATATGTAAAAGTATGAATATTCCTTATACAGAAACCATGGGTATGTTTAAGTGGACGTTTGACTTAAAGTTTTGAGACCTAAAAACTGGGACTGTTTTGTGTAAAATATGAACGGGATAGTTATTAAACTTAAACAAGTTAAGGACTTGTTAGGGAAGGGTAATGGGGTGGTTAGAGCTTATCAATGAGGTATGTATATGAGAGGAGGTTAGATGTCCATCATAGGTTGATGATCCATCTTAGGGATTGGTTCATGTATTGATTGTGTATTTTTGGATTGTTAGCTTGTTGCTAGAGCAAGGACTTTTGGAGAAGCAATCAGGTGAGTTCATAGTCCCATTGGTACTAAATTTTTATAAATGTGTGGACATAAATGTGTTATTGTGTGACTTGAGTGTTTATGTGTTCGCATATGTGCTTTGATATGTGAATCTTGATTGTGTTATGATTGGGATTGGTACATAGATATATGGGCGTCTATGGGACCAGTTGTGATGTGTGTGGAGCGTGGGGCACGATCCGTCCTGAGTTCTTGGTTCTGAGTTCTTGGTTCGTGGGGCACGATCCGTCCTGAGTTCTTGGTTCGGGGGACACGATCCGTCCTGAGTACTTGTGCATCGTCTCTTCGGAGGCAAGATATCTCGACGGGTATATAGTTCATCTTCCACAGGTGGTGTGGGAAAGATCCGGATAGTGTGGTGTATGTTCTTGTGTGTGTGACGGGATACTTCTTGATTGTTATAGTGTTCTTTGTGAATTGTAGATGTGATTGGTACTTGGATTTAGTTTTGTTGTGGATGCATGTAGCATGATTATCACATTATGGTCCATTACTATAAATTGTTTTTCTTCAACTTATTTACAGCGGATGTCAAGGTTTCTTATGATGTTCTAGATAACTTAAACCTATGTTCTCACCAACTTTATGTTGACAGATTTTAGTGTCATTTTCAGGTGAGTTAGTTGAGGAGGATGAGGTTAGAAGTGGCTAGAGTTTAAAGGCTACTAAGACTACATTAGGAGGAATCCATTTCCTCTTAGTTTTATTTAATGTTTGAATATGTGATACTTTTTAGACACCTATATGTTTGATGTTTGTTTATTTGTATGTCTCTGGTAAGAGGTAGGCCTATTACCTACTTACCTAGGCACCTGCATTGTTTGAGATATTGTCATGACATTGTGTCACCTTTTTATGACATTTCTATTTCATTTAGTTAACTCTATAGACACGCTATTGTTGTGATGATATCCATACGTCGCGCCCCATATATTCCGCCATGGTGGGGTGTGACAGAATGGTATCAGAGCCAATGGTTATAGAGAATTAGGTTGCCTAGTCGCGTAGCCTAGTCTATAGCTTAAGGGTCCCTGCATATAGGCGTCATAGGAGTATGTGTGCATTTTATTGTAATTGATGTGTTTGAATGTTATTTTCGTAGTATTTGTTAGGTTATGAACTACTATGGTTCATACTTAGCTACATGTTATTTTCTTTCGAGTTTTGAATAAGTGCGGGTTGAACTATAGTCGTATACGCTAATCATTGTTGGATTCCGTTTAATTACGTTTTCATGTTCTTTATACATTTTGAATTTTGTCTACGGTGGTTCAGTTGGATTACGAGTTTATATGTTTCATGCATTGGCTACGTTATTTTAATACATGGATTTTGGATCTTATTTTATGTTGTGCTTATGTGCTTATATGAGTTGTAGGATCTATGTGCTTATTTGAGTCGGTAGACCGATGTGTTATGTGTAGTATTAATTCTTCTAAGTGTCATCATAGGAGGGAGTGCATTAGTTAAAGGGGACTTGTATAAGTATGGTGGCCAACATAGTTATACAAGTACCACAACACCAATGGATTCCTAAGTATGGTTGCATGAAAGAGGGTTAATACATGCTTGTAATAGTATATGTTGGATGAATCTGAGTGTATGTATGCATATGCCTATATATGTATAATTCCATTCTACTTATCGGTTGTATTCTTGGGATGTTTTGCTAGCTCGTTCCTCTTCGAGATGTTTAACTTCCGTAGTAGTACATTTATCAAGTTCTCATTTCTTGTGTTCTTTTGTACGGTACTTTTGGCGTGAAGGCTTTTGAGATGGTGGAGATTTCTTTTTGGGGTAACGATGTCTTTTGTTTCGAGTTATACATGGTAAAAAATAGAACTTGCCAATTGAAAAAATTAGTTGTTGGTAGTCGATGAAATAAGGAAGTGCCGGAAACATGTTTCAAATAAGGTGGAATATAAATTCTTTAACATATAAGCATGACTCGGTTATTTTAAAATATTTTGGTTTTGAGCACCTAAAGCTATTGTTCTTAAGTTAAAATTTTGTTCTTATTTAGTGAAATATGTTAAAATCATGTAATTAATGAGGGGTTTTAGGGTTTAAAAATCGTTTTTTTGTATAAATCGGAGTAGGCAGAAACTGTCGCTAAACGGTCAAATATGTCGCTAACTGTCAGAAACTGTCGCTAATGCCTAGGCAGATTTTGAGAAAAATCGTTTTGGTTATAAATTATTCGTTTTTAAAGCTTTTTGGGTGATTCAAAAGCCTAAAATTATGTACTCGGAACATACTTTTCAAAAATTTAGAAAGTTTAGTAATTGGAGGTCAGTAGCTTGGTTGAGTTAATTGTACAAGTGTCGAGTTCAAGATTAATTTTCAAACGATATGGTTTAAACTTATGTTTTGGATATTTTGGGATAGTGAACATTTAGGGGGCTAAAATAGGGCTTATTTGGGATAGGACTTGAGATGTATCCATCATAAGGATTGTACATTGATGAAGGATGTGGGTTCCGGAGTCGATGTTGACGTGTGATATTGTGTTGTGTGCTTTAGACAATTGATCGTACGTGAAGAGACTTTAGATTGATTTTTCGTTAGATGATTACATAAATTACTAATGTGATACCATGGTTTTAGAACAACTAATATACAATTACAGTACAAAATCCATTCTGGGGTAAAATTTGGTTTTCCACCAGGTTTTAATAGTATGTCGCCGATCGTAACACATTTCAGTTGTCGTTGGGTGCTTGTTGTCTTTGGTCCGTTTCCATGGTTCGTTGGGAGTCGATACATGTTTTATGTTGAGTATCTTTTGGAGTCTCATGGTTTTGGTTCATTCTTTTAAATTCGTTCACGTAAACGTCCGTTAGTTGTCCATGGATTTGATCCGTTATCCGAAGTTGGGGGTCCTAAAATTTGTCGTGAGCTTATATTCATTGAGAGTGTTGTTGTTGTAACACCCCCAAATTTATACAACTCAATACAGCAGAAGACTCGTTGGTGTTACGGGATAGCACATTACTCACATCATAGACAACGCATAAAAATCGCGTCGTTTAATAATAAAGCATTTCCATTCATAAATATCAAAGTTACATAGGTCCCAAGTCATTGTATTTAATACAGGTTTTACAAAGCATTTGAATGGAAAATATTATTTAGGTGCGGGCCATGAATTCTTGTTGTCTTCCCGAGAATTACCTTCAAGTACCTGAGATAAAACATGTTAAAAGAAAAGGGTCAGCGATAACGCCGAGTGAATTCATAGAGTTTAATAAATTCCATCAATATAACTTTGGTATAAAATTAGTACCAAAAATCAATTCGTACAAATCATTGTAATAGGCCGTAAAATAGCCAAAATCATTTTATACAAATCTTTGTAATAGGCCATAAAATAGCCAAAGTCATTTTATACAAATCCTTATCGAAAATCATAATATAGGCATTTGCGTTAAAAATTATTATACGAGCCAATGGCGTAAAAACATCATACAATACGTCATATGACGTTGTATGAAAACAAAAACCGTTATATGAATATGGTTATGAAAACCAAAACACAAACATAATATCAATAGTATGACCCTGTATTGCTAGTCAGGCAATACTTCGTAATTCGGAGCGTCTATTAGTATTTTGTAAATTTTGGATTATTATAAGCCGCATGACATTGTTACCTTACTAAACCAACAACGGGTAGCTAACCCGATACCAATTTTGCCCATCTAAAGTAGCGTGTCGTCACAAAGGTCACGCTATGGAAATCTTCTCATACATAAATTCGCTTACCAATCAATGTGGCACGACGGGGATCAACCGTCAAGGCGCGAACTGGGGTGATCGTCCCCAAATAGTACTATTAAATGCATAAGCGTCTACCAAATCCCGGTAGTTCACAATTCATGCTAATGGGACTTTTAGTGACATAACCTAACTTTAATAATCCATTTAATTTCATCTATCGGGTCCTTTAATCATTTATCGGGTCATACAATCGGGTCATTCAATCATTCGGGTCCAAAATCAATAAACAAACAATCGGGACAAATGGTGTCCTATTTAATAAAAACTAACATGTTATCTCCCTCGCGGGTTTATAAACATTTATAAAAACATTTAAAAGAGTGCGAGGCTATGAACTCACGTTGATGTGGGAAGGCGGGTTATCGGCAATTCGGACGTACGGTACGTGCTTCAATCACGGAAACCTAGACAAATAATAATCGTCTTAGACTCATGTCCAATGACTTTATAAAAATATCAATTATGTATACATATGATGATTATATATATATGATGATCAAGTGGGTTTACATATTCTCGTTTACTCAATTTTGTGTTATGTGTCGATAACTTTTATACTAGTTTTCTCGTTTTACCTATTTACGTGTTTTAGGTCCAATAAGCCTATTATAAGTTTATTAACTTGTATTAATCAATTTCATACTTATATTATCAGTATGTATACTTTCCATGTTAATGGGTTAAGCCCAAATAGTTCTTTTTACAAGTTTTTATCTTATTTAGTCCAATTATTAGTCCAATATGCTTAATTAGCTCGTAAATGTCCGTATTTCTTATAGTTCGGGTTTTATCGGTTTTTACTTGTATTAGTTACTTATACATCAGTATATGACTTTTATAAACTTTACATTAGACGGGTTTGGTCGTCTAAGTTTTATTTGGCGAAAAACGTTAATTTTACGGCAATAGCCGAAAAAGTCGTAAAAATCATGTTTATAGTTTTATAACTTATAAAACTTAACAAGTTACCATTTTTATAAAATGTACACTTATTTAACCTTTAACATATTTATATAGATAAAATTCATGAGTTAGTGGATTTTAACTTTACATTTTATACAATATAATTTTGAGTGCTTATATAATAGTATTATACTTTATTTTTCAAAAATCTGATTTTTATCTTCACTTTCATCAAAACTGTCATATCTTGAGTTCTACATGGATATAGAAGCTCAAATTTTTATCACATAAACTACATGATATGTGCTACATTTAACTCTTCTATAGCTACTATTGAATCATCATCTAAATATTTTCTAAAAATCGTCCAAAAAAGTGAACTCAGATTTATACCTTAAACTTGTTTTGATCATATCTCACTCATTATTTTGATTCCATTGCATGGCCAACTCTCACATGTGTACAAGACCCATAGCTTACTGTAAATCCATTCTACTTCATCATTTTATCAGTTTACCATATGGTTCTTTACTGTTTTTATACAGCCTATCATTCAAACAAGATTTACCCATTTTTACTTATAGTTTTTCATCTTTTTATCCATGATTATCAACAACAAATCCCCACATAACATTTTTATAATCATATAATCATCATATACATATACAATAGGAAATAAAATACATGTTTACATAATCAAAATAACAAGAAGTTGAGGAGGACAATCTTTATACCACCATGATGATGTAGGTTGTGATCAAAACATGGATTTTGATGGAGAAACTTGTGCATAGCCAACACCATCTTCAAGAACACCATTCTTCATGAACAACTTGTGGAAAATCAGCCCTAATACTCCATGGAAACTCCTCCTTTGATGTTATAACTTGCACCAATCTTCATCTTTTTGAATGGAGATTAACATATGTCGATTATAACATGTGTTTATGGTTAAAATTTGTATGAAAGGGGTGTTTTGGTGGATATGAGGGACGGCAAGATATGGAGGGTGAGAGAGTTTGTGTGTGGTATTGCATGTTGCAAAATGAGAAGTGGTTTTAGTTAGTTGTTTTGAGGTTGGAAGTAGCTTAGTATGTAAGCATAATGGACAAGTGTAATACTTGTTAAATAAAGTTTGACACCTAAAGGTGTTGGTAAGTATTTGGCCGCCCCATGTAAGCTAGTGGGGTGGGACAATGTATTTTGTCCCATCTCACTAGTTTACGGGTATTCCTCGATTCTAGTTTTCTCGATTTGCGTGCCCTCGGGTCGTTTTACGAAAAACGTTTTTATAAATTATGAATCACCGTCACAAAACGAATCTAATAAAAATTGTCTCATCAAAAACGGAGTTCGAAAACGTAAATACGTAATCCTAAGGTCTCCGGTTTAGTCGTAAAGGACGTTAAAATAAAATCGTAAGTCCTAATCTCTTCTCGTAAATTTGTGAGTTTATGAACCAACACAAATTTAAAACTCCAAAATAATATTCACGGACAAATTTATTTTCTGAAATGTCGGACTGTCACCAAAGACGGTGTATGTAAACGTAAGCACGTAACGTTGAATCCTCCGGTTTAAACGTAGTCGATGCTACTTCAAGACGTAAATCCAAATTTCTTCCCAAAAATAAGTGAGTTCATATTGTAACATTAAAATAGTATTTTCAAATAATATTTGAGAATAAAATATCAATCGTAAATTGACGGATTGTCACAGCATTTACCCCTAAACAGGATCTTTGTCCTCAAAGATCATCTTACCTTACTACTCGCTTCTTATAGAGTTAAAGCCATGTGGGTATTTCCTCCACATTCGGTCTTTTCTCACAAGTGCATATCATTACAATACGCGAGTTCTATCAAACTAACTACGGGAATAAGATCAGGCTAAATGTTGACTTTCTTTCTCTATCCATGATGTTCACGGGTTTCTGATGAATGCAACTTTTCGCCGATCTAAACATTACTAAGGAACAATCAGATTTTCACTTGATAGATATTTTATCAAGTTCGATTTACGAAACAGAATTCACGCAGTTCTTGAAGTCCTAGGGTAGATTCAGCTTATTTGCCTTTCAATCCCAACTTTTACATCATTTCAATGGTTCCATACAACGGGGACTTATATCCCATGATTTGTCAGATCATGAATTCATCTTTCCAAGGTTAAAAATTGTGGCATAACTTCGCTACCCATTTGGCACTTCAAGGTCTACATTTCACATTCACATAACCTCTTGCCCACTATCGGCAGTTAATAATCAAATCCTAATTTCAACAATCAATTCAGATTTCACGGGTCGGGTATTTTGTAAGGATAGGTTCGCCATCATAGGAAACCTTAAACCTAAGAGACATGTCCAACTTACAGTGGGTGTATGTCGAATGTCTTCATTTCAACTCTTGCTTACAAATGCTCTAAGATTTAGATCCTAACAAGATTCGATTTCAATCCTAACAAGATGATTATCAATGATAATCCTCCCAAAGGAAAGCAATTATATGGTCTATTACCAAAGGTCAATCATTCAAACATAAAACAACACTTATAGTATTGTGTATCGTTACTTTACCTCATCCCTTCGATTGGAGTGGTACATAGTACTCTCATCATGGTTCATTCACAATGACTTCTGAGCAAATATCAAGAAATTCGATGCGAAGCGAGGATCTTGATTTAGATGTTCGATTCAGGCACACTATGTTTACATAACTCTTTTGCATTTATCATTAACGGGAATGATATTAGCAGATTTGGTCAGTCTGTCGACGATGACCTAAATCGAATCAAATTCAGATGATGACCTTTGCAATAGCTAGACGTTTACTAATGTATGAGGCGATGTCTGCCTTCATAATTCGTCATCAGTACAACTTCTTCAGACAAGGATACTTTTAGTCATAAATGACATAAATAGAATACTTATACTTACAAATTCCAACATAACTATATCTCACAATCCTCTATATTTAGGCAACCATAAGTGGCCTTTAAAAACATTTAACGCTATTGGCTTCTCTATTTTAATGGTTCACATTAGCCGCAAACCACTTTTTATTATTTATATTATCCTTTTTACGAACATCGTTTATTTTTATATTGTTCGGCAATTTATTTTGCACCTTCATTAATAAGGAACATGTCCTAACTGGTTCTTTATCTTTTTTTATATAATACGTCAGTATCTATATTCACTTATCATGATGATGTGATTATCATGTCCACAATTTACTCAGATATTCTTTCTATATTATGCGTCAGTAATTACATTCACCTTTCTTCATATTTTCTAAGTTTTAGTTTCGTCTCATCTATCATTTTTATCAGTTTTTCTCAATCCGGTGTTTAAAGCGTCGATAATTATTACAACTAATTAAATAATAAATTTTCAATTTTTATGAAATGTAAACATAAAGATTTTTAAATTTCTTAGTTCGACCAACTATATAAAATGTTCAAAATAAATTTGAATTTAATTAACAAGATTTTTGTTGATTTATCGAAAATAATTAAAATAATTAATAAGATCCGAAAATGTTCGAGAAATCTTTGTTTATATTTTGGTCAAAATTTTCTTAGTTGAAAAGCAAAATTTGTTGTTTCAAATTTCAAGTTATGGTTTAAATGGTTTTCCTCAATCCTTTTTAAGTTATCTGGAGGTATACACAAACATTTACCCCTAAACAGAAGTTTAGTTAAATGGTTTGTGTATAAGGGAATAATCCCTTAAAATCCTTTGTTAAAACATTTGTCAAAACATATTTCCATTTCTTTTTGGTAAAATCCAAAGTCTTAAAAGGGCTCTTAATTTTTGAAGAGTCTATATGCATACATCTTACCATTACTAATCCAACGGTCATTTTATGTAAAGGATTAAGTTTTTAATCCCTAAGCGTTAATGGTTCTAATCTTTGAAAAGTCAATATAGCTTCCATTATCTATTAATCACACGGTTAAATCATGTAAAGTGTTAAGTCTTTAATCACGTGTTAATTATTCAAGGTACAGGTTTTTATCGTTCGGCCAATTCAGGGCAATCTATAAATAATTATTAACTTCATTCTTATTCTTATAAACAAACAAATGATCCTTAATGATCACGAGCATGAATTTATCAAAATACAGCCTACACACGCGATTCATCATATTTATGAATGCTACATGTGCATTGGTCAATCCAAACGACATCACGTGAAACTCATAATGTTCATTACAAGTACCGGATGTAGTGATTGGAATAGATAATCTTTTTCGCAGATGCGAAGTTGATGATAACCATGACGTGGATCAAATCTTATAAACAAACGCTAGAACCTTGTAAATGATCGAACAAATCTTCCATTTCGAGTTATGGATATCGTTTTCGGTTGTCAATTTTACTCAGTTCACAGTAATCTGTAAATATAAGGAATGATAACACCATAGCTCTTCAGGATGACAGGCTTGGTATAATAAAATCTTTCTCCGACAACTCTCAGTTGTACGGTAATTCCTTTAATTCAGATGGTGTTGATGCACAGTGCACAAGCCGCAAGTGCAGCACCGGAAACATAATCAATACCAATTTCAACTTGCCTTAATGGCAAAAGTCTAGGTAAAACACCAATAATACCTCCTAAGGTTCTAGATAACATAAACATCTTTTAATAAATACCTATTAGGTTCCTTCTAGATTATAATATCTATGACTAATTCGCAACCATTCATGGTAAAATTTTAAGTCTAAATGCAGGATATGGTCATTCATCAAGAATTATTTAGTTCACTTTTGATAATCAACATCTTATTATTTGGGGGAATTCTGCTCGGGTTCCCATCAATTAAGACAATGTCGTCATGTCATAATCAGTCAATCCCTTCCACTGGCACTATCTACTTTCCAGTTTCATTGCCGTCGATAAGATGTGAACTTCTCAAAAGACTAATAATAATTCATAATCCTTCACAAATTCAGGGATATTAGGATACACAACTACTACTAAAAGAGTAAGGTCAACGCATAATCTACGCGAGAGAATTTCAAATCAGATACAGATGAAAACATTTAACGAATATGAATATATCCCATGTTTTCATAATTTGAGTAAGCATTCGAAAGCTCCTCGGATCGTTACCCAGATCATTAAAATGAAATCAAATCATAAGAAATGATAAGAACGTCGATACATCCAGTCGGGTATCAATACTCGGTAATCAAATACTTTTCCTAAGAATCTCACCACGGGAGAATTGGACAAGAAAGAATTGTCAATTGTCAAATAAGACAATTTCCACAGATGAGTAGATTCAACTCAAGAGAATAGATGCTACAGGCACATGTGTAGGTGTCCCTAACACTATGTCCTTATTTTTCACTTCTTGCAGATCTCATAAAATTTAATTTTTCGCAATCTTCAAAGAAAATGTAGTGTTTATTCATTAGTTTTATGGTGACTACTAATCAGCCTTGCATGGTCCATTCCAAATTGTATGTAGGCGCGCAACTATATACAATTTCAAGATTAACGATGCAATACTCAGTTCGTCAAAACTTTACCATCATGTTTATAATAAAAACATTTACATGCTTAATTCTTTAAATAAGAATCAAAATAAATTTACAAAGGTTTTCTTTGTTATGGAAATAATTAAGTTTCCAAATCGTCTCTTAAACAACTTCATTTTGATATCAGTCACTTATAAATCTCACTTTTAATAATCCTTATTGTGATGAAAATTAAATTTTCTCAAAGGATACCGTATTAACTTTATAAAAACAATGAGTGATCTGCAAAAGAGTGATGAAAGCTTGTTCACCAAGAATTAACTACGATATGATAGGAAATGAGCTTTTGCCAATCAATCATGAGGTTCATGACTTCGATGGCACTCAAGAATACAAGGAGAATAATCCACAATGTAACTCAAATCAAGATAAGTACTTGTTCAATGGTTGCATCACTAATGCGAACGTTAGGATGAAGCAATAAAGGATAGATAACATCGATACATGTAGAATTTAGCAATCAAAGGTAGTCTTTTCATTAATCACAAACAAGTCAAAATTGTACCGTAACACATTACGCGTCACTATGTCATACAATTCTCAGAACTCATCCTACTAACTGATATCTCAGTTAAGTTAGGGATTTTTAAAAGATACCACAATGAATACTAATCTACAAGAGTCATTAGGTGTCCTACCTGTCCCAGAAGATCCATCGGTCCCAATTCAGAAGAAGATTTCTTCAATTTATTTCTTGGACACTGGGCATCCTCGTTAGTGGACAATGGCCTAGGAACAACCCTTAACACGAACCTACAATCATTTAAAACCTCATAATTCAATCAAATAACTTAACGACTTATATTAACAATCTCATATTCCATACAAGTTAAATTTTTACTTTATTCAAGTTCCAACCAATTTATACTCAATGCGATATTCTACCTCATTCTTCAATACTTTCAATCTTATTCTTAGGCCTTAATAGGCAATAAAAGCTCGATATGAACAACACTTAATTTCCAATCCTATATTTCTTACAACAACAATTATCAAATGAGTCATTAATATGAAATGACTTGATCATTCAACTTAGACTCCTCGGAAAGGTATTAGTGGCATGAGGCTTTTGGGTAATGGTTCCAATAACAGCCTCAAGTGCAACATTCACCCTTTCGATTTCAATTTAAGAATTGGATGACAACGAATCAGATGACATCCTTCCAGGTGATAACATTTTGTCAAACTCCACTCTATAAGGAAAGATCGTCATGACATCGATATCAGATTTAATCTTGCCAATTCTTCTTCAATATCACAATCAACTAATATCTACATTTCTACGAATATAAACCATTTGTTGGGATCATAGATATCCACAACTTGGTTTAGATCTAGGATAGCTAGAATTCCTACGAGAATAGCTTCGATTAATTTATTAGGGGATTTAGGGTTTATTGTGACAAACTACGTCGTATAAATACCTCGTATAAAAGTCAAAATAATCATCAAACAATCATGTAATAAAATTATATCATATATATAATATCCAAGTTATATATATATTAAAATAACACTTCTCAGTCTTGGCCTTGTCGGTAACTCGGGAATTCTTCGGCACCGTTATAGTCAAAAGATTTTTAGACATTTTATGAAAAATGTTTTTATTTAAAAGATTTTGAATGTTTTATTCAAAACCATGGTTTTAAAAATCTTTCGTTCTCTATAACGAGAGCTCTGATGCCAAACTGTAACACCCCCAAATTTATACAACTCAATACAGCGGAAGACTCGTTGGTGTTACGGGATATCACATTACTCACATCATAGACAACGCATAAAAATCGCGTCGTTTAATAATAAAGCATTTCCATTCATAAATATCAAAGTTACATAGGTCCCAAGTCATTGTATTTAATACAGGTTTTACAAAGCATTTGAATAGAAAATATTATTTAGGTGCGGGCCATGAATTCTTGTTGTCTTCCCGAGAATTACCTTCAAGTACCTGAGATAAAACATGTTAAAAGAAAAGGGTCAGCGATAACGCCGAGTGAATTCATAGAGTTTAATAAATTCCATCAATATAACTTTGGTATAAAATTAGTACCAAAAATCAATTCGTACAAATCATTGTAATAGGCCGTAAAATAGCCAAAATCATTTTATACAAATCTTTGTAATAGGCCATAAAATAGCCAAAGTCATTTTATACAAATCCTTATCGAAAATCATAATATAGGCATTTGCGTTAAAAATTATTATAAGAGCCAATGTCGTAAAAACATCATACAATACGTCATATGACGTTGTATGAAAACAAAAACCGTTATATGAATATGGTTATGAAAACCAAAACACAAACATAATATCAATAGTATGACCCTGTATTGCTAGTCAGGCAATAATTCGTAATTCGGAGCGTCTATTAGTATTTTGTAAATTTTGGATTATTATAAGCCGCATGACATTGTTACCTTACTAAACCAACAACGGGTAGCTAAACCGATACCAATTTTGCCCATCTAAAGTAGCGTGTCGTCACAAAGGTCACGCTATGGAAATCTTCTCATACATAAATTCGTTTACCAATCAATGTGGCACGACGGGGATCAACCGTCAAGGCCCGAACTGGGGTGATCGTCCCCAAATAGTACTATTAAATGCATAAGCGTCTACCAAATCCCGGTAGTTCACAATTCATGCTAATGGGACTTTTAGTGACATAACCTAACTTTAATAATCCATTTAATTTCATCTATCAGGTCCTTTAATCATTTATCGGGTCATACAATCGGGTCATTCAATCATTCGGGTCCAAAATCAATAAACAAACAATCGGGACAAATGGTGTCCTATTTAATAAAAACTAACATGTTATCTCCCTCGCGGGTTTATAAAACATTTATAAAAACTTTTAAAAGAGTGCGAGGCTATGAACTCACGTTGATGTGGGAAGGCGGGTTATCGGCAATTCGGACGTACGGTACGTGCTTCAATCACGGAAACCTAGACAAATAATAATCGTCTTAGACTCATGTCCAATGACTTTATAAAAATATCAATTATGTATACATATGATGATTATATATATATGATGATCAAGTGGGTTTACATATTCTCGTTTACTCAATTTTGTGTTATGTGTCGATAACTTTTATACTAGTTTTCTCGTTTTACCTATTTACGTGTTTTAGGTCCAATAAGCCTATTATAAGTTTATTAACTTGTATTAATCCATTTCATACTTATATTATCAGTATGTATACTTTCCATGTTGGGCCCAAATGGGTTAAGCCCAAATAGTTCTTTTTACAAGTTTTTATCTTATTTAGTCCAATTATTAGTCCAATATGCTTAATTAGCTCGTAAATGTCCGTATTTCTTATAGTTCGGGTTTTATCGGTTTTTACTTGTATTAGTTACTTATACATCAGTATATGACTTTTATAAACTTTACATTAGACGGGTTTGGTCGTCTAAGTTTTATTTGGCGAAAAACGTTAATTTTACGGCAATAGCCGAAAAAGTCGTAAAAATCATGTTTATAGTTTTATAACTTATAAAACTTAACAAGTTACAATTTTTATAAAATGTACACTTATTTAACCTTTAACATATTTATATAGATAAAATTCATGAGTTAGTGGGTTTTAACTTTACATTTTATACAATATAATTTTGAGTGCTTATATAATAGTATTATACTTTATTTTTCAAAAATCTGATTTTTATCTTCACTTTCATCAAAACTGTCATATCTTGAGTTTTACATGGAGATAGAAGCTCAAATTTTTATCACATAAACTACATGATATGTGCTACATTTAACTCTTCTATAGCTACTGTTGAATCATCTTCTAAATATTTTCTAAAAATCTTCCAAAACAGTGAACTCAGATTTATACCTTAAACTTGTTTTGATCATATCTCACTCATTATTTTGATTCCATTGCATGGCCAACTCTCACATGTGTACAAGACCCATAGATTACTATAAATCCATTCTACTTCATCATTTTATCAGTTTACCATATGGTTCTTTACTGTTTTTATACAGCCTATCATTTAAACAAGATTTACCCATTTTTACTTATAGTTTTTCATCTTTTTATCCATGATTATCAACAATAAATCCCCACATAACATTTTTATCATCATATAATCATCATATACATATACAATAGGAAATAAAATACATGTTTACATAATCAAAATAACAAGAAGTTGAGGAGGACAATCTTTATACCACCATGATGATGTAGGTTGTGATCAAAACATGGATTTTGATGGAGAAACTTGTGCATAGCCAACACCATCTTCAAGAACACCATTCTTCATGAACAACTTGTGGAAAATCAGCCCTAATACTCCATGGAAACTCCTCCTTTGATGTTATAACTTGCACCAATCTTCATCTTTTTGAATGGAGATTAACATATGTTGATTATAACATATGTTTATGGTTAAAATTTGTATGAAAGGGGTGTTTTGGTGGAGATGAGGGACGGCAAGATATGGAGGGTGAGAGAGTTTGTGTGTGGTATTGCATGTTGCAAAATGAGAAGTGGTTTTATTTAGTTGTTTTGAGGTTGGAAGTAGCTTAGTATGTAAGCATAATGGACAAGTGTAATACTTGTTAAATAAAGTTTGACACCTAAAGGTATTGGTAAGTATTTGGCCGCCCCATGTAAGCTAGTGGGGTGGGACAATGTATTTTGTCCCATCTCACTAGTTTACGGGTATTTCTCGATTCTAGTTTTCTCGATTTGCGTGCCCTCGGGTCGTTTTACGAAAAACGTTTTTATAAATTATGAATCACCGTCACAAAACGAATCTAATAAAAATTGTCTCATCAAAAACGGAGTTCAAAAACGTAAATATGTAATCCTAAGGTCTCCGGTTTAGTCGTAAAGGACGTTAAAATAAAATCGTAAGTCCTAATCTCTTCTCGTAAATTTGTGAGTTTATGAACCAACACAAATTTAAAACTCCAAAATAATATTCACGGACAAATTTATTTTCGGAAATGTCGGACTGTCACAAAAGACGGTGTATGTAAACGTAAGCACGTAACGTTGAATCCTCCGGTTTAAACGTAGTCGATGCTACTTCAAGACGTAAATCCAAATTTCTTCCCAAAAATAAGTGAGTTCATATTGTAACATTAAAATAGTATTTTCAATTAATATTTGAGAATAAAATATCAATCGTAAATTGACGGATTGTCACAGTTGTAGTCATGATCCGGTTACGTTCTTATGAGAGAGATAGTATGTTGGCTGTGAAATGAATTTAATGAGCTTGTGGAGTAAATCTCAGGACGAGATTTCTATTAGGAGGGAGTGATGTGACAACCCTAGATTTTGGATTTGTCACTTTTGACTGTTTGACTTTGATTATGTGCTTTGTGTGCGTTTACGGGTAATGTATTTATATCTGAGCCTTAGATTGGATGTTAGTCATCGTTCGTGTATTGCGTGGTACATTATATAATGTTATGATGGGGTTAGTTCGTGTTCATGAGTTCACATGGTAGTGACTATGAAGTGAGATGGTGTTATTTGGTGGTTTTAAGTATACGTATATGTATTATAGAAAATCGTATTTTTACGATTTACTGTTTGTCATTTGGAGGTCTCGGATGAGGTAATTAGTCATATGAATATTTTTCGGGATGGTTTTAAGTAATTTAGGACTTAGTTATAAAGTTTATTTCAAAATTTGAGATTTTTTTTAAAAGTGTATATTTTAGGGTTCTTCATCAATATTTAGGGTTTTCATAAATCAAAGGTAAACTTTCGTAATCCCTTTTTAATTTAATTGTTTTTAATGTTTAAATAATCATCTTATAAAGTTTATTTCAGAATTACTCTTACTAGTTGGACGGTTGAGCGTTCCACGACATATTACTGATTTGGGTTGAGTTTTGAAGTTTTGCCTTCACATTTTTCGTCGACATTCTTATCACGTATTTCATGGCGTTTTCCTCTAAACCTTATAACCATTTGAAACATTAACAACTTGTAACCATTTCATTGGTTGTTTTATGAGCTACTATTTGCTACTTTTTGCAAACCTTTGGTTACTTTACACGTTGTCATAATGTCAGCTTATAAATAAATCTGATAATGTTTTACGATTATTTTCACCAATTGTTTTTACTTTGGTCTTATTAAATACTTTTCGTAACATTAAAAGTTTCTTATTGAGTATCTCACAAATTACTTGTATCCTATAAATTTATAAAATATTTTTATATTCCATTTCACAAATGGCATGGTTTATATATAAGCATAAGAAACGTAATACTTTTCGACGAAACTGAGCACTGCATTGCTATTCCTAAATTATACATGGCCTGATCACCTATGTCTAATTTAGAAGGAGCCATGCTAGGCTGAATAGTAGTCATCTTAAAAATCTTGATAATAATCAACTTTTTACTTGTAATTATGATAAAGATAAATAAAATGAAATAAAGTGAAAAGAAGTTTTGAAAACCTTTATAATTTATGCAAGTAGCGCAATTTCTATGCATCCGCATACGTTTTCTTATCTTTTCTTGAACAAATTACGCGTTTACGAATACGTTTTTACTCGATGATCGTTTTTCTACTTGTTACTTCATTTTGTCTTATAATTGATTTCTTTTGACCGCTCGTTTAATTACTGACTGTTGATAAATGACTTGAAAGTCTCGATGTTTTATCCTTCCTTCTCGTACAATCTTCTTTATGCGACTGGGTAGATCTTTGGAATGTCTCCGCACGTGAATAATGAATTATCACTAGAGTGATTTCCGTATATCCAGGATTACGTCCGTCACTCTCGTTTGTCTCGAAATCCACTCTTGTGAACCGTGCTTTGACTTCTCTCCTTAAACACTAATATCGTCCATTTGATTTATGTTATTTACAAGTGATTATTAGGAATTTTCTTAGATTAAAATTTTTGTATGGATCTTATTTCCGATCATGTATCGACCACCGCTAAGTTAATGAGCTGATATTGGTGAACCACCGACTGCACTAACAAAATTGACAACTTGTTTGATCTATTATTTCTTATCATCTTACCATCAACGCCTTTATTTTATTATTCTCTTTAAGAATTCATACGACATTTCTTCGTCCTCTTTTTGTACCGGTGATTTCGTACTAATTGTTGACCATTATTTCCATTCGTATTCGTTCATTATCTTGTCACATTTTGAAACCGAATATATCCCATGTTTATTTTAAAATAATAAACACCTTTATGTATTTCTACAACATATTATAATAATTTTATGGAACTTGTCTACTTTTTCTAATGATTTTCAATTAATGAAATAACTATCATAAGAAAAAGGTCAAATTTATACATCATATTTTGTATAACTAAAACTAATGTTTAAAATGAAATTATCTCTATCTTTGAAGTAATTGACTTATCATACTTTACTTTTAAATGTAATGAAATTATCGGTTTAACTTATATTCCTAATAGTGATTTGATTTGGAAATTATATTTTCTAATTGTAACCATCAGTATGAGTTTAATTTATAAATTCATGTCATTCTTTCAAAATTTCTTAAGACAACCAAAATAAATTACGAAGCTATTTAACTTCTATTTTTAATATATCATCCTTATCAAGAAGGTACCTCAACTGAGTTTTAAGGTAATACCAAATCCGGGACGGACAACTGTGACAAACGTTATTTTAATTTCAATATTTAATTCATTCTTCGCTCTCATTTTTCTAGTATTGCGAATTATTATGTTTTACGGTTACGTGAGTCGAGATCCCTCGTCGATCGTCAACCTTAAATCATTTTACCACATCTTCTCCGTTTATGCGTTTATTAAATTCATTTTTATCTCGTTCTATTCCTCGTATTGAAGATCACTATTTTATTCTAATGAATCTTGGGAAGTAGTGTATAAGAAGAAACGATAAGTGTCACCAGGATTTATGCGTGTACTTGTGGAATGAGTGAAGACCTAATCTCTTAATGAATGGAGTTAATAAATTCGTTACAACCTCGATGAGTATGTTGGAGCCGACACCGCAAGTGGAAAGACTCTTGAGATCAAGTGGTTATTATCAAGGGTTCGTTCAAGGTTTTCTCGATGATTAACGGTGGAGATCTATACTCGATGTTTATTTCCAACTTTTCTTTTATGTACTTATATGGTGTGTGATCTAGTCAAATGATCGTAAGTTGTGAGAACTTGAGACGGCATCATCCGATGACGTCCGATCATGTAGAACACATATTATGTAATATCTTTTTGACTTTCAACGACGAAGTTTATTGAGACTTTAATGCGCGTTGGCGAAAGTGAGATGGTGTCTTTCTATTATATTTTGAGTAGGGACGCGCGTGTGAGCACCCTCCGATGACGAACATGTTTTTCTTGTTAGTTCTTTTTGATGTGTGTTCAGGGCTATCCGACCGATGGATATCCTTTAATTTGCAACCTTCCTTTTAACTGGACTTACCCGAGAATCTTGTCATCTATTCTTATCGTCGAATGAGCTTCATGTGATTCATTAAATTTTCATGTGTCGAGCTTGACGGGTGACTGGTGGATAAGGATTTATTTATTCCTTTTTGGTGAGATACAACTTGACGACAAGTTACGTTTTGTAAAAGAACCAGTGGAGATCGTGGATCGAGATTCACGTGGGAACGTGAGGACTTCTTTATAAGGAATGCCCTCATCCTTCCGGGTAGTGAACAACTCGAGTATGAGGTGAGTTAAGCGCCGGGGCGTCGCTCCCTTAAGGTGGTGAGGATGTGAAACCTGTAAAAATAAGGTCATATTTATTTTCTCATGAATTTTAATTATATTATATTTTAATTATTTTTCTACTTATTTAAAATGATTTATTTGGATTTATGGAAGTTTTTATATATTTTTCTGTTTTAATTTAAGTCATGAAAATTAATTTAAACGCTCTCTCGCATAAATTTTATAAAACGTGATGGATCGATGGAACGGGAACCGACGGCGACATAATTCGACTATATTTAGTCAAAAATATTATTTTTATAAATTTTGTATTTACGTAAATAAATTTGCACCGAATAGGATTTATTAGCGTTTTTAAGAATCGAGTCGGACTAGAAATTGATGCATTTTATTTTTGGGCTTTAGTTGGTCGATAATAGGAAGTATACACATGGGCCAAAGCCCATTTTCTTTTCCTTTCCTTGCTGTGCGTCGACTAACACACAAACACATACAACTGCTCTCTTTTTTAACATACTAAAAACACAAACACTCTCTGCTTCTTCTTTGTGCAACGAACCATAACCAAAACAACCCCATCCATTGATTTTTCCTCATCAATCACTCAATTAAACACTACCACGTTCATCTTTGGTAAATCCTAAACACAAACCCATGTTTTATTTGCACATGCAATTGATTTTTATAAAATCATAAAATTCAAGGTTTGTGTTCTTGCATGTTTGATCATGGGATTAGACATGCAATATGTTTATTGGTGTTTAGACTAATAAAATTACTAGGAATTTTGTCCAAGAACACCCATGGTGGTTTGTTTGATCCGCGGCCAAAACATGATCCATAGGGATCATGTTGTGATTTTTGAGTGATTGGTTTTGTTGATTAGCTTTGTTGTTATGGTTATTGTTCTTAGGTGGGTTTTGATTTTTGACAATGCATGATATGGATTTATAGTGTTTTGATCTATCTAGGTTAATATAAGATGTGTTTTTGATTGTTGGAGATGAATTAGAGGTTGTTTGGTATAGATGTTATGATGCCAAAATTCGGACAGCAGGTATGTGAGCCCAAAACTCACATATTTTCTACTGTAACCTGCACTTTTTACTGCTTAAATGGGTTCCTTAAGCCTTTTACATGTTAGTGGTGAGTTGGATAGGCACTCAACTCCTCCGGATGAGGAAGTTATGACCTATTTAAGGTCGAAAGATATATTTTGGGACAGCAGGTTTGCATAGCTTGTAGCTACAGGTTATTGACCCCCATTTGTGCATTTTAAGGTTTGATACAGTAGTAGAGATCATATGTGAAGTCCTCCCACTGACCTCATGTTAATATCTATCACCAGATGGTTTTTATGACTAAAACGGTAAACCCGAGTTTAAAAACAAAATTCTGATTTTGTAACCTTTCAAAGAATGTAACTTTCCCGCTAATTGGTAGTAGCTATTTACTCATGGTTGGTATGGGCCGAAAGTAGAATCATGAGGCTTTCCAATGGTGGAAATCTCAGTCCCTTAAACCTTATAGGTTAACGGGTTATTTTGTCCCAAGTTTGACTAGTGCAGTTTGACCATTAATTTCTTATGGTAGGGCTGTTAGTGTTTTGGACTTTTAGAAAGTTCCGTAAACTTTTAGATCGAATGGTTGGACATTTTGGAAACTAGATTCCAAGTGTGTTCCAGGGGTTTAAATACCAAAATCATTGGATTTATGGTTTGGGAGATATACTCTTCTCAAAACAGTCCCGCCGAATCATTTTGACTTTTACGTCTTTTGTTATGTAAACTTGAGGCGTTTTGTGTGCAAACCATATTGGATACTTGGTTTAGCATTTAGAACATGTATAATACATAATTCCTACAGGTTATAAACCTTGGTTAGCCTTGTTGGTGCAAATGTTTACCCGTAATACATTTTTAGCGAATTATTTTCATATAATTGTTTTATAAGCATATAAAACGCGTACTTAAGGGGAGTGATCACTTTTGTAGGTCAAGAATAGCCTTGGAGTGCGACTATCTACCCTTCTACATCCCGGTTCCGTTATTCATCCGTCATTCGTTCCGTTCGCCTAAAGGTGAGTTTATAGCCTCGCCTTTAAACTTTAAATGTTTTATTAAACCCGTGAGGGGGATACATGCTGTTTTATAAAATGAACACAAGTTGTTTTCAGTATGCTGGACCCGAATGAGATGATAAATTCATAAGTACCATTGTCTAATGAAGTCCCTGAATTTCATGCACTATTAATTACTCGAAGGGGTAAACGCTAATACATATGATAGATCTATTTGGTTTGACAGCCTTATCCTAGGGTATGTATCCTTGTGAGCACCTGAAAGGGATATTATGTATAGAGATCGTTGGTATATGACAATATTACCTGTTAGTAGGGGCGCCGTAAGTGACTCGGTTTGATATGTTGGTTAACGTTCAGTGGCGTGAGCTTAATGCATTTATTTATATATATGACTTGTCTGTGTGATAAGTTTTAGATGATTAAAAATTCTTGTGTTCACTTATTATTCTTATAAACTCTATAAATTCACTCGACTTTTTAGTTTACTTTTTAGCATGTTTATCTCAGGTAAATAAAGATGGATGCTGGGGGTTTGGAATGGACGAGGAGGCAAGCGCTAAAGTTTTGGAAAAACATGTTTTCGTTCCATTCAGTTATCTTTTACTTTTAAAATGTTCATATACTTTAAAATTTTTATGTAAGAAATGTTGGTAGCGGTTTGTGGGACCAGTACTCTGATCTTTATGAATGGAACCCTTTATCTAAAAATGTCTCTTTTAGAGTTGGTATTTATAGTCTTTTGTGATTGTGCTATTTCTTAACACCCAAATGGTTGGTTTCCGCTGCGAGTAAATTTGGGGGTGTTAAAGTACTAATCTTTTGTGATAACACTAGTGCTATTGCAATATCCAATAATCCAGTCCTTCACTCAAGAACAAAACACATTGATATCATATATCGCTTTATTAGAGATCACATTGTGAAAGGGGACATTGAATTACATTTCATCCCCACTCATTACCAATTGGCTAATATCTTCACAAAACCACTGGATGAACCAACTTTCAAAAGATTCATAATGGAGCTTTGTATGCTGAACATTGATGATACAAAACTTAAACCTTCAGCATTCATGGAAGAAGCTTAAGGTTTCAATATTTTCTTAATGATTTTGATTAATGCTAATTAGTAGTGTTTGAGTAAAGGATTGTGCAATGTCATGTGTCTATCTCACAATATGTGACTGTGTACATGATGTTTTGTTGCCTTATCTGAAACACTGAAGGTAAACAAATAACCACCAGTCATCAAGTTTTGATTAAAGCTAAATAGCAGTGTCTGAGTAAAGGAGTGTGCAATGTCATGTGTCTATATCACAATATGTGATTGTGTGTACATGATTTTTTGTCGCCTTATCTGATTCACTGAAGTTGAACAAATAATCACCATTCATCAAAGTTTTTCTTCAAAAAAATTTAAACAAAGTTTTAATACAAATGAGTAGCTAGGCCTGAGTAGAGGAGCGTGTAATGTCATATGTCTTGTTCAATTATGTGAACTATGGGGTTTTGTCGCCTCATTTGACGCACTGAAGCTCACAAGTGTTGCCATCAACTTCATCATATCTGAGCAACAACTTTTAAAACAAATCAATCATGAGTCAAAAAGTAATAAATGGCATTCAATTTTCTTGTGAATAAAACAAACATTCTTTCAAAAAATGTCGTTTGTTAATTAAGGAAATTTCAAACATCCACATCCATAGTCAACAACTTCCTGACACATGAGGCGTTTCACTGTTCGAAGCAACAGAAAAACATACCTTTTTTACAGAACATTAATGAGAGAGTTTGTGCCAAATGTTCAAAAGAAACCCTAAAAGATTTATAACTTTTTCAAATGGTTTTAAAAACTTTTCACAAATCAGTATAAGTTTTTATATAATCCCTCGCATTTGGATTTTATTCCACGCATACAAATCTTTTCATCAAAAAACACACACAAACTCTTTCTCTCTCAAAAAACACAAAACACAACAATGGCATAATCTTCTTCCTAAAAAGTTGTCGAAATCACACTTATCCCATCCACTCATGTCACCTTTCCCATTGAAGATATCATCTTCAAGCCCAACAACATCACCCGAATCAAACCAGATACCATAAAATCAGTTCCTGGGGATCAAGTAATGACTTACTTGTCTAAAAGTGTACTACGTGATGCATTCTTTAAGGATACTGGAATGATGTTCCAAAATGTTTTAAAAGAGTTTTGGGTCACATCACAAGCTTCTCACAACAAGAAATCAATAGAGTTTGATTCTACTCTTGCTGGAATTCATGGTAAAATCAGTTTAAAATTATTTAGAAGGGTTTTGGGTCTAAACTATTTAGAAAACCCTAGTGACTATGAAGCTATACTTGATGATTTTTCCATTGTTGATGACTATTCTCAATGCGTGTTTGGGGGGGGGGGAACTAGAGGCCTTGACCAGATAAACCAATAGGATGTTATAATTTTATATTGTCTGGCCAAGGGGATAAACGCTGATTTTGGGAGGCTTATATTTGAATATCTCCATGAGAAGCTGTAGAAAAACACTAGGGAGAAAAACGTTGTTTACACCAGATTTATATCTCTCCTATTTGCTGACCTTCTTAGTGATGACTTTTCTAAAATCCATGGAGATAAATTGGTTTTTCGACCCTTTGATCTTACACGCTGGAACATTCCAGTCAGCACCATTGATCCTCCTCTTATACAACCCATGTTGGACATCTGCTCAGCAGATGCTCCAGTAGTTTACAAAGCTCCACAAGACGCTCCTCCAACTAGAGAAGGGGACTTGAAGGGCAAAAAGCTTGGAGCTTCTTCTGGACAACTTCAGAAGCAAATGTCTATTAATATTGAGAAGATTAGACGTGAGTCCAGAAAGAGGAGAACCCTCACACAATCTTCATCAAATAATGTTGCTGATGATCCCAAAGGCCAAGCATTAAAGAAACATAAGTCATCAACCAAGGACAAGAACCCAAGCCAACCGTCACCTTCAGTCTATGCTGGAGGTGACATGCATAAAGAGGCCCAGAAGGCAACCCCTATCTTAACCTCTTTAGGAGATCAGGGTGAAGATGGAGCGCACCCTCAACTCATTATTGTCGAGTCAGCATTGATAAGTAATTTAAATCTGAATACATTTCCAATTTCATTACCAATCTCTATCATTTATCACTCTAAGTCAGCATCAGGGCATGAGGCGTTAACAAATACAACATAACGCCGACCTTGGACTATCTGTTTCTAGTTATGTAGCACCCCCACAACAGGGTCCTACTGAAGGAACCAAAAACACATTCATTGATCTTAACTCATCAGGGACTTTTTCTCAAGATCCATCAGGTAAAACCAACTGTGACAACCCTAGATTTTGGATTTGTCACTTTTGACTGTTTGACTTTGATTATGTTCTTAGTGTGTGTTTACGGGCAATGTGTTTATATTTGAGCCTTGGATTGGATATTAGTCATCGTTCGTGTATTGCGTGGTACATTATATAATGTTATGATGGGGTTAGTTCATATTCATGAGTTCACATGGTAGTGACTATAAAGTGAGATGGTGTTATTTGGTGGTTTTAAGTATACGTATATGTATTATAGAAAATCGTATTTTTACGATTTATGGTTTGTCATTTGGAGGTCTCGGATGAGGTAATTAGTCATATGAATATTTTTCGGGATGGTTTTAAGTCATTTAGGACTTAGTTATAAAGTTTATTTCAAAATTTGAGATTTTTTTAAAAGTGTATATTTTACGTCTTTTACGGTAAAACGCGTAAATTTGACTAGTTTTACGGTTTTGAGGTTTTGGAGGCTTTAGGAGCTGAAATAAATTAAGTAAAATTAAGGTAATATTATTAATACATATATTAATAATAAATAGAAAAAAAAACTTAAAGGGGGTTTAGGTCGGTTTGGAAAAAAGAAAAGAAGGAAAAAAGGAAAAAAAAAGGAAAAAGGAAAGTTGGTTTTTATATTTGGATTAGGGTTCTTGTTACATTATATAAGGATTTTAAAGAGAAAAAAAAATTCCTAGAGAAAAAGAATGGTCGACGGTTTATGGAGAACTTTTAGGGTTCTTCATCAATATTTAGGGTTTTCATAAATCAAAGGTAAACTTTCGTAATCCCTTTTTAATTTAATTGTTTTTAATGTTTAAATTTTCATCTTATGATGGATTTAGGTTAGGGTTTTAATAAAAATCTATTTTTTAAGGAGTTCATAATGATTACATAAATTAGGGCTTGTAATTAGTGGGATTAGGGTTAATTAATGAGGTTAATTTGATTAAACCCGTTTTTAAAAACTGGGCAGAATTTTTGGGTCATTGTTTTGATAATATAGGGAGTTCTACAAACTCTTATTTTGCGATCCCCATATCCCGGAAAAGGTAATTGAAGTGGCTTTCCAATGCAGGAAACTAGAACTAAATTGGAGGTCGGGAAGTGGGTCAAAAACAGGTTACAACAGTCGGAGGTCAAAACAATTTTGTAATCAGCCTGTTTTCTTTTTAAGTTTTGGGTTGTTTGGGGTACTTAAGGTTGCATTGGGATCTTCTAATGAACATGAGAGATGGTTTATATATTGTAGTAAGTATCTACACTTGGGCTAAGATTGTGGTTTAGGGTAAGACCCTCTAGTGGTATCAAACTTTTCATACGTTTAAAATCAGTGAAAATTGGATAGGTAGCAATATATATACATATATCGGGGCCTTAACAGTAGCTTTAAGGTTAGGGGAAATGGGAGGTTTTAGCTAACATATGTAAAAGTATGAATATTCCTTTTACAGAAACCATGGGTATGTTTAAGTGGACGTTTGACTTAAAGTTTTGAGACCTAAAAAATGGGACTGTTTTGTGTAAAATATGAACGGGATAGTTATTAAACTTAAACAAGTTAAGGACTTGTTAGGGAAGGGTAATGGGGTGGTTAGAGCTTATCAATGAGGTATGTATATGAGAGGAGGTTAGATGTCCATCATAGGTTGATGAGCCATCTTAGGGATTGGTTCATGTATTGATTGTGTATTTTTGGATTGTTAGCTTGTTGCTAGAGCAAGGACTTTTGGAGAAGCAATCAGGTGAGTTCATAGTCCCATTGGTACTAAATTTTTATAAATGTGTGGACATAAATGTGTTATTATGTGACTTGAGTGTTTATGTGTTCGCATATGTGCTTTGGTATGTGAATCTTGATTGTGTTATGATTAGGATTTGTACATAGATATATGGGCGTCTATGGGACCAGTTGTGATGTGTGTGGAGCGTGGGGCACGATCCGTCCTGAGTTCTTGGTTCTGAGTTCTTGGTTCGTGGGGCACGATCCGTCCTGAGTTCTTGGTTCGGGGTACACGATCTGTCCTGAGTACTTGTGCATCGTCTCTTCGGAGGCAAGATATCTGGACGGGTATATAGTTCATCTTCCACACGTGGTGTGGGAAAGATCCGGATAGTGTGGTGTGTGTTCTTGTGTGTGTGATGGGATACTTCTTGATTGTTATAGTGTGCTTTGTGAATTGTAGATGTGATTGGTACTTGGATTGAGTTTTGTTGTGGATGCATGTAGCATGATTATCACATTATGGTCCATTACTATAAATTGTTTTTCTTCAACTTATTTACAGCGGATGTCAAGGTTTCTTATGATGTTCTAGATAACTTAAACCTATGTTCTCACCAACTTTATGTTGACAGATTTTAGTGTCATTTTCAGGTGAGTTAGTTAAGGAGGATGAGGTTAGAAGTGGCTAGAGTTTAAAGGCTACTAACACTACATTAGGAGGAATCCATTTCCTCTTAGTTTTATTTAATGTTTGAATATGTGATACTTTTTAGACACCTATATGTTTGATGTTTGTTTATTTGTATGTCTCTGGTAAGAGGTAGGCCTGTTACCTACTTACCTAGGCGCCTGCATTGTTTGAGATATTGTCATGACATTGTGTCACCTTTTTATGACATTTCTATTTCATTTAGTTAACTCTATAGACACGCTATTGTTGTGATGATATCCATACGTCGCGCCCCATATATTCCGCCATGTTGGGGTGTGACAGAATGGTATCAGAGCCAATGGTTATAGAGAATTAGGTTGCCTAGTCGCGTAGCCTAGTCTATAGCTTAAGGGTCCCTGCATATAGGCGTCATAGGAGTATGTGTGCATTTTATAGTAATTGATGTGGTTGAATGTTATTTTCGCAGTATTTGTTAGGTTATGAACTACTATGGTTCATACTTAGCTACATGTTATTTTCTTTTCGACTTTTGAAAAAGTGCGGGTTGAACTATAGTCGTATACGCTAATCATTGTTGGATTCCGTTTAATTACGTTTTCATGTTCTTTATACATTTTGAATTTTGTCTACGGTGGTTCAGTTGGATTACGAGTTTATATGTTTCATGCATTGGCTACATTATTTTAATACATGGATTTTGGATCTTATTTTATGTTGTGCTTATGTGCTTATATGAGTTGTAGGATCTATGTGCTTATTTGAGTTGGTAGACCGATGTGTTATGTGTAGTATTAATTCTTCTAAGTGTCATCATAGGAGGGAGTGCATTAGTTAAAGGGGACTCGTATAAGTATGGTGGCCAACATAGTTATACAAGTACCACAACACCAATGGATTCCTAAGTATGGTTGCATGAAAGAGGGTTAATACATGCTTGTAATAGTATATGTTGGATGAATCTGAGTGTATGTATGCATATGCCTATATATGTATAATTCCCTTCTACTTATCGGTTGTATTCTTGGGATGTTTTGCTAGCTCGTTCCTCTTCGAGATGTTTAACTTCCGTAGTAGTACATTTATCAAGTTCTCATTTCTTGTGTTCTTTTGTACGGTACTTTTGGCGTGAAGGCTTTTGAGATGGTGGAGATTTCTTTTTGGGGTAACGATGTCTTTTGTTTCGAGTTATACATGGTAAAAAATAGAACTTGCCAATTGAAAAAATTAGTTGTTGGTAGTCGATGAAATAAGGAAGTGTCGGAAACATGTTTCAAATAAGGTGGAATATAAATTCTTTAACATATAAGCATGACTCGGTTATTTTAGAATATTTTGGTTTTGAGCACCTAAAGCTATTGTTCTTAAGTTAAAATTTTGTTCTCATTTAGTGAAATATGTTAAAATAATGTAATTAATGAGGGGTTTTAGGGTTTAAAAATCATTTTTTTTTGTATAAATCGGAGTAGGCAGAAACTGTCGCTAAACGGTCAAATATGTCGCTAACTGTCAGAAACTGTCGCTAATGCCTAGGCAGATTTTGAGAAAAATCGTTTTGGTTATAAATTATTCGTTTTTAAAGCTTTTTGGGTGATTCAAAAGCCTAAAATTATGTACTCGGAACATACTTTTCAAAAATTCATAAAGTTTAGTAATTGGAGGTCAGTAGCTTGGTCGAGTTAATTGTACAAGTGTCGAGTTCAATATTAATTTTCAAACGATATGGTTTAAACTTATGTTTTGGATATTTTGGGATAGTGAACATTTAGGGGGCTAACATAGGGCTTATTTGGGATAGGACTTGAGATGTATCCATCATAAGGATTGTACATTGATGAAGGATGTGGGTTCCGGAGTCGATGTTGACGTGTGATATTGTGTTGTGTGCTTTAGACAATTGATCGTACGTGAAGAGACTTTAGATTGATTTTTCGTTAGATGATTACATAAATTACTAATGTGATACCATGGTTTTAGAACAACTAATATACAATTACAGTACAAAATCCATTCTGGGGTAAAATTTGGTTTTCCACCAGGTTTTAATAGTATGTCGCCGATCGTAACACATTTCAGTTGTCGTTGGGTGCTTGTTGTCATTGGTCCGTTTCCATGGTTCGTTGGGAGTCGATACATGTTTTATGTTGAGTATCTTTTGGAGTCTCATGGTTTTGGTTCATTCTTTTAAATTCGTTCACGTAAACGTCCGTTAGTTGTCCATGGATTTGATCCGTTATCTGAAGTTGGGGGTCCTAAAATTTATCGTGAGCTTATATTCATTGAGAGTGTTGTTGTAGTCATGATCCAGTTACGTTCTTATGAGAGAGATAGTGTGTTGGTTGTGAAATGAATTTATTGAGCTTATGGAGTAAATCTTAGGACGAGATTTCTATTAAGAGGGAGTGATGTGACAACCCTAGATTTTGGATTTGTCACTTTTGACTGTTTGACTTTGATTATGTGCTTAGTGTGCGTTTACGGGCAATGTATTTATATTTGAGCCTTGGATTGGATGTTAGTCATCGTTCGTGTATTGCGTGGTACATTATATAATGTTATGATGGGGTTAGTTACAGTTCATGAGTTCACATGGTAGTGACTATGAAGTGAGATGGTGTTATTTGGTGGTTTTAAGTATACGTATATGTATTATAGAAAATCGTATTTTTACGATTTACTGTTTGTCATTTGGAGGTCTTGGATGAGGTAATTAGTCATATGAATATTTTTCGGGATGGTTTTAAGTCATTTAGGACTTAGTTATAAAGTTTATTTCAAAATTTGGGATTTTTTTTAAAAGTGTATATTTTACGTCTTTTACGGTAAAACGCGTAAATTTGACTAGTTTTACGGTTTTGAGGTTTTGGAGGCTTTAGGAGCTGAAATAAATTAAGGAAAATTAATGTAATATTATTAATACATATATTAATAATAAATAGAAAAAAAACGAATTTAAAGGGGGTTTAGGTCGGTTTGGAAAAAAGAAAAGAAGGAAAAAAGGAAAAAAAGAGGAAAAAGGAAAGTTGGGTTTTATATTTGGATTAGGATTCTTGTTACATTATATAAGGATTTTAAAGAGAAAACAAAACATAAAATCCCTGGAGAAAAAGAATGGTCGACGGTTTATGGAGAACTTTTAGGGTTCTTCATCAATATTTAGGGTTTTCATAAATCAAAGGTAAACTTTCGTAATCCCTTTTTAATTTAATTGTTTTTAATGTTTACATAATCGTCTTATGATTGATTTAGGTTAGGGTTTTAATAAAAACTGTATTTTAATGAGTTCACAATGATTACATAAATTAGGGCTTGTAATTAGTGGGATTAGGGTTAATTAATGAGGTTAATTTGATTAAACCCGTTTTTAAAAACTGGGCAGAATTTTTGGGTCATTGTTTTGATCATATAGGGAGTTCTACAAACTCTTATTTTGCGATCCACATATCCCTGAAAAGGTAATTGAAGTGGATTTCCAATGCAGGAAACTAGAACTAAATGGGAGGTAGGGAAGTGGGTCAAAAACAGGTTACAACAGTCGGAAGTCAAAACAGTTTTGTAATCAACCTGTTTTGTTTTTAATTTTTGGGTTGTTTGGGGTACTTAGGGTTGCATTGGGATCTTCTAATGAACATGAGAGATGGTTTATATATTTTAGTAAGTATCTGCACTTGGGATAAGATTGTGGTTTAGGGTAAGACCCTCTAGTGGTAACAAACGTTTCATACGTTTAAAATCAGTGAATTCTGGATAGGTAGCAATATATATACATATATCGGGGCCTTAAAAGTAGCTTTATGGTTAGGGCAAGTGGGAGGTTTTAGCTCACATATGTAAAAGTATGAATATTCCTTTTACAGAAACCATGGGTATGTTTAAGTGGACGTTTGACTTAAAGTTTTGAAACCTAAAAACTGGGACTGTTTTGTGTAAAATATAAACGGGATAGTTATTAAACTTAAACAAGTTAAGGACTTGTTAGGGAAGGGTAATGGGGTGGTTAGAGCTTATCAATGAGGTATGTATATGAGAGGAGGTTAGATTTCCATCATAGATTGATGAGCCATCTAAGTGATTGGTTCATGTATTGATTGTGTATTTTTGGATTGTTAGCTTGTTGCTAGAGCAAGGAATTTTGGAGAAGCAATCAGGTGAGTTCATAGTCCCATTTTCACTTAGTTTTTAAACGTTTTCTTCTAGTATGGGATGGAGATGACACTTGTGGTATTCTTAAAATGTTTTGGTACTAATTTTTTTATAAATGTGTGGACATAAGTGTGCTATTATGTGACTTGCGTGTTTATGTGTTCGCATATGTGCTTTGATATGTGAATCTTGATTGTGTTATGATTAGGATTGGTACATAGATGTATGGGCGTCTATGGGACCAGTTGTGATGTGTGTGGAGCGTGGGGCACGATCCGTCCTTAGTTCTTGGTTTGGGGGACACGATCTGTCCTGAGTACTTGTGCATCGTCTCTTCGGAGGCAAGATATCTCGACGGGGATATAGTTCATCTTCCACAGGTGGTGTGGGAAAGATCCGGATAGTGTGGTGTGTGTTCTTGTGTGTGTGACGGGATACTTCTTGATTGTTATAGTGTGCTTTGTGAATTGTAGATGTGATTGGTACTTGGATTGAGTTTTGTTGTGGATGCATGTAGCATGATTATCACATTATGGTCCATTACTATAAATTGTTTTTCTTCAACTTATTTACAGCGGATGTCATGGTTTCTTATGATGTTCTAGATAACTTAAACCTATGTTCTCACCAACTTTATGTTGACAGATTTTAGTGTCATTTTCAGGTGAGGTAGTTGAGGAGGATGAGGTTAGAAGTGGCTAGAGTTTAGAGGCTACTAAGACTGCATTAGGAGGAATCCCTTTCCTCTTAGTTTTATTTAATGTTTGAATAAGTGATACTTTTTAGACACCTACATGTTTGATGTTTGTTTATTTGTATGTCTCTGGTAAGAGGTAGGCCTGTTACCTACTTACCTAGGCGCCTGCATTGTTTGAGATATTGTCATGACATTGTGTCACCTTTTTATGACATTTCTATTTAATTTAATTAACTCTATAGACACGCTATTGTTGTGATGATATCCATACGTCGCGCCCCATATATTCCGCCATGGTGGGGTGTGACACCAACCCAGGTGATGAAGGAGTAGAAATTGACCTTCACACTGGAGGTGATGCTGAGAAGACAAAAAAGGAAGTGCTTCTCACCACTGGCGACACGGTGGGACACTTGCCTACTTATATGTTTAGTATATTTTCAGATGAATTGGAAAAAGAGCTTGGGTTCAAAGAAAGAGTTATAGTTAATCTTGATGATAGTGAAGCTGAAGATAATACTGCTGAAGTGACACCAAAGCCACCATCCCCCAGATCTGTACAGGTAAAAGAATTGACAAATCAGGTGTTAATTCTTCAATCACAGGTGGCTAAACCTAAAGAGGAAAAGTTGCTTATTGATGCTGAACTCACAACTCTTAAAGTAAGACCAATTCCTCCTACTACTTATCAAATCAATGATGTCATTCTTGCTGCTCTGAAGCCATTAGTCAAAGATGTGGCCACCACCACTTCCCTTAAGCAAGAGATGTCCTCTATTATGGAATCGATCAATAGTGCTACCATGGAGTTTTCACCAGAGTTCACACGAGTGCTTGGCCAAGTAAATGATTTGTGTGACTCTGTGTCCAAGATAAAGGATAGGGTGGCGTTGCTGGCGAAACAAAAGTTGACCTTATCTGAAGAGGTTCAATAGAAGCTAAATGCCCTTGAAAATGTACCAGCAATGTAGGCCAAGGTATCCTCCATTCTTGATCATGTTTGTGGTCTCTTACCTGCTGCTGGGTCATCATAAGCTATTGGGCAGTCTTCTTTTGAGGGGGAGAAAATCACCATCCAGCAGCTATTCCAAAAACATGCTCAAAAGAAGGCTCAGAAACAACCAGTTGTCTATGAGTCACCATTTGCTGAGAAGAATCCAGCTAAGGCTAAAGGGGAGTCTTTAGCCAAGGACGGTCATGTTGATGGACTAACTACAAGTGAAGATACAACTGATAGTGGTACACCTCCCTTTCAACCTAAAAAACAGAGGAGATTTTACACTGAATGATAGACTGATCAAATCTTTGGTGGACACTTAAGAAGAACTTGATAAATTGTACAAGCTCTAGTAAGAAGAAAAACTAAGAGATCTAAAGCTGAGCTTGTATGAACAAATTGGGAAATCTGAAGTTGAAAGCCTCTTCAAGAAGAAGATTTAATACGAAAATTTTTATATAACATGACTGAACAGAAGAAATCTCTCACCAATCACCATAGTTGATATGCTTACTAGCAGAGGTGATATTCATCTAAAGTTCTATAGGGCGATGGGACTGATGAAATCTTAGAAAGCTTCCAAGGGAAAGAGCTTCCTAACACTTAATGGATTGAAATGAGTGAGAAAATTGAGAAAAGAAAATCCAAGAGATGGGAAGAAGTCCGCTCCAGAGTTGAACACTTTATGAGAAATCATGAAAAACAGGTGAGGTTTTCAATATCATCACTGAAATTTCTATAGAGGATCAAGATCCTATACTGGATCTGAACAAAAGGGCCAATGTAAAATCCGCATTAAAATACCATGAACAGTACATGTGAACAGTAGATACACGAAAATACGATAAATTATAAACTTTCCATTTATAATATATTACACGTATCACGACATTTAATAACAAGTAATTATGAATATTATAAATGTGACATGATCACGATAATTAAAACGAACACACATGAATATTCGTTAACGTAGAAAAACTACGGGTTTGCCTTGTGGGGCTTATGTTAGCCGCGGCTTAGACAAGGAAAAAAGGAGGAATGGGCCTTTTGGCCCATGACCCAATACTACTCCAAAACTAATTGAAACACTAGGGAAATAAAACATAATATAGTTTTATTGAGAAATCAAGAAACCCTAGCTTTTTGTCTTCCTCCTTGCCGCCGGCCTACACACAAACACCAAGGGTGTTCGGGTTGTTTTGATCTTTAATTTTCGTGTGTACATGTTCATGTTCGTTAGTCTTAATCATCTACGCATTCGTTAACATCACGAATCTTTTCTTTTTATTTGATTTATGATGAACATGATAAGTGAATCTTAAAAATAAACATTTAAAACATGTTAATTAATCAAGAAGACCAAAAAGGGTTGTTTTAGTTTTGTTTATGGCTCGACCGACGCACCACCGAGAGCACCAAGGCTCTCGTCTTGGTTTTTGCACCACCACCGAGACCACCAAGTCTCGGCTTGGTTGGTTCGTAGGTCGATCGCAAATAAGGGGAAACCCGACCTCGCGTCAGGGTGTTGGTTTGTTTTGGTTTAGTGTCAACCGAGACATCATTGTCTTAGTGGAAATTTTGTTACAACAGTGGGAACGCCAGCTACAACCGGGGTGTACTTGGGCTCGGTAGTGGCTAACCGTGGCTCAGCAGGGGGAGCTAAAAGCCACAAGTAGCAACCGGTTAGCTGGTCTAGCCATTGGTGGGTTGCGTTGATTTTCAGCCGCCGGCTGACACCACTAGCCACCGGCTAGGTGGTGTCGGCTAGGCACTTTTCGGGCTCGTGCTAATTTTTAATTCTCGGGTTCGGGGCATTATTAAAATCAGTTAATTAATTTAATTGAATTATTTCATGACCATTTAATTTAGTTAAAAACATGACTTAGGTTTTAAATATTAAAGTTAATATTTCATTATTTAACCTAAGTAATTTACTAGCTTAATTTAATTAAACATGTTATTTTAATTAAATTCATATAACCTATAATTTATTAAACCAACAATGTTAATTATTTAATAAGCCATAATACTTAATCCATGACTTGCATTTTTTACTAATAACTTTACTTTATATTTTAATAATCCAGCTTATTTCTAATTATAGAAACTTACTATTTTTGGAAACTTTATATTTTTAGAAACTTACTATTTTAGGAAACCTTCTATTTTTAGAAAGTTAATCAATATTACAATAGAAGTTTATAATACCTTATTACATGAATAATAAACAACAAAATACAAGAATAACTATAGTTAATACTTAAAACAGTTAAAACATGACAGAACATGGATAATAAGCTAAGAACACACAGAAGCAGTAAAATACATGTATCTTAGACAACTCATGCACGTCCCTAGTCTAAGTAGTATTATCTGTCAATGCGGAGTAGGTTCTTCAGCGTTTCCGTTAGCTTCTACTGGATACAAGGTACGGATTTCCCGTTCTTCGGTAAGGACAATCTCTTCCTTTATGTAGCCAACTATTTTCCTAGTAGCTACAAATTTAAATGCTTAAGTTTTATTAGTTACCTTACCCATATACATGCATGCCAATTTCACCTAGTTATGAAGGTACCATAACCATAACACTGGAGGCACCAGTGTTATGAGTTCACCATAGCGGAGTGATAACTTGTTGGGTCCCTTCAGTTTATTTTCCATTTATTATTATTATGTGATCATGTGGGGCCTATGGGTGCATCCTAATTACAGTTTCAGTTAGGATTTCATGGTGAATGTGGTGTGTGCCTTGCATCATTCACAAGGAGATGAGCTCTCCTACCCAGACCATATTAATTAGAGGCATCCCCTCTAATTGCATTATGAGGACACCCCTCCAAGTATTCATGCATGTTGTTGACCTCATGACCTATATTGGCTTTTGGTATATTAAAGTAATATGGATTTTCATAAGGAAACATAAGCTATGTTTTCAGAACTAAAATCAGTAAACATGTTATACGTCTAGGTTTTCAAGGACTTATTCATTTCCACTGCCATTCATGCTTTATATGATCTTTATATACTTTCATTATTCTATGTCTTTCCATGCTTTATAGTATATCCCTGCACTGGGTGTTATGCTCAACCGTTTTCCATTTCCATGTTCCCAAACGGCAGGTACCCAAGGTCGCAAGTAGGATCTTAAGAGTATTTCCATTTATGGTTATGAATGTTTATACATTTACCTTGCATGCTTTGATGACACGCCATATATTACTGTGATATTCCATTTTACCAAATGGGGTGTTACACTTATGGTATCAGAGCCAAGGTTTCGACCTGTAGCTCTATAAAACATGACCTATGACTTACGGGTAGTCAGCAGCGTCTTCCTAGAACTGACAATTAGTTTTCATGCATTCATTTCATTTTCATTTCCTGTATTCATTTCATGCATTCATCTCATTGTCGCAGGAATTTTGACTAAGTAATGGTTGGTATAAGAATGGCGCTATTTAGTCGTATGTGTTTTACCGAAACATTTTATTTGTTTAGTCGACCGACCCATATGTGTCCACACTTGCCTTTTTGTTTTGTGAACCGACCCGTAGGTGTTCACTCATGGACATGTCATCATACATAATGATCATGCATTTTAAAACTGTTTTATGCATCATAAATTCATGTTTTATACACCGTTCATGCATTTTTCTATTCATGTCATACTTTATCAGACTCATTATTGATGTTGCATTTTGTTTTAAACTGTCAGATGGTAAACACAGGTAATGCTCAAGAATTGGCTGCAGCTGTCAATGCGGCTTTGCAATCCCTCCTTCTCCAACTTTGCAATGAAATCAGGGACGAAGTTCATGTTGAAGTCCAGGTTCAGGGCGTTCAGTTCGGCCCTCATCCGCAGAACAAAAACAATCCTCCACCCGCCTGTTACCCTTATGACTTGGTTGGAGCGATTCAACAAGCAGAGACCCCATTCGTTTGAGCAGACTGACAGACCCTCTGAGGCTGAAGCTTGGATATCTCACATTGAGAAGATATTTGATGCGATGGGTTGTGACGGTTTCTTCAACGCAAGACTGGCTTGATATAAGTTTGAAGGCGATGTGCTGTAGTGGTGGAAATCAGTCAAGCAGTCCAACGGTGGTGATGATTAGGTTGCATTGTTGACATATGACCAGTTTAAGGAGCACTTCATTAATCAGTACTTTCCACATGCTGAGAAGGAGAAACTTAAGAGGGATTATCATAATATCTGACAGGTTGCTGGGGAGAATAGCAATGAATTCATGCAGAGGTTTCTTCGTTTGGCTGGATTTCTGGGTGTAGCAGCTGGTACTGCTGAGGAGCAAGCTGAGAAGTTTCGCTAGGCTCTTCGCACTTCAGTTGCCAACAGTTTGGTTTTGTGTTACGTTCACTATAGTAGCACAGGTGGCCGATGTAGCCCGTAAGCTTGAGATGCTTCAGGAACGAGAGGAGTTTGGTGATGACCGATTAGTGAAGAGGTGTCTTCAATCACCAAATGAAAACCATTCATTTCTTTCACTATTTTCATTTTTTATTTCATCCTCTGTTCAAATTTATATCTTAGACAGAGGACTGACGACCAGAAGCCTGAGGTCGATCAGCAACAATCATCTAAGGGAAATGGTCAGTCCATTGACCGTTCTGGTTCAGACAGGTGTGGCGGTAATGACAATTACCGTAACAATGTCAATCACTCTAACAATTACAAGTCCCTACATTCAACCTCTTTCAAGTTAAACTATCTTATGTTATGATATTATGACACTCCAGCAACTCATATTCAGGAGCAATAGGAATGGCAGGGATCAAGACCGTAGAGGTTCACGGCCTAACAGTTCTGCTTCATATGGTAACTAATTGAACCTTCTATGTAATCATGCTTATGTTCCATGATCATGTCTCATGCATGTAATCCTAAAACAGGCTCTCAGCTAGCTAGGACGCTTGTTGGAGGGTTCACGCATCCTATATGCCTTACTTGTTCGCGCAGACATTCTAGTGTTTACCGCCGAGGTACTGGTGGTTGTTTCAAGTGTGGCCACCAAGGCCATCAGCAGAAGGATTTTCGCCAACGTGAGATAGAAGGTACCTTTGGACATGCCGAATACAAACCACCTCCTACTTCAGGTCACGTGTTCACTACTACTAGAGATCAGGTGAACAAGACTTCAGGTACCATCACTGGGAATCTCTTTATGAATGGTCTGACAGCATGCGTTTTGTTTGATACTGGAGCGAATCATTCAATCATATCCACTGCTTTTGCTACACGTGTTAGGATTTCCCCTATGCCATTAGATAATGCCTTAAGCATTTCCACGCCACTTAGGGACTCTGTGCGAATTACACAGGTGTACAGAGATCTTTCCCTAGATTTCGATGATAGAATCCGCAGAGTTGACGCACTTCCATTGGACATGTGTGATTTTGACAAGATATTGAGCTTGGACTGGTTATCCAAACACCAGGCTATGATAGACTGGCACACTTATCGGGTTATTTTTGGTGATGTCAAATCTCCAGAGTACATACACCATGGTTTTCTGCCAGGGAGGTCTGTACAAATTATTTCATCCATGGAGGCACGTACATTACTATCACACCGCTGTTAGGGATTCATAGCCAACATTCATGACATTACTGCCGAGTCTCCATCGATTCAAGATCAGCCTATTGTGTCAGAATTTCCTGACGTATTTCCTGATGAACTTCTGGGCATACCACTTGTTCGTGAATTCGAGTTTGGAATTGAGCTCATTCCAGGAGCATAGCCAATTTACAAGGCTCCTTACCGCATGGCTCCCATCGAGCTTAAGGAGTTAAAAGATCAATTGCGTGAACTTATGGAGCGAGGTTTCATCCGTCCTAATGCATCGCCATGGGGTGCACTGGTACTATTTGTGAAGAAGAAAGATGACAACATGCGTTTATGTATAGACTATCGTGAACTAAAAAAGATCACGATCAGGAATCGTTATCCTTTGCCGTGTATTGATGACCTATTCGATCAACTTCACGGGGCCAAGTATTTCTCAAAGATCGATCTGAGGTCTGGCTACCATCAGTTACGGGTTAAAGAGAAGGGTATTTCTAAGACCTCTTTCCGTACACGTTTTGGGCACTACAAGTTCGTAGTCATGCCATTCGGACTCACAAATTCTCCAGTAGTCTTCATGGATTTGATGAACCGTATCTTCCATCAGTTTCTTGAGAAGTTCGTTATGGTTTTCATTGATGACATCATGATTTTCTCCAAATCCAAGGAGGAACATGAGAAACACCTTCGTATAGTTTTGAAGATTCTTCGTCAAAAGCAGTTGTGTGCCAAGTTCTCCAAGTGTGTGTTCTGGTTAAGAAAGGTGGCATTTCTGGGCCATATTGTATCTACAGAGGGGATCACCATGGATCTTGCAAAGGTTGAAGCCATCACTAAATGGAAGAGACCTACATCTGCAACAGAGGTCAGAAGTTTTCTAGGTTTAGCTGGCTACTACCGTAGTTTTGTAGAGAACTTTTCACGGTTAGACTTACCTTTGACTAAGCTAATGAGAAAAAGAGAGAAATTCGTCTCGACTGAAGAACGAGAGAAGATCTTTTAAGACTTTAAGCAGAAGTTAGTATCTGTACCTATTCTCACTCTCCCATCTGGTACAGGTGGATTTCAGATCTATAGTGATGCTTCAGGAAAGGGTATAGGCTGTGTTCTCATGCAACATGGGAAGGTTATTGCATACGCATCACGACAACTTAAGCCTTATGAAGAAAACTATCCTACACATGACTTGGAGCTTGTAGCAGTTTTTTTTCGTATTGAAGATCTGGAGGCATTATTTGTTTGGTGAATCATGTGACATCTGCATAGATCACAAGAGTCTCAAGTACATCTTCACCCAGAAGGAACTAAACATGAGACAAAGAAGATGGTTAGAGCTGTTGAAGGATTATGACACCAACATTCAGTACCATCTTGGTATGGCGAATGTGGTGGCTGATGCTCTAAGCCGAAGGTCGGGTATGATTGTTGGCATATGGATTGCAAAGGAGATCATCCGTGACCTAGAGATGACTGATATTGAGTTTTATGTATGAGGACAACATGGTTACTAGGAGAATCTTAGAGTGGAACCAGACTTACATTCTAGGATCAAGGAAGATCAAAAAGATGATGGTGAGATTTGGGCTATCATTCAGAACCTTGATCACCAGACGAAGTTTCGTGTTGATGCTGACGGTATCTTATGGCAGGGCACTAGACTAGTTGTTCCTGATGACTCTACATTCAGGGAAGTTGTACTAACTGAAGCTCATAGCTCTACATTTACCATACATCCTGGTTCCACCAAGATGTACTACGACATCAAGCAGCATTTTTGATGGAGTGATATGAAGCAGGATGTTGCCACCTTCGTTTCTAAATGTATGATCTGTCAGCAGGTTAAGATCGAACATCAGAGGGCTAGTGGTTTACTTCAACCATTAGATATTCCATAATGGAAGTGGGAGAAGATCTCCATGGATTTTTTTACTGGTCTTCCGGTGACTCAGAGGAAACACTACGCCATCTAGGTTATTGTTGATAGATTGACCCAATCTGCTCATTTTCTACCAATCCGCAAGGAGCATCCGACCAGCAAACTGGCAGACACTTTTTAGAATAAGATCATGAGGCTGCATGGTACTCCATCAGAAATCATCTCTGACAGAGATCCCCGTTTCACCTCACGTTTTTGGCAGAGTCTGTAGAAAGCTTGGGGCACCAGACTTATGCTTAGCACTGCCTTTCATCCTCAGACTGAAGGACAGTCGGAATGTACCATTCAGACATTGGAGGATATGCTGCGGGCATGTGCTCTAGAATGGGCAGGAAGCTGGGACGATTATATCTAGGGGTGGAAACGAGCCGAGCCGAGCTCGAGCTCGCCAAGGCTCGAGCTCGGCTCGTTTAAGTTATACAAAGCTCGAGCTTGAGCTTGGCTCGTTTTGAGCCTTATTATTTAGTCTCGGGCTCGGCTCGTGGTATGGTAGACAAGCTCGGGCTCGGCTCGAGCTCGGCTCGTTTATACGATTTCGCAATGTAAACATAAAACTTGGCTCGAGCTCGGCTCATAATATACCTAAATTAGGCTCGTTAATAAGTTTGTTATTAAGCTCGTATATAAAACATCATGCTCGTTTAGGCTTGCGAGCACAAACGAGCTTTGTACATAAAGCTCGGGCTCGAGCTCGTTTAATAAACGAGCTGGAACTTAGGCTCGAGCTCGGGCTCGAGCTCGTTTAGGCTTGGCTCGTTCGAGCTTTTTACCGATCCGATCCCGAGCTTTTCACGAGCAGCTCGGCTCGTTTCCACCCCTAATTATATCTATCTAGTGGAGTTTGCATACAACAACAATTGGCACGCTAGAATCAAGTGTGCACCGTTTGAGATGTTGTATGGTAGGAAGTGTCGCGCCCCAATCTGCTGGGATCAGGTGGGCGAACGAATTATTGAGGGTCCAAAGATGATTGAGGTAACTAATGAGAAGGTCTCCGTCGCCAAGGCGAAGCTACAGGAAGCTCGTATTCATCAAAAGAGCTATGCTGATAAGCATCGTAGAGATATATCTTTCAAGGATAAGCATGAGAATCCCCCGCGAGGCAACTTGTTTTTGATAACCGGGTCAAAATCTCGACTCTAATCCCCATAAATGTGATCATTTAGGGATTATCCTGGTATGTGTTAATGCAAAATAATGCCTAAAAACATTATTAGTGTTAACTAATCTTTCTTATTTTTGTTCACGACAAATTAAAAAGTCATTAATTGTCAAATACAATCGTAAGACGAATTATTTAACAAACACTATCATCAAGGTATAATCATTAAATATTGCACTAACATATCTTAATCATGATTTGTGACCATAAAATTGATTAGTCCTAAACTTACATTTTGTCAAATGTGACAAAATATTTTTTAATAAACTTTCTGTTAGGACCATTGGTATAGTTAAATGTAATAGGTAGACTAGAAAGTATGTAGTTCCTCCTGGTCCTAGTAGTAGTAGGAGCAGGTCGTGCTCCTGGTCCTAGTCAAAGTCAAACTTTATTATGTATTTATTATTCTGTTAGGATATGCATGAGATATGTTAGGATAGGATATGCATATCAGTTTTACACATATTGGTTAATGATGTATTAGGGTTTCCTTGTAGTATAAAAGGAACCTTAGGCAGAAGGGTTAGATGCACCTTAATCAAACGTAGTTCTAGTGATTATCAATATTAGAAATCCTTAGAAAGGATCAAGTCTTTATACTTATTCTGTTCTTCTTTATTATATTTGTATTCTGCATTCATATTGTGTATAGAGTCTCTCTGTGGATTGACTTGTGATTACAGAAGTCGTTCACTGTTCCTGACAGGGTGCAAGATCTACATCTAGTAGACCCAACAAGTGGTATTAGAGCCTGGGAGGGTCTCTATACAAGAAGAATCAAGTTTTCTTATTACTGACATTTTTTTATCATGTCTGCCTCAACTTCTACTCAAACAGGAGAAGACAGCACTTCTAAAATTATGCAACCTCAGCAGATCGTTGCTACGGTTTCCAACACGAATGGTAAATTCCCTCTTCTGAAAAAGGATGAATATGATAGTTGGGCAATGAAGATGGAATGGTGGATCACCAATACTGATCAAGACCTTTGGAAGATTATTCTGAATGGGAACAGCAGGAAGCTAACTAGAAGAGACAAGAATGGTAATATTACTCTTCTTGACCCTAAATCTCATGAAGAAATCATAGCTATTCAGAAGGAGGTCAAAGCAAAAACGATTTTGCTTCAATCTCTTCCTGCTGATCACATGGGTGACTTCTATCATTTGGATGATGCCAGAGAGATCTGGAATGTTATAAAAGCAAGGTTTGGTGGGAATGAGGAGTCAAAGAAAATGCGAAGATCCATGCTGAGAGATGAATTCACAGAATTCAAAATCTCAGAAACTGAAGGTTTACATCAAGGGTATGACAGGTTTCAGAAGATATTGAGCCAATTGAATCAACTTCGTTTAAAGCCTGACGATGGTGATATTAATGCAAGGTTTCTTAAAGCCTTACCCTACTCATGGAATCAGGTGGTGATCTCTCTCAAAGCCAAAGGTGGGCTTGACTATCTCAACTTTGATGATTTATTTAATAAGCTCAGAACTTTTGAACCTCATGTGAGAGGATATTCAAGTGACTCTTTTCCCACTCCTGCTAATTCTGCCTTTGTGAGTTCTATGGCATCCAGTCCCATGTCATATGCTAGTAGCCCAAGCAATACTGTGTCCTCTCAACATACTTTTCAGTATACTTCTGCTCCTGATCCTACTGCCAAGTCTGGCAGTATGTTAGAAGCCGTTCTTCATTCTTTTGTGGCTGATGTTGATGCTCAACAACAACTTGCTTTTGATGACTTCAAACAGGTCGATAAACTTGACCTGGATGAAATGGATCTTAAATGGCAGATGGCCATGCTCACTCTTAGGGTTCACAAGTTTGAGAAGAAAGCATGACGAAAATTCAATTACAACCCTCGAGAGCCAGCAAGATTCTACAGAAGCAAGATTCGATGATATAACTGCCAGCAACAAGGTCACTTTGCGAGGGAATGCCCTAGCAAGAATGATCAGGAGAAGAGCAGGTACTCAGCTTTTAAGGTTCAGGAGGTAAAATATGACAAGAAGGCACTGGTATATGTTGAATCTATGGTCAACTGGAATGATCATCAGACTACCACTTTGGAATCCGCTGAATCCTCGACTGACGTATTTGCAATGATTGTTGGGAATCTCTCTGATGCAGAAGAAGCAGACGAGTTTGCTCTTTTGGGCATCTCACCTCAAGTACAACATTGTCCTCTTGGTTGTCATGATAAATACTCAGAATTGTTGTCCCAATTTAATGAAGTAAACGATCAAAATGATAAGTATTTTTTAGAGGTTCAAGCCTATAAGGCTTCTTTAAACACATTGGAACAACAAAAGAGGTGGCTACAAAATACTCAACGTGAGTATGAGGATAAAATTCGGATACTAAGCATCGGTTTAGAAAACACAACTAATATGCCTAAATATACAAAAAAGGTAAGAGATGCTAGTATCAAAGAAAAACAGGAGATGCAAGAAAAATTAGATGCTACAATGTTGAGATTTGAAAAATGGCAAAAGGCACCTAAAAATCTTTCCAAATTAATTGATAGTAGCATGTCTGGTAGGACTAAAAGAGGGTTAGGATTTGATAAGTATATTGATTCAGAAGATGTGTTTGATTTATCTTTTTCGAGTGTCTTTGATGCCGACAAAGAGGAAGAGGGAAAACCTAGTTACAATAGGTTTAAACCAGCAGCAGAAATGCATGCTGTCCCTCCTCCTCTTACTGGAACTTTTATGCCCACTTCTTGGCATAATGACTTGGATGGATCACAGATGCATGATTCCCCAAAAAGTTCTACTAATTCTAATGACTTTGTCTCGTGTACTTTCAGTGACAAAGCCAGTGACTCTGCATCAAGTGATTCAAGTGAAGGGTCAAGACCTACGAGTTCCAAGTCGAATGATCATGCTGCTACTGGTGCTAGGATGTGTGAAGAAAGAGTTGCTGTTAAGTCAAGTGTGTCTGGTCCTAGTTTAATGAGTTCTAGGAAGAATGTTTCTCCTAGAATTGTGTGTAATAATGTTGGCAGTATGAAACAATGTCATTCTAATAAAAGGTCTATTAAAACATGTTTTGTTTGTGGAAGTGTATTTCATTTGATTAAAGATTGTGACTTTTATGACACACATGCTTCTGTTCAACAAGCATTTCCTGCTCTTGGTCTACCAGGAGCTGCCCTATTTACTTCTAGAAGACTCAATCCTAGTGCTCAATCGTTTTCTTCTTCTAGAATGTCCTCTCCATTAACTTCTGATCATTGGAGAAACATTGGATTAACAACGAATAGAAACACTAGTAACTATTTTCAGAATTTTAATCCAATTTATCCACATAATTTTGACAATATGTATTTTGGTTTGGAAGGTTTGGGAACTGCTGTTAAGCCCTCAGCAGGTTGTTCTTGGTCAAACAATAATACCCATATGATGCATAGGCAACCAAGGAACAACGGTGGATCTCATCAATCTTACTAAAGATCCACAAGGCAGGCTCAAACCTGAAAAGGTTTGGGTCCACTTAAGACACTAACTTTTGCATTTTTATTATCTTGTTGTTGTAGGTTACACCATACCAAGATTCTAGCTTAGGCATTGTTGATAGTGGTTGCTCCAGGAGCATGACAGGAAATAAAAGTCTTCTCTCTAACTTTGTACCATTTCAAGGAGGCAAGGTCTATTTTGGTGGAGGTGAAGGCAGGATCACTGGCAAAGGAACAATTAAGACGCCTAATCTAAATTTTGAGCAGGTCTACTATGTGGCAGCACTTCAGCATTTCAACTTGATATCTGTCTCTCAGATATCTGATAAGAAGCAGTTTGTTCTCTTCACGGATACTGATGCACTTGTGCTCTCCAAAGACTTTCAGCTTCCGGATGACTCACAGGTTCTGCTCAGAATCCCTAGAAGACACAATCTCTATATCATCAAGCTGAATGAAGTCAACCCTACTGGTCAACTAGCATGTCTGGTTGCTAAAGCCTCAGAAGATGAAGCCACTCAATGGCACAGAAGGATGGGGCATGTGAACTTCAAGACCATTCACAAACTCGTAAATCTGAATCTGGTCTCTGGTTTACCTCCCAAGTCATTTAGGAATGATATAAATTGTATTGCTTGCAGCAAAGGCAAACAGCATAAAGCATCCTTCAAGGCCATTACTGCTCTTAGTCTTATTACTGAGCCATTGAAGCTACTACACATGGATTTATTTGGTCCTACTTCCATTAGGAGCATTGACCACAAATAATTCTGTCTGGTGGTAACTGATGGTTATAGCAGGTTCACGTGGGTATTCTTCATGGCTGCCAAGAGTGAGACCTACTCAATTCTTAGAGATTTTCTTACCCTTATAGAGAACCAGTTGTCGAAGAAAGTTAAAGGTATTCGTTGTGATAATGGAACCGAGTTCAAAAATAAAGAACTCATAGCACTTTGTAATGCTAAGGGCATCAAAAGAGATTATAGTGCAGCAAGAACTCCTCAACAGAATGGCGTGGCAGAGAGAAAGAACAGGACACTAATAGAAGCAGCAAGAACAATGCTTGCTGATTCCAAGCTTCCAACCATGTTCTGGACAGAAGCTGTTAATACTGCAAGTTATGTTTTGAATAGGGTTTCTATTACCAATCCTCACAAGAAGACTCCTTATGAGCTTCTAACGGGCAAAGTTCCAAATATTGCTCATTTGAAGCCTTTTGGGTGTCCAGTAACCATTCTGAATACTAGTGACTATTTGGGGAAGTTTGATGGCAAGGCAGATGAAGGATACATTGTGGGATATTCAGCTCACTCTCGGGCTTATCGTGTCTACAATCTCCAAGCCAAGCGGATCATTGAAACTATAAATCTCAGGTATTTTGAAGAGAAGTCAAACATCCAAGGAAAGGGTCCTGAATGGTATTTTGATCTTGATTATCTTAGTGATTCGTTAGGATATTTTCGTTTCGAAACTAACCATGATGCAGGTCCACAAGTGTTTGTAACTTCAAGTACAAGTGTTCCTTCTAGTCTTTCTGATTCAGATGACGAGGATGACATTTTTGTGGTTCCATCCTACTCCACCACCGTCTCTCCTACTCCTCCTAGTGATGCAACTCCATTGGATGTACCGGATTCCCAAGTAGCTCTTGACACTCTACTCAAACAACAACAAGAAGCTACTACAGCAGCTGCTCAAGGTGGTTTTTGAGTTTCCCTTGAATACGCCTACTGACAAAGCTGCTCCTGGTACCCCAGCTTCTACTCATAGTGCCAGCTTCTCACCTATTGGTACTCCAGCTAGTGAGTCTGCTTCAAATACTCGTTTCTCCAGTCCTTCTGATTTGGGAAACCATCAAAAGAAGTCTTCTACCAAGCTGGATGATATTCATAAACAACCAGTAGATGGGATTTTCAACGCTGCTTCATATGATGCTGACTTTGTTGGTGATCTCAATAACTTGGCACCAGAAGTGGAGGTAGCTTCCAATCCAGTCTTGCAATCACACAAAGATCACCCTACCACCCAAATCATTGGAGATCCTGGTTCTACTGTCAAGACACGCAGAATGCAGAAGAAGGCCTCGTCTGATCATCATGCTCTTGTGAGCTATATTGAAGATCAAAAGCGTAATAATCATACGGACTTTCAACACTGTTTGTTTGCTTGTTTTCTTTCACAGGTGGAACCTAGGTCAGTCTCTCATTCTCTTGAGGATCAAAGTTGGGTGGAGGCTATGCAGGAGGAAATGCAGCAATTCTGGTTTCAGAATGTTTGGGTTCTGGTTGACTTACCAGATGGAAAGACAGCAATCAATACCAAATGGATTCTCAAGAACAAGAAGGATGCACGGGGAATTGTCGTGCGGAATAAAGCTAGGCTTGTTGCACAGGGCCACACTCAAATTGAGGGCATTGACTACACTGAAGTTTTTGCTCCGGTTGCAAGGATTGAGGCCATTCGTCTGTTTTTGGCTTTTGCTTCTTATGTGGGCTTTACGGTGTTTCAGATGGATGTCAAGAGTGCATTTCTCTATGGAAAAATTGATGAGGAGGTGTATGTCACTCAACCTAAGGGCTTTGTAGATCCACTTTATCCCAAGAAAGTTTACAAGGTGGTTAAGGCTCTTTATGGATTACATCAGGCTCATAGAGCTTGGTATGAGCGTCTTTCAACTTTCTTGTTAAAGAATGGCTATAGAAGAGGTACTATTGAAAAAAACACTATTTCTTAGGAGGAATACCAAGGACATTATCCTTGTTCAGGTTTATGTGGACGACATTATCTTTGGTTCTACTAGGAAGGAATGGTGTGATGAGTTTGAACACTTGATGAAAGGCGAATTTCAGATGAGTGCGATGGGAGAGCTTTCTTTCTTCCTTGGTCTTCAAGTCAAGCAACAGTCGGATGGGATCTTCATCAGTCAAGATAAATATGTACATGAGATCCTTCAAAAGTTTGACATGGATTCTCTTAGACCAGCAGCAACTCTTTATGAAGTTGCTAAAGTCAAACTCAAGAATGAGCCAGACCCCCCGGTCAATGTTCACATGTACAGGTCTATGATTGGCTCACTCATGTATTTGACTGCATCACGTCCGGATATCATGTTTGCAGTAAGTGCTTGTTCTAGACATCAGGTGACTCCAACGGTTTCGAACTTGAATGCTGTGAAGAAGATTTTCAAGTATATCAAGGCTCAACCTAAACTGGGCTTATGGTATCCTAGAGACTCACCTTTTGTTCTAGAAGCATATAGTGATAGTGACTATGTAGGTGCTAATAATGATAGAAAGTCTACTACTGGTGGTTGTCAATTTTTGGGCCGCCGACTTATTTCATGGCAATGTAAGAAACAGACAATAGTAGCTACTTCTTCAACAGAAGCTAAATACGTTGCTGCTGCTAGTTGTTGTGGACAGGTTTTATGGATCCAAAATCAAATGTTGGATTATGGTTTCAATTTTATGAACACCAAAATTTTTATTGACAATCAAAGCACTATATGCATTGTGAAGAATCCTGTTTTTCATCAGCGAACAAAGCATATTGAAATTCGGCACCATTTTATACGGGATGCCAATGAGAAGAAGCTGGTACAGGTTCTTAAAGTTCATACGGATGATAATGTTGCTGATTTGCTGACTAAAGCATTTGATGGTCCTCGTTTCAACCACTTGGTGGTTCATATTGGGATGGTCAATCCTTGAGGTCTAGGATTGAGGGGAGGCTAAGCCTAAGGGGAGGCTTCGTGTACATATTTCTTAGCACAGACTAACATATTGGTAGATTTTAACAGTATATTGCATTGGTTCTGGTGGTGTGTGTTACTCCTGGTGGAGGATTTTACTCACTTCTGGTGGTTCTTTTCTTTCATGACTGGCTTCTGGTCCTTATTGGTTAGCTTCTAGTCATAATTGGTTGGCTTCTGGTGGTTCAAAATCCTTCTTTGTCAAGTGATGGTTGGCTTCTGGTGCTGGTCTGGGACACTATTCACTCTTATTGTCTTTTGTTGACCACATTTTGCTTCTGGTCTGACCATTGTGCGCTTTGACTTTTAGTCAACGCTTCCAATCTGGTATTTACACTCTTATTTAACTTTGGTAAATTGGAATTTGGAAATTATGTTAAAAGGGGCAAGTGGTTACTATGTAATAATGTGTAATTTGAAAGGGCAAAACCCCATTAATAGGGGTCAATGAACAGTTACTACCTTCCTTATTTATGGTCAAATTAACCCCCTTGACTCAATCATTCCACTTATCACACACACAAAACCGATCCTACTCTCTCAACCCTAACCAAATTCATCCTCCATTCAATTAATCAAGATCCATGGCTGCCCTAGTATACTAACCTGCTCACAACAAGGTCGCCTATCTAGGCGATGGTCCACATCGTGATGATTTTACTGACATTCTGGACTTCATTGAGGCTTCAAACCTAAGGTATGATTTTACTGTATGTCCCACTATTTATGATAGTGTCATTCGTCAGTTTTGGGCATCTGCTCGTCTTGTGGTTGTGGTTGGTCGTCCACGTGAACTCCATGCTACCATAGATGGACGTTCATACATGGTGTCTGAGGCGTCTATTCGATCTTCCCTTCATCTTCAAGATGAGGGTGGTGTTGAGTCCATCCCCAATTTAGAGGTATTGGAGGGGATGGCTGCTATAGGGTACAGTCATGGGGGGAAGTTTAACTTCCCCCCCAATGGAAGCTTTTGGTGCATTTTCTGATTCATTGTTTAAGTCCTAAGTCTGGGAGTTGGGATGCTTTCCCTACTCCCTTGGCTACTGGTCTCATATGCTTAGCTCAGGGTAGAGTTTTTAATTTCTCTCGTTATTTGTTTGAGGGGATGGTTAGTAATCTATCTAATGCTGGTTCTAGAAAGAAGTTTCTTATGTATCCTAGGTTTTTACAACAAATACTGGTTTGCATTCCTCGTGATAGGACTGAACATGTGCCGTCTAAGGTTACTGCAAAAGTGTATTATAATATGGTCCATGGGTTTACCAGGGAGTGGAGGCCCCTTACTGAGGCCATGTTGGGGCTGGCTCAGGGTCCTCCAGATGTTGTTGAACTTGATGATGACCCTATGGAGGAGGAGGCTCCTACTGGTGGTGCTTCTCATGTGGTTGAGGAGGAGCTGGTTGAGGAGGTGGTGGTTGACAGACCATCCACTTCCAAGGGTGGTCCTTCTTCAGTACCACAAAAGTCTCCATTTGTGGAGACTCCACCTCCTAGTCCTGCTCCACACTCTTCTGATAAGCCTTTTGGTGCTAGTACTCCTAATGTTGACCCATCTGTTGCTTCGGGCTCCAAAGATGCCTTCCCTGACCCAAGTTCTCTTGGTGGGAAGGCGGAGGAGCCTATTACACTTATGTCGTTACTTGATCTTATGCACAGGTATCATGCGCGGATTCTTTCCTTGGAAGCTGATTTGAATCAACACCGGAAACTTACTAGGGAGTTTGTTCTTCCTATGGCTGATCGCATCAAAGCTTTGGTGACTCAGCAAAGACGACGAAAGAAGCATGTGGTTCATTCAGATTCTGATGAGGAAGTTAAGGATCGTGTTGAGGATAGTTTGACCTTGTTTGCAAAGGCTGCCTTTGCTGATAAATTCTATGATGATTTGTCGGTTCCTCCGACATTCTCCAGTGTTCCTTCTCCTACTCGTGTTACCACTCCTATGGATGGTGCTTCTGGTCCTACTGCTAGTTCCAATGCTGGTCCCTCCCATGATTCAAATGGGAAGGCCCCAATGACTGATGCTCCCTCACCACCTCGCAAGCGTACACGCAGACAGCTTGAGGAGGATAGGCTAGGTGAGGAGGCTGCTCCACGGATACAAGCCGAGATTGATGAAGCTGATCGGGCTGCGGAGGAAGCACTTCAACAGCAGAGACGTGAACAAGTCCATCATGATTCAATGCATTGGAATGAGAGTGATTGGATGCAGGTGTTGACTATTCTTACCAGGGATTATGCCCAGTTCACTGATCTTTTGGGTGCGGATGTGGATGAGCATAACTGTATTCCAAGAGCCATGGTGTTGATGCGCAAGCATCAGTTGGCACTTGCTGCACAGCTTCGTGAGAAGCGTAAGAATAGACCTTTATCGAGAACTGAGGAGCGAAAGCAGATGCAGCGATATGTGAAGTATCAATCGGCTGCTTATTTCCAAGCTGGTTGGAAGTGGGACAGGGTTCGGGCTTTGTCTTTTGATGAGCTCAAGGCACTCTATGAACGTATGGTCAAGCATCAGAGTCAACCAATTCCGGAATGATTTATCTACCGTCCTTCTCCGCGTGTGGTGACCACTTCTTCGCCTGCTGTTACTACTGGTCCTACATCTGATCCTACTCCTGGTTCTACTGCTATTCCCTCGGTTTTTGTTGCTTCTACAGTTGGTACCACCACTACTCCTTTGGTAGCTCCTATGGGTTCTGCTTCAGGTACTGCTACCATCACCACACATGCTACCACCACCACCTTTGCTACCACAACCACCACAACTGCTACACCTGATATGGCATCACCATCACCACCAGTTCTTGGTCCTCAACCTATTCCTTCTTCTAGTGCAGCTCCTATTGATCCCTTGGGTGGGCAAACTAATGAGTCTACTTCTCCTGCTCCCACTGCTGCTGCTGAGGTAAAGGTAAAGGTTGAACGCTCTCCTAGTGATTCCACACCTCGATGTTCGCTTCGCCAGAAATCGGCTCGACGTGTTAGACGTGGCAAGACGGTCCCCTATGAGAAGCGTGATCCTGAAAATTTGATTGATGCAGCTTCTGACAGTGATTCTGATTTGCCTTTGGGAAATGGACATATTACTGGTTGGACGGTTGAGCGTTCCACGACTCTTCCTGGTATGGTATCTCATAGAATTACTCTTAGTGATGGGTCTGTACGGTTAGCTTCGGGTCTGCATGGTATTTTGTCTTGGGCTGATTGTAAAGATCTTATGGCTTTATATGGGTTTGTGGATTCTGGCATGCCTTTTGATCCCATGGCTGTGTCTTCCTGGCCTGGTTTGCGAGTATGGGCTGATCTTAAGATGATGCTTGATGCACCTCCTCATGCTCCTGTTTCTGGTATATGGAAGGATCAGATGCAATGGGTTATTCAGCGATGGAAGTTTTATGCGAGATGTGGTGTGCATATGTTGGAGTTTGAATCTGGTCATATGGTTTTCATGCTCACAGATGTGGATTATCCTTTGACGATTGCTTCAATGGAGGCTATGTTGGCTAGTCATTTGCAGATTTCAAATGCTCCCTCAGGGAATGAGTCCTCTATGGCAACTGCGTTGGTGGAAGGAATCCAGGCACGTTTGAAAGCAGATAAGAAGGCTGCTTCTGGTCTCTGATTTGGTTGGTTTGTAAGTGTTTTTGTTTTGTGTTTTTGATCATTTGTTCATATTATCATTCTTTTCACCAATATGTAAAGTGATTGGTGAATTTCATTCTTTATAGTTAAAAAAAAACTAGTTAAAAAATATATATATATATATACTTTTTATATAATATCTGCTTATACTTTAACCACATCATGGATTTTACACTTGTGAATATAATACCATTTGCTGCTTCACACTAAGTTTTGGTTGTTGAATTGTTCTTGTGCTGGTTACTGGTTTCATCTGGTGTTAGACTTGGTCCTCACAACAAATGGTCCTCAACTCACCATGTCTCATCGACAAGAAAGAGTTGATTCACCTTGAGGGTATGGCTCCTGGTGCGATTCTCAAATCCGTTGATGGTTGTCAGGTTACCCAAAACTGGATGGTTTTCACTTGCCATGGTCCTAGACTGAAAAGTGGCTAATCCAAGGGGGTACGGCTCTTAGTAAAGATTTTATCAAATCCGTTGATAACTGTAATAGCTTGCTTAAAGCTGTAGGGTTTTCAACTCACCGATGCTTCATTGCTGAGAGTTGGCGAGTCCAGAGGGGTACGGCTTCTGGTAAAGACATGTCAAATCCATTGACAGCTGTGATGGTTTGCCTAAAATCATCAGGGTACCCCCACTCACGAATGATTCACGTTCTATGAGTTGGGCTGGGTTCTAGTCTCCCAGGGTGATGCTTAGTCCACCAGAAAGACTGGCTAGCCCAAGAGCGAGCAGCTACTTGGTAAAGGCTCATCAAATCTGCTCATGTTGCTGAAAAGATTCAACATGATGCTGATTTGTTCCAAGCTTTGAAGAAGCTTCTAGTGTTTCATGTTGCGGCGGTTTTTCTGTTTCGTATCTTGCTGATGCTGCTATTGCTTTTGCTGATTCAATCCTCGAGCTTTGTTTGCACGTTTTCCAGGAAACTTGAACTCAACAGGTCAAATTCAAGTTTAGGGGAGGATTGTTAGGACCATTGGTATAGTTAAATGTAATAGGTAGACTAGAAGGTATGTATTTCCTCCTGGTCCTAGTAGTAGTAGGAGCAGGTCGTGCTCCTGGTCCTAGTCAAAGTCAAACTTTATTATGTATTTATTATTCTGTTAGGATATGCATGAGATATGTTAGGAAAGGATATGCATATCAGTTTTACACGTTTTGGTTAATGATGTATTAGGGTTTCCTTGTAGTATAAAAGGAACCTTAGACAGAAGGGTTAGATACACCTTCATCAAACATAGTTCTAGTGATTATCAATATTAGAAATCCTTAGAAAGGATCAAGTCTTTATAGTTATTCTGTTCTTCTTTATTATATTTGTATTTTGCATTCATATTGTGTATAGAGTCTCTATGTGGATTGACTTGTGATTACAGAAGTCGTTCACCGTTCCTGACAGTGTGCAAGATCTACATCTAGTAGACCCAACACTTTCTTTTTAAGAAATGTTTTATTAAAATGGAAAATATAAATGTGAATTTGGCATAATCCAAATGCCATAGGAATATCCATATAAGGTAAAACTTACCTCAAATATTACTTCCCCACTAAATGACAAAAGGGATTGGAGTCTACTCTCACGGTCCTCAAATGGCTATGCGGTTCCCTAGTGATAAGGAACCACAGGCGCAATTAAGGAACCACGCTCAGATAGCCATTGGCTTTTGTCTCCTATAAATAGTGGATCAAATCTGCATTTTCCATGAACCTTTTTGGACATTCTTTCTGCCATCTTTCTATTTTCTAATTCCTAATAATTTGTAAATGATCACTTGATGTGTTAAGTATGCTTACTTATGATTATCCCCTTGATATCCTTCTTTACCTTGTCCAAAGAGAAGATCACTCATACACTTTTCATGTGATTAAAGATGAAGCTTTGATGAAGATCATCCTTCTTTAGATCTAGTCATATTTATCATTTTTATTTGAGTCTTGTGTAGATCCAATGTATTTATGTTTACTTGGATTAGTTGTGTTAATCTATTGTATTTGTGAATACTTGGATTAGTCTTGTGTAAATCCGTTGTATATGTGTATACTTGGATTTGTCTTGTGTAGATCCAAGTTACATGTGTATAATGAGATATGTTTTTATTGAGTTGTAAAGTGTTGTGTGTTCGTTTTCACTAAGCTACAAAGTGATTTGTGTATGTGTCTTGTGAGTTCTCACTTATCTTTAAAGTTAAGAGTTGTGAAGATAGGTTCTATCTTTGGATTGGAACTTGACATATATCCTTGTGTCGGAAAAGAAAATGGGCGGCGAAGATTGGTTCTAGCTTACGATTATAACTCGACCTCTAGCCTTGTGTCGGAAAATGGTGAAGTAGGCGACGTGGGTAGATTTCTCCTAGCTAAGATTAATCTCGACATTTAGCTTAGTGTAGGAAAATAATGTTGGCAACGTGGTAAGGTTTTCTCTGCCAAGAAAGGAGCTTGTGAATATAGTGGAAATCTCGAGTAAGGTGTACTCGAGGAGTGGAGTAGGAACGAAGATAGAGCTTCATTCTTGAACCACTATAAATCTTGGTGTCTTCCTATTGAGGTGCTTCTTTCCTTACTCTTTACTTACTTTAATTATTACATCACTTACAACAACTACTCGTCAATGTTAATGCATTAGAATTGAACCTAATCATTATGCAACTAGCTTTCAAGTAAAAGGTAGTTTAATGATAAACCTAATTGCAAGGAATTTTAATTAGGACATAAACCGAAGAGAAACTATTCAACCCCTTTCTAGTTTCTATAATTGGTATTAGAGTGATGGTCATTCAAGATCTTAGAAGTATATTTTACTTTAAAACATGGATCGATCCATTGTCTCCTCAAATTATAAGGTTTTTTGTACTAAAGTTTCTCTTTTGTCAAAACTATTTTTCATTGAAAATAGGCCTTTTAATTGGTAATATAGCATCTCATCTAGATTAGTAGTATTTATACATTTTAGACTTACTCTTGAAATGTATCTACTACTTTGTATCTTGCTATGTGTAGGTACTCATGAACATTAATCATTTAATTGATTGTGGATTGAGTTACTTACACTTGTAGAAGACTCATCTTCTATGATTTCCAACATCATTGAATGATGATATCAAGATGGATGAGAGTGATACTAGTCGTTGAAGACTTAGTAGTCACTTTAGTCATGCTTGGGCATTGCATTGGTTCCTTAAAGACTTGGAATGCATTTTGCGGCTAAGGTACTTTTTCGTCCTTCCACACGCCTTATTGATCATTCTTTTGATCATTACTTGTATATGTGCTTGTTTTTGGCATCCTTGCCTTGACTTTTGTTTGTGGTATGTGATTCTTTTCTTATACCCTCTCAAACCTTCATTGCTTGGATAATTGACTCATTTAGGAGATGAAGATTGAGTTAGTAGTAGCTTAAAGTATCAAGCATGATTTTCATGGTTTGCACCCATACGGTTAGTAGGCCTTATATAATGTGTAATATGTGCAATTGAGCTCATCTCTAGGATGATTGATTAATCCCTTGAGATACGAAACTACTTCATAAGTTGTAGTTAGGATATTACAGATTTGGAATTGAAATATTCCAAGAATATTGTTATTGTAAATCATAGCAATAATAATTGTCCGATCATCTGGGAGAGAAAGTGAATCTATACTTTGCTTACATTTTGAAATAGCTTAAGACTATCCTTGAAAGTGATCTTATTCTATTTATAAAAATTTCTTGGTATGGTTCATTACCAAAGTAGTTTAGACTTTCACCGGAAAGGCACGTCTTAAACAACTATAAATGACACAAGCTCTTCAGTTCTACAACTTGAAGATTGTCACTTGTCTCTTGAGCATTGAACTTGGTCTTGATTCACTCCCCTTGGTTTCTCTCTTCTTTGCTTCTTTTCTATGAGTAGTCGTTCTTTCGTTTCGGTCTTAGTCGGTTTCGATTTAACTCATAATCCTTCATTTAGGCATTATCACTTAGTATTGAAGTGGTCCAATAATTTCCAAAAGGCTTCAGATATATTTTAAGTATTTCTGAAAAAACTTGGTTTTAAAAATTTCATTAATTTTCTTTGTTAAAAAACCTGCCACTCTTGGCGGTTCTTTAATTGTCACGGTTCAAACCCACGGTTCTTTATCGATAAAGAACCCGACCCACTATTGACTAAAATAATCAGGTTTTATTAAAAATCATTTTTTCAAAATAAACCCACCCTTTCTTCTCCATAGAGGCGACGGGTTTTCCTTGTTTACACCATTGTTGATTCATCAAAAGCTTCAATCACTCAAGATTTATTGATTCCAAGTTGTTGGTTTCACTCATCCCTCTTCCAAAATCAATCAATTGTAAGTACATTCATTCAAGTTCAATCAGTTTGTTCTTGGGTTCTTATTTTCATAGTTGAGGATTTTTAAAATTAATATTGAATTAGAACCTAGGAATGTGGGTTGTTCAAAGGATAAGTGATATTGAAAAGTGTCCTACTGAAAGCCTTCTTATCTTCCTTGTGATGCCTGGACAAGCTCAGAATGAGGAGAATAAGATATATGTTGAGAAGCTCAGGTAGATGATTGCAAGGAGGCCTGATAAAGAAAAGGTGTTGAAGTCATCAAGAGTAAAGAGAGAAGCAATGGAGGCCTGAAGGGTTGTAATCTTTTGTTTTTTTATGTTTTTCTTGTATCAGACTTTTTAGTCTTTGTAATGATGAATAAAAAGAAAGTACTTTGTTTGAAACAAGTTTCTTCATCAGTAGATTATTTTGTATGAGAAGAAGCCTTTTTGCTCACTTATAACCAATTTTACTTACGCATATTTTATATCTAAATATGGGGAGATTGTTAGGTCAATTCAGTGCCGAATGGTCTCACTGATGGATTTGAATAACAATCAGCCTAAGTAAAGTTTTATCATTTAACATAAAGAAGTCACTGAGTGAACAGTCACTCAGTGAGTTACCTTTAAGAGCTTAGACTGAGTCTAAGAGAAAGACTCGAACATTTAGCGAGGCGAAGTTCAATCAATGATGTAACTAAGATAAAGAAGAAGATGATGGGTTCAGTGAGTTGTGGCAATAGACTCACTGAACGCCATACGATCTCCCTAAAGAAACAAGCATCCTCAAAGATTGAAGTAAATGCGGGATAAGTTGAAATAGATAAGATGTAGTACATCACACTATTATCGTGACTTACCCCATATAGGTTAGATAAGGTACTGAACTTGTAAATGGACTTTGTCCTAATACCTGGAATAAGTTAAGACAAGTTTGTACTCTACGCCAATGAGACAAGAATTGCACATGGCAATTCTTTGTCACGTACCTACCCTTTACTTGTATAAATAGGATGGTTATAAAAGAGAGAACTAAAGTTTGTGCACTAAATGCTTTAGACATTCACAAGCAGTTCTCTCTTCCAAATACGATTAAAAGCAATTGAGTTCTAAACTCATGTTGTCTTAATCGTCAAGCTTATCAATTGTTAGGTTTGATTGAGTTTGTTAGTGAGGAGATCACAAACACACACATTGTCTATTCAATCCCTATTGTAGATTCGCATACAATAGGGTATAATTCTTTAAATAATAAGAGTTAAATGTTGAAAAACTTTTGTGTCATTTACTTTATATTGTCTTGTGTATTTACATTACTTTACCATGAGTTAGGTCTACACTTATTATTCTTAATTATAGCACTAATTACAAGGGACCAACACCCTTGCTCCCACGTTTGAGTGTTTGCTCGTCGTTTAGGACGGGGAGTGAGATTTTACTCATTGTAGTCACCTCCGGGCTTCTTCGCACCTAGATAGTACTAGGGCCCTTGTGCCCCCGACCCTGATCACAAAAAGCGCCTTCCTATAACCCACAACTCAAAATGAGCCTTGCGACGAGACGTGGACATTCCTCATGATGTGGTTCCCTCCTGTCTGTTACCGGGTTAGGTTAGGGGATGTGACGTGCTATATCGTCGACCCCCTCCCCCGTAAAAGGGGGTGAGACTAACATCGACCAACATGAGACTATGGCTCATGGAGGCGCCTAAACGACAACAAGCCGACTCGATTCATTATGTGGCTCATAATCCATCAACTATCAACTACCACGAGAGAATACTAAAACTAGTGAAGGTAATAGTTCTTAAAGAATTCAAAGAGAGGAGAGTGAGCGCTAGCAATAGAGTTTTATAAATCACCCGTGGCAGACCCTCTTATTGACATCTGTACAGTTTATCTAGGGGATGTCATCGCCACTTGGAAACGTCTCTAGTAGAATTCAAGACATTGGTTCAATGTTTTCTACAATTGTGTTATACGCAAATTATAGAAAGTAGATTATACATACCCAAATATCCAAATTGAATTGTGTGTCTCTTAGACCAAGTTAACATAACATAGTCCGGATTAGTTGAGTTGTGCATCATTATAACAGAACAATGTGATTCAAGATGAAAAACCAATCATGATATATAGAATCAAGTAATATCTTCTTGCAAATAAAAAGAAAAAGAAAGTCTACATGCATTGGCCTTTTTTATTCTAAAGACATTAGGCGAAAATTAAAATAATACGCACAGTGACTAAATTTGATGCTAAACGAATGTTCATACAACTAATTTGACTTAATTAGATGACGCTCTTAATATTTTGAATATGGTTCCCACGAAGAAGGTAAATAAGACACCATATTAACTATGGCATGGCAAAACGCCATATTTGTCTTACTTATAGGTCTGGGGAGGCGTATGTGAAACGTGACTCGGGTGATAAACTCCAACAAAAATATGTGAAATGTATCTTTGTAGGATACCCTGAGGAAACTGTGGGTTACTAATTTTATTATCTACATGAGAACAATGTTAGTGTTGGAAGGTATGGAGACTTCCTTGAAAGTGATATTGTAAATCAAGAATTCAGTGGAAGAAATTATGATCTTGAAGAGAGTCATATAGATACATTGCCTTCTGAAAATACTAGCGAAATAATTCTTGTAGAACCAGAAAGTCTGGGAGTTCCATCGGAAATAATTCCTCTACGTAGGTCTGAAATGACTATACGTGCACCAAACAAACTATGTCTTAACATAGAGGGCGATGATGATGATGAAGTAGGGGATCTTGGAGAACATGCTAACTATAAATCCACCATACTTAATCCTAAAAAGGATAAGTGGATGGTTGCAATGGATGAGGAAATGAAATCCATGAAAGTTAATGATGTTTGGATTCTGGTAGATCCACATTAAAATGCTAAAATAGTGAAACACAAGTGGATATACAAGAACAATACTGACATGGATGATGAAGTACAATCCTATAAAGCTCATTTAGTAGCTAAAGGTTTTACACAAACTTTTGGCGTAGACTACGAGGAGACGTTTTCTCTTGTAGCAGACTTAAGAGCTATTAGAATTATCATAGCTATAGCAGCGTACTATAACTATGAGATATGGCAAATGGATGTTAAAACCGCCTTCTTGAATGGTCGCTTAGAAGAAAGCATCTATATGCAACAACCTGAAGGGTATGTTGATCCTAAATATCCAAACGCGTATGTAAACTTCAAAGATCTATTTATGGTTTGAAGCAAGCATCACGTCAATAGAATAAACGATTTGATGAAGATATCATGAATTTTGGATTTATTCAAAATCGTGATGAGCCATGTGTATATCGCAAAGCTAGTGGGAGTGATGTAGTTTCCCTAATCTTATACGTTGATGACATATTAATCATGGGAAGTAACACTCCAAGACTTAAAGTTGTTAAGATTATCTTGGTAAATATTTTTCTATGAAGGACTTAGGAGAAGCTGCATACATTATGGGAGTTAAAATCTATTGAGATAGGAGTAAACGGTTAATTGGTTTTACTCAAGATACTTATATTGACAAAATATTGAAGAAGTATAATATGCATAATTCCAAGAAAGGTTTTCAACATATGGAAGTTAAGCATAATCTAAGTCATGAGATAGATGTATCGACACCTGAAGAGTTGGCTTACATGTGGAAGGTTCCTTATGCTTCGGCTGTAGGATCTATTATGTATGTTGTAAGATGCACAAGGCCTAATGTGGCGTTTGCTCAGAACTTGGTCAGTCGTTACCAACAGAATCCAGAATAGCTCCACCGGACTGTTGTTAAACATATTCTAAAGTATTTGAGGTGTACGAAAGATATGTTTTTGGTATTCGGATGGAAACCAGACACAAAACTAAATGTAACAAGTTTTTGTGATGCGTCCTAGCAATATGATATAGAAAATATGAAGTCTCATATATTGTGTGTTTGTTATCAATGGAGGAGTAGTTGACTGGAAGAGCAAGAAGCAGACAATTATTGGAATGCATGCGACTCAATTTGAGTACATGGTTGCTTCAGAAGTTGTTTGGATTCGAAAGTTTATTGGAGATCTTGGAGTGATGCCTTCAATTAAAGAACCTATCGATATGTATTGTGAAATATCACTATGTTTAAGAACAATTCGTGGAAGGTGAAATCCAATTGTTAAAAGTTCACACAAATTATAACGTAGCTGATCCTTTAACTAAGGCTTTGCCTAGAGGAAAGGTTATTGAACATGCCAAAAGCATTGGGCTTCAATTAGCTAGCGAATTCATGCAAAATCTATGATTAGTATTTTGATAAAGGATGTCAAGACATTATTATTTAATGAAATAAAATTTGAGTTACGTATATTCTTGTTATTTAAATTTGTATCCTATTTTACATGTTTTAATCCATGAATATTATTGTATTATAAATGTCTGTTGTCGATTAATAATATGGGATTATTATTAAAATTAAGACAAATCGAAATTGTGATAGAGTACACTTGAAAATATATTGATCGATTTTGGATGATATTCGATGAATTGAATATAGGGCTTATCCCAACTATATGATCATACTTTATGGATCTTTGTCATCAAGTATATCATAAATAGTTATCCTCAGACCTGAGATACTAGGAAACTGTCATGGATCTAGTGCATTTTTGTGAAATAATTCAACGCTAAACGTAACTAGTAGCCATAAGGGTTATTTTCAAAAGTGTTGCAAAATTCATAAGTCTTGCTTGTAGTCAATATGAAATTTGTTTCCTCCAAATTCATTTTGGAGTTTAATACAGTTGGGCCCCTCGTGGGATTAACAAGATGTTTGTATTGACGCACCCAAATTTATTTTGGTAATCTTGTTGAATCTATGAACGAGAAACAAAATGGTTAATGAAAGGAATGACTAAGATCCATATCCTTATTAACGTTGTATTAGAAATAAAAGGATAATAATAATGATGAATCATTAAAAGGTTTTATTCAGGAGACCTTACTCGAGTCGTACTAGAGGCATCAGCATGTATCTAGACGCTAACCGATGTGATCACACTATTTGAAATATGTCCATATGGGAGATGAAAGTTTATGGACTTATATTTAATAGTCGTGTGTTAGGATCGAACTCGAGATTACGGGATTGCACACAATACATAAAGAGTTAATTTTTATTAATACATATATTTATATGTTTATTAATTAAATCGAGCTAGAAACTTTAACGGTCATTAAGTATTAAGAGTTAAAAACTAACGAACGTTGTGGAATATACTAGAAGAAAAGAAAAGTCCTGAAACACCCCTTAGGTTGGCCCTTGGCCGGTGGTAGACAAAAAGAAGAAGGAAATAGATTTGTTTCTTTATTAGTGTCAAACTTGGATTACAAGTTTAAATAACACTATATAAGCAAAACTAGCCTTCATTATTTTTCACCGCATAATCTCTTTTCTCTCTTTCTTTCCTGCGATCAACACCAAAGGCAAACACCTTTTTTAGGGTTCCTTTAAACTTTTGGCTTTGGTTTCTAGAATAAAGTCCTAGCCCCTCTCTGGGGTTGTTGGTTTGATTTCCCACTAAACGTTTAAGCTCGGTTTTGACGTACTATTATTATGGTTAACTCGTTATTATACGTGTGTACAAGAACGTAATAAAATCGTACTTTAGATTGTATCTTGGATCGATTAACAAAACGGTAAGGGGTTAATCATTGATGCATTATAAATCCTAATTGGATGTTCGTTCTTATCTTGTGGAATCGCATTAGCTAAAAGGTATGTAACCCTAATTCGATTATAATTCTGTTATTATGATATTGTTAAATCGCTTCCGCTATATGTGCTTTGATCTTTGTTTGGGTTTTAATAATTGTTATGAACTATATAAACCTTCATTCACCTCTTTGTCAACGAGATAATATCATGCATCAACGAAAAGAGAACAATCAACTTAGAGTAAGTCGTATTGGCTATTTTTGTCGCGGAGCTGGTATTTAGTTGACCGAAAGGGCCGATGTGAATATGTAAGGCAGACCTCTATGTTGAGATTCACTAGTATGGTTTAATAAAGTTGTAAAAAAACATGGGCCATCGTTCGTGCATTCATGGTCTATGTGTTAGACCCGTGATACATTTATCAAAATATGTGTATGTACCGATAAATACAATGTGCACAAGTGTGAGACCCCCTTTTGAACAAAGTTGGCACACGATACCTGATCGTGATTATGACTCCTACCACACGTTGTATTTTTTATATGCCACATTTTTAAAACTTATAGGTGAAAATTTGTATTCTACTATTGAAAAATGTAACTTTGAGCGGCATAGCAATCTGAACATAGACGTTGTTTCATCAACCAGCCATAAGTCTCCAGCCGTGGTAGCAACAATAGCATGATAAGAAGTTGAACGATGAAGTGTAACATTGAGACAAGAAAATAAAGAAATGTCGAGGCATTTCCAAGCTAAATACTAGGAGGTGGTATGGGATGGTTAAACATATAGATTCGCAACAACTTACTGACCACTTGTTTAACAACATAACATTAGCCTTTACTTTTATTAGCTAGTAGCCTACAAACATACAAAACATAGTTGTCTTATAAACTTAAACCCGTGACACTTTAACTGAAGAGCTTCTTCCATCGCATCAGAGGGCGGAGGGAGGATGTTTAGTTAAGGAAGGTTGGTTGCTCTTAACACGAAAAGTCACAGTGATAAGAGAGCTCAAATGGAAAAAACCAATACAAAAACGACTAGTGAATAACTAATGAAGGTCGCCCTAGTAGCTCCGCTCCTCAATCTTTTGAAAAGAACCCGATAATCTATACTACAAACAAAAGGTGTAGCTCCATTTTATGAAAATGGTGAATTCAACATTTCTTATTACAAATTGTTAACATTGTCAATTTTACATAATATTATTAGGTTACGGATCGACCACCAGGTCACTAATTCAACCAGTGGGTCAATCCGTCGAGTCATCGGGTCACGGGATTGACCACCGGATCAACACGGTCGAGTAACCGGGTCACTCAGTAAAATCACCGATCACAGGTACGACCACTGGGACAACCTAATCGATTACCCACGATTCTGGTCTTGATCTGAACCATATTCTTTTGGTTTTCATCTAGTTAATCAGAGCGTACTCGCAACCACATCTGTAGTATAAATGAATAGAGCTAATAATAAAATTCCAAGTTGAACTTTTCAACAACATAATAACATAATTATGACTAGCAGGGTACCCGTGCGTTGCGACGGCGGTTACTTTGTGACATATTTTTTGGCAGATTTTAATGTTTCCTTACAACCACTACAACAATTCTTAAGTCTAGGGACGACTTATTCGTCCCTAGGTAGGGCCTGTTTTGACCCTAAACACCTAGGGACGACTAAGTCGACCCTAGGAGTTAGTGCCTAAAAACTCGTCTCTAGAATCCTAGGGACGAACACCCCTTTGTAACCTAGGGACGACTTTCTGGGTCCCACTACGCACTACGTTGAAAAAATTGACAAACCTAGGGACGACTTGTCTTTGAAACCTAGGGTCGACAAAGTCGTCCCTAGGTTATTAATAAAAATAATCTTTTTAAAATTTTTCTTAAAAATTCTTTTTTTTATTATTTTTAATAAAATCTTATTTATAAATATTAATAAAAACATTTTCTGAAAATAAAAAAAAAATATTATTTATTATCCTAGGGACGACTTAGTCGTCCCTAGGTTTCAATAATGCCCAGGTTTTCAAAACCTAGGGACGAATAAGTCGTCCCCAGGTTTTGACACCTGGGCATTATTGAAACCTAGGGACGACTAAGTCGTCCCTAGGATTAAAACCTGGAGAAAAATTAATATCCTAGGGACGACTAAGTCGTCCCTAGGTGTACCTGGGGGCTAAAAAAAAATTGGGCTGTTTTGCAGTTTCCAGACTTTTTCCGGAACTTTTTCCGGACAAAATCCACAATTCAAAATGGCAGAATTCGACAAATATAGAATAATAACAAATCGATAAACGTCACAATACCATATTACGATAAATTATCCAACGTCACGATACAATATTCATCAAATACACTTATTCAATCCTAAATCAAATGTTTCAAACGCTACAAGTCTCAAACTTTATTAAACATGCATAATAAGAAAAATACTACCACAACCTCTACTCCGCATCCTCGTTAGGTGAAAAGTCACCTTCCCCCTCGTCACCCTCCTCGTCACCCCCCTCATCACTCCCCTCGTCATTCCCCTCGTCATTCCCCTCGTCATCGCCTGATAAGTCTTCACCACTGTTTTGTACATTCCTATCTCGACCCAACTCGTCAACGGACCGGTAATCATGTTGATGGGGATTTGTGATTACACGAGAACCTCCGGGTATGGATTGTGAAGTAGAGCCGATCACATGAGTCGAGTGTGTGGTGGGACGATAACAATGGTTAAATGTGTTATTGTTGGTGACGGGAGCAATAGGATAAGTGCCGGTATAGGGAGGTTGGAGTGGTTGGAGATTGTCGGGCAAAGATGGTCGGTATGGGTCGATGGAAGGAGGTTGCACTGGTTGTGCCCAAGGATAGGGGGGTTGGACTAAATGAGCCCAATCAGGAGCTAGGGTGGGCATAACAAAGGGTCGGGGCGGGGGTACAAAAGTAGGAGGGCTAATTGGGTGATCAGTATTTGAGTTGTAGTTCTGGAAAAACTCACCCAATTGACTCTGATATTGCGCCATATGCTGGTACGACGTCCGAGTATATTGTTGCGCCGCATCTGCCTTTAACGCTGCCAAGTAAGCCCGTTGTTGCGCCTCCTGATTCTCTTTCCTCAGCAGCTCCATCTGTCGCTCATTTCGTTCTATCAATTCCTGAAATTCACTACGAGAGGGAACATCTGGTCGACGTGGAGCACCCCGTCTGCGATAAGTTACAACAACAATTTTTCATTATATATAACAAGACATAAATATGAACAACTGATTTACATTTTGTTTTATTGAGGATATATAACCTGCGAGTTGTGTTATTGGCACCACCCGGTAACTTTCTGCCTTGTCCCGACACATTTTTCTTATTTTGACTTGGCAGGATTTGAGCCACTATTTCTTTATCAGACATGGGCGGGATGACCTTGGCTCTCACTTGGTCACTGAGGGCTTTCATCTTTTGCTGGGAAAGAAAAAAAAACGATTTAAAACAAATGAAATTAGTTACTAAGGCATGTAAAGAGTTATATATTACTTACATATCTTTCCTCGTTTTCTTTACTTTTAAACGTGCCATTACTTGAGTGCCCCTTCCTCCATGTTTCAACCAGGTCCTCGTAAACCCCTTCCTTGACTTTCTGTAAAATCTCAAATAAATTAATAACGAGCTTTAATAAATAAACAATATAAACGCTTTTAAATAAATCACAAAAATTATAAAGAGTCTTACGTATTCATTCCTTCCTCGAGCAAATGGTTTTTTGCCTTGAGTGGTCGGTACCGTGTTTTTGGAACGATTAACAGTATTAACCTGACTTCTTGCCACCCTCTTTGGCTCTGACCACCACTGAACCAATTTAGCCCAATCACCTTCGGTTCTATAGTCCCACACACTCGTCGGTGGTACATGTTCTTGTGCCAGTGCGGGCGTCTCATATTTCGAATAAAAATCTTTCTTGATCTTGTTCTTGTATTTTCTATACAGCAACCTCAGTTGGAGTTCCAACGCAAGCCTAACCCGAGTCGACACCTCATACACACCTTTGTCATACACCACCTCAGTACGATCATTGTACCATGGCTCGAGGTCGAAATATGTCAACATAAAAACATATGAATTTAAATAAACAAACAAATTAAACATAACACACATATCTAAATGTCGATAACAATAACAATATAAGTAAAATAAACAATTTTGACCTCAATTGTAGGATAAATATGAGCTTTATCACAGTCTGGAATTTCGTCCCATTCGCAGTTCAGGGGAAGTGGCCGGACTAATTCCCCTATAAGATGAGACAACAATGATGCATAATTGCCCAGAAAATGGAAGGTTTGCAGATCTTTAAATTCAAAGCCAATTGTCAAAGGTTTTTCGTTATTATTTTTGTACGCCGTCCTTAATTTTCCTAGGTTGGTCACAGAGCGTTGATTTGAACCTACAAAAGATATGTTATTTACTCGTAAAAATTCAAGTGACATAAATTATAAATATCAGTGTTATAAAAAAATATAATGATTTCTTACGCTGACACTCGGCCGGTACAGGACATGTGGGCCGTCTGGGTGGACTACCACCAGCATCCCCACCGTGTGACCTAGGAGCTACACATGCCATCTGTAAAATAACAAGTTCATATCAGTATACACATTTTATCAATATACACATTATAACATATAAAAACATTTTCATTAAAAAACAAAATTACACAATTTAATTAACCAATTAATACTAATACACAAATTCATATCAATATACACATTTTAAAATATAAAAACATTTTCATTAAAATACAAAATTACACATTTAAACAAATAAAAACAACTCATCATCATTTAAGCGTATAACAATTGTTTCATTCAAACTACAACTTAAGCATATAACAATCGTTTACAAATAAAAAATTACACATTAAAGCATATAACAACTGTTTCATTCAAAATACAACTTAATATCAATTGTCATCATCTTCAGAATCATCGCTAGATAAAACTTCTTGAACATCATTATTAGGGTTCACTTCATCATCATCCGACACTAAATCATCATCATCAACATCACCAATGACGTGTGCAAAAACCTAAATCATCATCATCAACATCACCGATGTTTGGGTTGGTTGAGGACCGGTTGTTTGAGTTGGTGGAGTTTGAGAGGGTGGAGTTTCAGATGGTGGATTTGGAATATTATTTGCAGAAATATCTTCGAAGAATGCATCCATGTGAATTCGATCAGGTGAATGTGGTAATAGTGGAGGTAATGGAAGAATTGGTTCACCGTGATATATCCAAGTGGTGCAATGTTTGTCAAAACCGAATTTGGATATGTGTGCCTCAAGTTGGCCGAGGGTAACCAACGTTTCACGGTTACAACAATGACTACATGGGCAACGGAGCTTTTGTGAGATGGGGGTGAAAAAATTTCTCACAATCCTGGATGAATCCAAAAAGACCATCTAAAAACTCATTGGAATTATGATTGTTTACAGTGGTCCAACTCTTATCAATTGTCATAACTGCGTTGCAAATAAAAATACTCAGATAAATTTTTTTTTATACGTAAAATGTCATACTAACAAAATGAATATGAACTCTTTTTTTTCTTCCTAGTGCAACTATGGAAGGCAATCCTAACCCACCTTTTGAATGTTTCGTCCCATATATGAATGCGTATAACCGGTTTACTATTTGAGAAAATTTCGGCAGCATTTCCCCTCTACTCCCCAAATATGTGTTTAAAGACATATTCGTAGGAGTAAAGGAGAAACACTGTCGAAATCATCTCAAATAATAAATCAGTTATACGCATTCATATCCTAAATGAGACGAAACATCAAAAAGCAGTCCCAAACAGGGGACTTTCCGAAATTAATTCCTAATAAATTAATTTCGGACGGGTTTTCTATAGGTTGATTAACTTCGGACGGGAATTTTCTGAAATTAATCGATAAAATCCTAAAATATTCCTGAAATTATTTACTACAAAAGACTAACAATCATATATCATATATATATAATATACTAAACATATGCATAATATTAATTACACACCTCGGTCACGACTGAAATAAGCAAAGATATAAAGATAGAAAAAGAGGTCCGGATGAGGAAGTTGTCCCGACTGTCCTGGTGCTAACCAAACACAAACATAAAAAAAACCTAAATTAGTTGGTTTCCAAAATTTTTTCTAATTTGAAACAAACACCACCACAACGATTTAAAAAAATTACCTTTTTTTCGGTTGTGACACGGGTCTCAGTTCTTGGTTGTGACTCGGTTCCCTTCGACTATCACTCGGGTCTCGGCTACGACAAACATATAAAAAAAATTAAACTCATGCCTATTTCATATTAAGCACTATATACACCGAAAATCAACTAATGCTAAATCAATTAAGCCGAAATCAACTATATATATATTAAGCCGAAATCAACTAAGCCTAAATCAGATATGCCTAAATATAATCCGGAATCAACTAAGCCCAAATAAGCCTAAATCAGTTAAGCTTAAATATAATCCGAAGTCATAAGCCGAAATATTAAGCCAAAATCACCTTTGGTGGTGGTGGTGGTGGTGGCCACTGCTGCTGGTGGCGGTAGTGGCTACAACAAACATATAAAAAAAATTAAACTCGTGCGTATTTCATATTAAGCCAAAATCCCGATATAAGCAAAAACAAACACCCACCTTTGGTGGTGGCTACTGTTGCTGCTGCTGGCACGACGGTGGTGGTGGCTACTGCTGTTGATGTGGTGGTGATGTTGCTGCCGACTGCCGCAACGATGGTGGTGACGAATTCAACTAGCAAAAAAAACAAAATTAAACAAACTGTTGAAAACATATAAGCTGAAAAATATATGCTGAAAAAATAAGGCAAAACAACCTGCTGCCGTCGTCGGTGGTGGTGGTGGTATTGTTGCCGACCCAAAAAATAATCATTATCATTATCATTATAACAAAATTAAACAAATTATCATTATCAATATAACAAAATTAGACAAATTATTATTATCATTATAACAAATTTAAGCAAATTATCATTATCATTATAACAAATTTAAACAAATTATCATTAAAAATATAAAATTCAATTACCTTTATATTGGTGGGTCGGATTGGTGGTGGTGGTGATGAGTCGGACGGACAGGTGGTGATGGGTGGGAAGGATTGGTGGTGCTCGTGTACGAGTGTGGTGGTGGGAGGGAGTGGTGGTGATAGTAATGGTGGGTTATGGTGATGGGAGTGGTGGGTTTGAGTGGTGGTGATGATTGCTGCTGCTGCTATGCTAGCTCGATCGTCCGGGTTTTTATTAACAGTGATGAATGAGATGAAGAGATAAGATACTATCTATTATTGAACCCTAGGGACGACATTCCCTTTGTAACCTAGGGACGACTTAGTCGTCCCTAGGATAATTATAAATACTTTTTTTTTCGTTTATTAATAATACTTAGGGACGACTTTGGCAACCTAGGGACGACTAAGTCGTCCCTAGGTGTATACCGGGAAAACTTAAACCCAAAGCGGGTTATTTAAAATTTCACCAAAAATTTCAACTTTCCCAAAAAATTTGCTAAGTGTTGGAGGGTTTTTTTAGGGACGACTTTGTTTGATATTTAGGGACGACTAAGTCATCCCTAGGTATTTTTCATACATTTAAAATACATTTTACCTTCTATGTAATAAAATTAATAATATAAATTAATAATATAAATTAATAATAAAAATCAAAATAAATTATTATAATTAATATTAGAATATACGTTATACTTAGTTTGTAATAATTAATAACCGATGAGTCGATATGTTACGGTTATACGTTATAGGTTCAACCGATGAGTCCATATGTTACGGTTATACGTTATAGGTTCAACCGATGAATCCATATGTTACGGTTATACGTTATAGGTTCAACCGATGAATCCATATGTTACGGTTATACGTTATAGGTTCAACCGATGAGTCGATATGTTACGGTTATACGTTATAGGTTCAACCGATGAATCCATATGTTACGGTTATACGTTATAGGTTTAACCAATGAGTCCATATGTTAGGGTTATACGTTCTAGGTTCAACCGATGAATCCATATGTTACGGTTATACGTTATAGGTTCAACCGATGAGTCGATATGTTACGGTTATACGTCATAGGTTCAACCGATGAATCCATATGTTACGGTTATACGTTATAGGTTTAACCGATGAGTCCATATGTTAGGGTTATACGTTATAGGTTCAACCGATGAGTCGATATGTTACGGTTATACGTTATAGGTTCAACCGATGAGTCCATATGTTACGGTTATACGTTATAGGTTCAACCGATGAATCCATATGTTACGTTATACGTTATAGGTTCAACCGATGAATCCATATGTTACGGTTATACGTTATAGGTTCAACCGATGAGTCGATATGTTACAGTTATAGGTTATAGGTTCAACCGATGAATCCATATGTTACGGTTATACGTTATAGGTTTAACCGATGAGTCCATATGTTAGGGTTATATGTTATAGGTTCAACCGATGAATCCATATGTTACGGTTATACGTTATAGGTTCAACCGATGAGTCGATATGTTACGGTTATACGTTATAGGTTCAACCGATGAATCCATATGTTACGGTTATACGTTATAGGTTTAACCGATGAGTCCATATGTTAGGGTTATACATTATAGGTTCAACCGATGAGTCCATATGTTACGGTTATACGTTATAGGTTCAACCGATGAGTCCATATGTTACGGTTATACGTTATAGGTTCAACCGATGAATCCATATGTTACGGTTATACGTTATAGGTTCAACCGATGAATCCATATGTTACGGTTATACGTTATAGGTTCAACCGATGAGTCGATATGTTACGGTTATACGTTATAGGTTCAACCGATGAGTCGATATGTTACGCTTATACGTTATAGGTTCAACCGATGAATCCATATGTTACGGTTATACGTTATAGGTTTAACCGATGAGTCCATATGTTAGGGTTATACGTTATAGGTTCAACCGATGAGTCCATATGTTACGGTTATACGTTATAGGTTCAACCGATGAGTCCATATGTTACGGTTATACGTTATAGGTTCAACCGATGATTCCATATGTTAGGGTTATACGTTATAGGTTCAACCGATGAGTCCATTTGCTAGGGTTATACGTTATAGGTTCAACTGATGACTCCATATGTTACGGTTATACGTTATAGGTTCAACCGATGAGTCCATATGTTACGGTTATACGTTATAGGTTCAACCGATGAGTCGATATGTTACGGTTATACGTTATAGGTTCAACCGATGAGTCCATATGTTACGGTTATACGTTATAGGTTCAACCGATGATTCCATATGTTAGGGTTATACGTTATAGGTTCAACCGATGAGTCCATATGTTACGGTTATACGTTATAGGTTCAACCGATGAGTCGATATGTTACGGTTATACGTTATAGGTTCAACCGATGAGTCCATATGTTACGGTTATACGTTATAGGTTCAACCGATGAATCCATATGTTATGGTTATACATTATAAGTTCAACCGATGAGTCGATATCTTACGGTTATACGTTATAGGTTCAACCGATGAGTGGATATGTTACGGTTATACGTTATAGGTTCAACCGATGAGTCCATATGTTACGGTTATACGTTATAGGTTCAACCGAGGAGTCCATATGTTACGGTTATACGTTATAGGGTTCAACCGATGAGTCCATATGCTAGGGTTATACGTTATAGGGTCAACCGATGAATCCATATGTTACGGTTATACGTTATAGGTTCAACCGATGAGTCGATATGTTACGGTTATACGTTGTAGGTTCAACCGATGAGTCGATATGTTACGGTTATACGTTATAGGTTCAACCTATAACTCCATATGTTACGGTTATACGTTATAGGTTCAACCGGTGAGTCCATATGCTAGGGTTATACGTTATAGGTTCAACCGATGAGTCCATATGTTAGGGTTATACGTTATAGGTTCAACCGATGATTCCATATGTTATTATTGCTCTTAGGAGACCATTAAGCTAAAAATACTAAGCTTAAGCATGTTTAAGTGATCAAATATTGGCGGGAAATGTTGGCGGTAAATGCTGGCGGGAAAATGTTGGAGGGAAAGCTAGGGTCGACTAAGTCGTCCCTAAATGTGTCGACCCTAAATTTTTATCTTTATTTATGGTAGCTCTTATCCTCACAAACTCTTATCCTCTCATACCAAACTCACCACCACCACCACCCGATTTTGCATAAGATGGATCCGCTTGAAGCTTATAAGTGTACATGTAGAAAGGGATATATTGTGTTGAGACATTCACATCAACCTCATAGCTTTGGTAAAATTTACAATGCATATCCTCTTTCGAAGTTAAACAATCAAATGTTTTAGTTATGTAATACGTGTGATTATTAAAATGACATGTCATGTTATTTGTTTACTTTGTAACAGCCAAAAACAGATGATTATGGATGTAAATATTTTAAATGCAAGGATGATTTTGATCTCGAACTCCGTATAAGATCTTCCCCTGGATCTTCAACACCTCAAGGTTCACATCCAAGTTCTTCTACATGTCATTCTCAATCTGCACCCACTGAGTGCTCTAATTGCAAGATCAAAGATCTAAAGATAAAGATGCTAGAGACAAGACTAGAAATGGAAAGGCATCCTGAAGACCACGCATGTCAATCGGCTGCAATACTTCATGAGCTTTTAAATGAAATGAAAAATCTTAGCTTTGAGTAGTAATCTAATTGTTATTTTAATGTGTTAATTTGTATTTTATTATTATATGTTAATATGTACGTTTAGTTTTAATTAGTTTGTGATGTGTTGTTTTTCTTATTTATGAATCTATTATCGCTGTAATATATATATTTAATTAAGCGCGTGTTTAAATGTTAAATATATATCTAAAGTTTTTTTTAAATACGTATAAGTTTTTTTTAAATAAATATATATTATTTTTTTAAATATGTATAAAGTTTTTTTAAATATGTATAAAGTTTTTTTTAAATATATATAAAGTTATTTTTAAATATGTATAATTTGTTTTCTAAATATGTATAAAGTTATTTTTAACTATAATAAAGTTTTTTTTAAATAAAATAATTAAATTAATTTTAAATAATTTTAAATAATTTTAAATAAATACAAGTGACATAAAAGGAAAAAATAAATTTTCCTTCACCTAGGGACGACTTAGTCGTCCCTAGGTTACAAGGGCCCCCTTTTGTTTTAAACGTTTTTTTAAAAAAATATTTATATTAATTTTAAATAATTTTAAATAAATAAAAAAGATAAAAAAAACTGGTAAAATATATTTACTTAACCTAGGGACGACTTAGTCGTCCCTAAGTTAAGTGGATCCACTTTCATTTTAAACTTTTTAAATAAAAAATATTTATATTAATTTTAAATAAATAAAAAAGATTTAAAAACGGGGAAAATAAATTTATTTAACCTAGGGACGACTTAGTCGTCCCTAGGATTTGTGGTCCCCACTTTGTCCCCACAGCCCCTTTGACCAAGTTTTTTACGTAAAAGTGGTGGGTCCCCCCTTAATCTAGGGACGACTAAGTCCACCCTAGAAAAAGGGCGTCCCTAGGTTCATTATTGTTGTAGTGAAGACGTCACGAAAAACGATATTACGAGGTTTAGATATTTTTATGTAACTGTATAGCTGAATTGATGGCAACTTCGGTTTCTAGTTGAACCCATTTGTCCGGTTCGATTTTCATATCTATATACATTGTCATTTTAGATACACATAATATGCACATTTTTTTGTAAAATATGCTTTTAATTGTTGTACAACTTAAATATATACTTGTATTTGAAAGTAATTGTTGTTTTAGTTATATATTAAGTTGTATTAGTTATATTTATTTTTAAGTGTGTATGAATTAATATGCATAAATTAGTATTAATATGAGTATAAATTACTTGTACCATGTGTTATTTTAATTGTAAAATAGGGTGATGAGGTAATTTAATTGTAGAATTTAATGTAAATATGTTATAATCAAATGTTTAAAATTGTTATTTTATTACGTAAGGTTCTTTTACTTGTACTGTATGTTATATTTATTGTAAAAGGGGTGATGAATTATTTTAAATATATTACTTAATTTCCCTATGTTATAATTTTATGTTTTAGGTTTCTAATTTAGTTAGGTAAAGTTTATTTTGCCTGTATCATACATTATGTTAAAAATTTAAACATTTTACTAATAACATATCAAAATATTTTATAAGGGAGGAGTTAAATTTATAAAGGAGTTAGATTACAAGCTTTCAAGTTATAACTTAGTCCATGCATGTATTATCGATATTTTTTAAACGTAATATTGTCAAATTTGGATGGTAATTGACCGAGTCATGATCTAATTTTTTATTTTTTTTAACAAAGTCATGATTTAATTAGAGTACGCATTTTGAATAGATAATACATACCTGTGCCTCGGTTTCAATAACATGTTACGAATTTTGAAACAAAGTTGGTGTTAATATTCGATATATTTTCGATCAATTTTTTTTTAATATTGATTTTCTTTCACATGTGATTTTCTTCAAACATAAATCTCAACACTTATAAAATTCCAAAAACATAGTCCAATGAAAATATATAGAAGATCTCTTCCGTATTTCTAAGGATGATAAGATTCATCTCGCGTGACAATTAATAAGGCAGCGAAGCATCAAATATTGGCATACATTACGTTATTTCTAAGGAATTTTGTATAGGTGTGAATTTTTTTTGTTCCATACGTTACGTTAATAAAATATTACTCCTTGGATTTCAAGCCTTGTAAATATCAAACGTGTGATTCATGATGCTATAGCATATTTACTCCTTAGATCTTAATTATCATGAACCATTGAATCTCGATTTCGCAAGTTGTCACAAATAGGGGCGTAAATGAGCCGAGTCCAGCCGTAATGTCAAATTTATGCTCGACTCGAATACTAAAAATCGAGCTCGAAACTCGGCTCGAGCTCGATCGGGCCTTATATTTCGAGGTTGACCTCGACTCGTCACATAAAACTCGAGCTCGAACTGGATTATTTCTGCATTCTATATTAGAACTCGATAAATACTCGACATATCAAGCTCGTCTCGGCTCGAGTTATGACTATAAGAGGTAAAAATTGTAATTTAGTTGAAGCTTAGTAAGGCTCACGAGCTTCACGAGCCGAGTATTTTGGAGCTCGAACTCGACTCGAAAATGTACTCGAGTAGTTCGAACTCGATCCCGACTCGCTTAGATCGAGTCGATTTCATGTAGTTTACGAGTCGATCTCGAGTAACTCCACAAATAGCTATTAAGCACCTATTTCGAATGCTCATCGAAAGCGCGTTATTGCGTTTGAATAAGGATATCAGACGAGTCGTTACAAACTCCCTCACTTAAATTTGTGATTTCCTCGTGCGACCAATACATAACCAAGATCCGCACGCTAGTAGATGAATGAGCTATGAGGCCTATTACACTCCCGAGAAGCTATGGTATCGTTTCTAACACCCCGCAAAGCCATAACTAATGAGCTACTCGAGTATCCTTTCAAAAACTAAAAACCATAATGGAAGGAAATTAGTAGCCCAGGCCACTCCCCACCCGAAGATAGAGAAGCTGCTTCCAAGGGGTTGGCGCGTGATGGAGTTGCTCTGCTAGTGCCATAACGGCTGGTCGATCTTATTAAAAAACTTAGAAACAAAATATTGTTGTCCACTTCTATGGAATCTTATTATGATACTGTCTAATATGCCTGGCCGGCCCAAACGTAAAAATATATAGGCACATAGCAATGAAAAAACAAACACAATTGTTGTGATGTGAAGAGATTGTGTTGTTGCAACAAGAACATAAATTACAAAAGAAAACACCATTGTTGAAGGAGTAACAATACTTAAAACGGACAAGTTTACGATTTTATTACAATTGTTTTTCTAGTAGAGACGCCTGCAAATGGTGTTGCCATCACCTAACGGAGCCATGGCAATTTTCACCCGAGGGTCAGCTGCGAGTGCTTTATTAAAATGCAAAGCACTAATTCTCCACTCTTTCAATGCTTCAGGAACCTCATCCTCGGGCTTTGCAACAGTACCATACCAGAGTGTGTTGTCGTACATGATAATTCCGTTGATTTTAACTAATTTCATCACTCTCTCGTGATAGTTAATGTAGTTTATTTTGTCAGCGTCAACGAAAACAAAGTCAAAGCTTCCTTCCTTGTCGGGCTAAGAAGAGACAGAGATAAAAAGAAAATTAAAACATCATAAAAATGTTACAGAAAACAAAGTAGTAAAATTGTACAAGTAAAAAAAGCTTACATCTTCGAGTAGCTTATCAAGAGCTGGTAGAGCTTGTGATTCGATGAAATCAATCTTGTGCTCTACCCCGGCTTTTTCTATAGTCGGCCTACCAATCTCATAATATTCCCGGCTTAGATCTATTGCCACAATCTATAGCAAACAAAACACTTTTATCATTAAAAATTATGTACACCAACATAGAAAGAATATAGTTTTATTTCAAAGCTAAACTAAAATCTCAAACCTTGCCATCATCGGGAATCGTGAGAGCAGTCAGTAGCAACGAGTAACCCGTATAAACCCCAATCTCTAATGTCTTCTTAGCACCAGTGATTTCCAACAACATTTCCATCATCTGACCACTATCAGGTGAGGTTCCCATGAAAGAACTGCGAATACAAAACTATTAGTTTCAAACCACGCGAAAAAAAAGTTAAGAAATCATATTTATGTCAAAATACATGAAACTGACCGGTCATGTGTAGCGGTAACGGCTCTGATCTCCTTCAATAGTTCGTGTTCACGAGGATACACACTAGTCTCCAGGATGTACTATATGTAAATAACACCACGAAAAAGCAGTTTGGTCAAGTTTCATACATAATTCTCAATACGAAAGCTGTATAAGCAATGATACTAACCTTGTATAGCTCTTCAGTTTGAAGCAGCCCATTATGTGTCATTGTTGTTGGTGTTTTCCCAAAGTAAATATTAAGACACAGAAATGGTGATCGAGTTGATTTATAAAGTTAAAAGAGACGTATATATAGGATTGTCAAAAAGCCCCTTTATGGACTTTAATAAGCAATCTCATTAAAAAAAAGTAAAGACAGCTTATTATACAGTGGGGTTTAACAAAATATGGAATACTAAACTATGGATTATTTTTTTTCATGCAGGTCATGATGAGAAAAACATATCGAATCCCAGCCTTATTATATTAAGCGTGTGTTTCAGGATGATATAAAATATGATATAACATTATAAATAATCAACATCAAGATACGCAATATTTGACTATAATTTTGTAATTCAGCATGTGACTCATGATATTATATATGATTTCGTGTGATTCTTGACTGATTGCACAAGATTGCTGTAATAATCTGCTCACGCGTAACAGTAGTATACCGGTATATATGACAGGTAAAAATATGATGAGCATGTTTAACCCATACCGGGATTAAGATTTCTGACAGGATCAAAGATACATAATAAGAGTGAGAAGTTTCCTAATTAGAACATGTTCAATTATTAATATATTATAATTTACATATTAGGAGAAGACAAACGGGCAAAAAGCTGCGCCGCTAGCCTTTATCAATTTGTCAAACATGGTATCTTTGAATATCTCATAAATAATTGTCTTTTTTTCAACACCACCAACCCATGACTGGTCTACCTGCTACTATCATCTTTGAACATCTAATAAACAACTCTTCTAAAATCTTTATAAAGCTATCATACATTTGTCCTTCTAGACATATAATATACTTGAAGGCGGCAAAAATTGTTATCATTGCAGGCCGTAAGTGTGATGCATTATATTGTTACAAATTTGTTAAAATGCTTGTATTATACTATTGTTCACTTCTTATTTGAATAATTTGATCATGGTATGCACCACCATTGCCAATTTAGCCTTCGCTAACATGTTTTGTGATTATGGTATTTAAAGAAAATAAAGTTGCTTCTATAGTGTGTAGTCTAGTTGGTTTCCCGCAGATGGTGGCATTTAATAGTGTTCATCAATGTGTACCTAGTAACTTTCATTAGGTACAAATGGCGTGCCTTGACCAACATAAAGAATCTATAATTTAACGATGGTTGTCACCTATTGTGTCACCTCTACTTAAATATATAGCTGAATGCAATGCTCGAAAAGTTACATATGATATGACATATACATACATATAACTTTATCATTTACATCGATTCAAACTGATTTTACAGAACATATTACATATTTACATTATACATACAACCCGGCTCATTAATGTAAACACCATTATAATAAGCAGGAGCCGCTTCATATGATGCAAAAACAATGAAATCAATGAGAACATAAACTTATTTAAAACTTACTAAAATGAAGAAGACACAACGTTTCTGTAGGATCCAGCAGTTGACGTCATCATCCGTCGCTTCAAGCTGATTTAGCGAATGCGTCTTTCAAGCTACCTTCCATTATCCAAGAATCCTCCTTTCCTTCTTTCCACATGCCCCATCGACACTTCACTTTTTGCCAACATCATGATGGATGAGCAATGAGACCTCTGACAAGCCGACGCATTGGTCCAACACACAGGCTACAGATGAAAAAGTCAACGCGGGGTCGACTAACAACAAATACGTGCTGAATGTTTTCAATCCTTTCCTTCCAGTTTCCATCTCCCAACCTTCTGGATCCGAACAAAATTCTAACTCGGACCAAGCACTCGAATTAATACATAAAAGTACTCACATTCAGGAAAACAGTAAAAACCTTTTCCAGGGTGAACTGTGAACTTTTGAAAGCTCCTTTTGCCCAGTTTCTAGAATTCAAATTTTTTATAGTTTTTGTAATCGGGAACTTGAGCAGTAAGGATCTTATATAAAGATTCAAGCCAAAGTGTTTTCAAATTCTGAAACTTTTTATCTGTGAATGCCTCGGGTTGATCAAGGGACAAATTGAAGTTAGACAGCATAGGAGCTTCAACATAAACTGACGTCGGTCTTATGCATTCGAGTCTGAGTGTAACGGGATTGGGTGTGGTTAGAGCTAACGATGAGGGTGCATTAGATACAGTCCAGTGACAGGTTTTCAGGTTTAAAGGTAAACACCTATCAATTTAGGAACTTGAAGATTAGGGAAGCACCTGTTCAGCTCATTTAGATTCTCGTCCTCTAATCATATAAATTCAAGTGTCAAACATGTAAGCATCGGCATTGGATTCAAATTATCTACGGAAAAACATGCATTCTTTACCTCTAATTCAACAAGATTATGACCTGCATACAGGAAAATAGAACACTATAAGCCAACTTATACAACCAAGTATTAACCTAAAATTGATCATTTGCATCATGATCATCATCGTTCATAAGCCCTTATCATAGTGTTTAACACGGTTATGCCTACTTAAACACACTTATGCTTAAAAATCAATTTAACTAGAAGTCCTATGCGTTTGACAAGTAACACCCACTACAATATAGCATTAGCAACCTGGAAAGGTACATGATCCTGGTAAACAAATATCAGATAACTCTGACAGGGATCCTATCCATTATATTGACAATAATTCCCATGAGAATCACCTAAATATAAAAACTGTCTATAAGTTAATCGTCTTTCTAGCTTTTTTTAACAAAATGCATTTAGCTGTTTTAAACCGCTTATACTTATTTCGAATAAGTAGGTAATCCATTTTGTGGAAGTGTTTGGCTAGGCTCACTTAAAAAACTTATTCTTAGTCGTAAAAACAAGTTATTAGCTTATGCACTATGAAAAGACAGTGCAGGAGATAGTGTTCGGATTAGCTTATTTTGTATTAAAACTCCATAGGCAAATAAACCGCAAGCAGTTATTATGTATTTGGCTAATTTTGCTTTTGCCCGACTGCTTGAAAAAAACAATAAGGACATGCTTATATACTATTGGATTATTTGAATTAGACATCTAACTATTTTCTGGTCACTTCTAATCATATTTGGTCAATTTTTAGTTAGACATAAGTAAAAACTGTAACTTCACTTAAAAAATGGTCAAGTATAATCTTAAAGGTTAAATTTAAAACGAAAATGTTAACCTATGATAATCTCATAAGACGAAAAAAGTGGATTTATAACCTTTTCCAAACTCAAATAAGCCCATAAGCCCAAAAAATAAGCTAATTCAAAACACCCTGATTACTAGCGTAATTGTTACGTTTACCAAGCAATCACCATTTAACGTTACACATAAAAACCTAGATACATACACAATATTTGTAAACAAGCGTTAACACGAATTTCATCATTTCTGCATTTGTCATCAATTTGGAAATACTAAATATCATGTATTCTACAAAATTTAACTCCGAGCAAATCTGTGTTTACCATCACCTGCTAATCCGGTCATTTGGATAACTGACACAAAGTTTATTATTCCGCGTCTATCTCGGATTTGCTTATCTACTATTACTACCAAACATAACCTAAACAATTTCTTATTTTTCTATAAAGGCAAACTAAAATGCACAATGAATACCCTTTGTAAATATAAAACTTAACAAAATTTTGCATAAACAACAAACTCACAGCAACTCGAAAGCAACAACAACAAAGACGACCTCCAGTAACACAGAACAATAGAAAGCGCATAAGAGGCAAAGAGGACATAAGCATACACATAAGAGCATAAGGCAAAACCACAAACGGCAAGTGCATGCTTATCAATATTTCTACAAATCATAACAATTGGGTCGATTTTCTTCAACCTAAGGGCAAAGCAAGAGGACACAGGGAGGCTACTAAACGTAAAAAGCTAAACTACTAAGAAGCTCCCCTAAAAGCCAAAACGCAAAAAGTATCTCAAAAGCTCAAACAACCAAGCCATTATACGCGCCTATTCTAGTTCTACTTCAATAATACTACAAATTATTGTCACGTCATACAACTAAACACGTTTTTAGTCATTTCCAAGCTAAAATAATTCAACTCACAAGAGTTCGAAAGCAACGACAACAAAGACGACCTCCTCCAACAAGACTGGAACCAAAAATCCATATCGAAACCCGCTTAAACTCCCCACAAACCCTCTCCATCCTTAACCACCCCTGATGACACAAATAGAAATCATCCCAAACCGCTCTTATAAAATTTTCGAACATTTTTGTGAAAAGTTGTTTGAAAGGTGTTAATTTGATGATTCGGATAATTATTTTTGGACAATTCAATTATGTTAAAATAGAAAAAAAATAGTTATACACCTTTAGTTTAGCATATACTTAACCAACCAATCACAACCATACATTTTTATCATGTAACAAAAAAACTCATTTTTTAAAAATTAAATATGTCACAAACAGTTCATCGTTACGTAAAACAAAACATATCATCGCGACGAGAATTAAATCATCTATCTATCGAGGGGCGCATGTATATACTTTCGACGAACTTTTTTTTCGAATTTTTTTTCTTAAGTCACGTTTGGATAGAATCATATATGATTCGTCACGAATCATATATGATTCTCAGAAAATCATATATGATTCATATCACGAATCATATATGATTTTCTGAAAATCATATATGATTCGTGACGAATCATATATGATTCGTGACGAATCATATATATTTCTCTTCAGACATGACTTAAGAAAAAAAATCGAAAAAAAAGTTCGTCGAAAGTATATACATGTGCCCCTCGATAGATAGATGATTTAATTCTCGCCACAATTGTGTATTTTTTTTCGTTTGACGATTTACCGTTTGTGAGATATTTAATTTTTAAAAAAGTAGTGGAAAGTGGGTTTTTTTTTAAATGGGTGATTATGATTAGTTGGATAGGTCTATGCTAATTTAAGTGTCTATATATATCTTAACTCTTTTAAAATATACTCCATCCGTTCGTCTTATATAATAATTGATTAAAATTATATTATTGAAAATACATTAAATTTTTTTTATCTATTCATATAACTTTTATCAAATTTATAAAACATAAATACAAATATTTATAATCAAAATTCAGTAATAATGACTTTAAAAAATGAAAGTGGACATTTATTATGGGACGGAGTTAGTAAAGTTTTGAACTAAAATAAATAAAAAATTATAAATATATTAAAAATGAATATTGAATTAAAAAGAGCAAAATTTTAGAGAACATGATAAAATTAATTTTTTAAGAAAATAAATGTATTAAAAGATAGTATTTCAATTTATAAATATAAGTAGTTTTTTTATAAGTTGTTAAAAACTTGTTACAGAAATTTCTTACAAAATAGATGGATTGCACATTTAGTTTCGAATTAGGTTTGAATAAAAAATAATTTACTTGAGATTTGATATGTTAATCTTAATTTTTTGTTTATAATTAGGTTTAGAATTAACACGAAATATACACCTTTTATATAGTAGTATAGATATAAAAAAAAGATCGTTTAGTGAATGACAAAAATACTCGCGTTTATTTTTAACCAATGTTGCAAAACAAGGTTTATAAGATCGATTAATCGTCGTTTAATCGGTACAAGGCCCTCAACCTTGTCGATTAATGGAGGTCAACTATGGTCAACGACGGTCAAGATATGTCAAACTTGCCGAAAACCGGCAAATTTTGCTGAAAATACAAAAAACTCACTATAAACTTGTGTCTATCACTTATAATAACTATTTTTATGTGTGATTTGTTGTATTTTACGAATAATATTACCGAAAATAACTAAAACTCTTTAAAAATACCCAAAACATGCCGGAAATACCACAGATTTGCTAAAAATGTCAATCGGATTAATCACCGATTAATCCCGCCTAGAAATATTACAAGCTACAATGTGCTCGACTGGCCGACTAGCGATTCGCGATTTTTGCAACCTTGTTTTTAACAGTTATTTTTGTTTTTGTGAAATTTTATGTTATTTTGTGAAATCAGATGTGATTTATGTAAAATTAGATGTGATTTATGTGATATGTGATTTTTGTGAAATCATAGTTGTGATATTGACCATTTATGAAATTAAGATTTTAGATTCTGGTGAAATTGACCATTTTTGTGATATAAGATTTTAGATTCGGGTGAAATTGACCATTTTTGTGGGGAAGGTAATGAAACGCATTGGTAATATGTTGTTTTATGATGCTTTAGGTTTTATTTATGAAATTAAATAAAGAATAAAATACAATGTTTGTCTTTATGGTTTGTGTGGAAAATTATAACAGAATCAAGGTTTATACAACCAATCTTCCCACTTTATTTTATTAAATCGCGTCAAGCTATAACTCCAGTTGTTATACTTAGGTTTGTGATCGTAGAAACACAAAGAGAAAGAAAGAAACCAACTTATGATCTCAAAGATTAGATCAAACAATACAACAATGGAAATGAGAGAATAATACACTTACACCAGATGATAACAATAACTATGTGAAAAGCTAACCATAACACGTGACCAACTAAACTATATATACACCAACATTCTAATGCAATTTCATAAGTGACAAAACCATCCTTATGCAAGAATTAAAATATAAAACATATAATATTAATATTCTCTCATAGATTCACTATTGTACATATCATATAAGCCCAACAAATCACAAAACTTATTGTAATCCTGGACATTCCAACATATAGTGAAAATATCAACAACATTATCCTCTGATTTCACTTTTATAGTCTTAACAATACCATCAACAACTTTCTCTTTGAGAAAAAAAAGCTCAATATCAAAATGATTAGGGGTTGTTTAGTTGTAAAAAAGTTTTCATGTTTTTATGTTTTTAAATTTCAAGAGAAGGGAATGATTTCTTTTTCTAAAAAAAATTGAAAATTTTGAAAACTTGTTTAGATGTTTTTTTTTCGAAAAGTGAAGAAGTGTTTAGATGGAAGGGGAAAATAGAATAATGTAAAATGATGTAGTCTATTTTTCTATGTAAAAGTTGAGAAGGAGAATTTCTCATTTTTTGAAAAATATTGGAAAAGAGTGCAACTAAACAAATTTTCTGTTTTTCTATTTTCATATGAATTTTTTCTAGAAAAATGGGATTCCCCAACTAAACAACACCTTAGTTTTCTCATGGAAAACATGATCAACGGCAATTTAAATAGTTGAACTATTATCACAATGCAATGAAACAGGAAGAGAGATTTTCGCATTCAATTAAGTTAAGATTTTATGAATCCAAATTACCTCAAAAGTAATAGTATGCATAGCTCTATACTATGCCTTAACAGAAGACTTAGCAAGCATATATTACTTTTTTACTTTTCCAAGGTACAAGATTTTTTCTTAGAAACACAACATATCAAGTTATAGACCTTCTTGTAGCCTTACACTTAGCCCAATCAGAAACAACATACACATGTAAACCAAGGCCACACCTTTTAAAAAAGGATGTAGTTTTACCAAGTGCATTTTTCAAGTATCTAAGAACTCTAAAAGCAAGTTTTAAGTATGAATCTAAAGGTACATGCATATGTTGACACAAAACATGAACAAAATAACTTATATATGGTCTGGTATACGTCAAGTATATCAATTTACCCAGAAGTTGTTTGGTAATTATTTATACCAACTAATGGTTTATCAAATCCTTCATGGTCATCTTTAACAGGTATAAATTTAGTTTCAATATGCGTATCACATACAAGAAAGAATTCAAAACTCAGCTAGAACTTCTAAACACTACTTCATTTGAGTCATATACAAATTCTCTTTTGACTCTATCACCTCAATTCCCATAAAGTATTTAGGTTTTCCAAGATTTTTTTGTAAGAAACTTGGAACGAAGAAACTTATTCAAATTATCTATTCATGTTATATTGTTCCAAGTTATAACAATATAATCACTACAACAATTTTGAGTTTAGGGTCGCCCTTTTTCTAGGGTCGACTTAGTCGTCCCTAAATTAAGTGGTGGCCCACCAGTTTTATAAGAAAAACAAAGTCAAGAAGGTTGTGGGGACAAAGTGGGGTCCACGTAACCTTGGGACGACTAAGTCGTCCCTAGGTGAAGAAAATTTATTTTTTATCTCTTTTAATTATTTAAAATTATTTAAAATTAATATAAATATTTTTAAAAAAAAGTTAAAAATTAAGGTGGGACCCAGGTAACCTAGGGACGACTAAGTCGTCCCTAGGTGAAGAAAATTTATTTTTCCCAGTTTTTTATCTCTTTAATTATTTAAAATTATTTAAAATTAATATAAATATTTTTTTTTAAAAGTTTAAAACTAAAGTGGGGCCCGTGTAACCTAGGGACGACTAAGTCGTCCATAGGTGAAGGCAACTTTATTTTTCCTTGTTTTTTTTATCTCTTTTAATTATTTATAATTATTTAAAATAATATAAATATTTTGTTTAAAAAAGTTTAAAATTAAGGAGAGGCCCATGTAACCTAGGGACTACTAAGTCGTCCCTAGGTGAAGGCAAATTTATTTTTTCCTTCTTTTTTATCATTGTTAATTATTTACAATTATTTAAAATTAATATAATTATTTTATTTAAAAAAAACTTTATTATGTTTAAAAATAACATTATACATATTAAAAAAACTTTATACATATTTTAAAAAAATTATATATATTTAAAAATAACTTTATACATATTAAAAAACTTTATACATGTTTAAAAAAACTTTATACATATTTAGAAAAAACTTTAAACATATTCAAAAATAACTTTATACATATTTAAAAAAAGCTTTATACATATTTAAAAAAACTTTATACATATTTAAAAAAAAACTTTATATTTATTTAAAAAAACTTTTACGTATTTAAAAAAAACTTTAGATATATATTTAACACTTAAACACGCGCTTAATTAAACATATATATTACAGCGATAATAGATTCATAAATAAGAAAGAAAACACATCACAAACTAGTTAAAACTAAACATACATATTAACACATAATAATAAAATACAAATTAACACATTAAAATAACAAATAGATTACTACTCAAAGCTAAGATTTTCCATTTCATTTAAAAGCTCATGAAGTATTGCAGCCGATTGACATGCGTGGTCTTCAGGATGCCTTTCCATTTTTAGTCTTGCCTCTAGCATCTTTATCTTTAGATCTTTGATCTTGCAATTAGAGCACTCAGTGGGTGCAGATTGAGAAGGACCTGTAGAAGAACTTGGATGTGAACCTTGAGGTGTTGAAGATCCAGGGGAGGATCTTATACGGAGTTCGAGATCAAAATCATCTTTCCATTTAAAATATTTACATCCATCATCTTCTGTTTTTGGCTGTTACAAAGTAAACAAATAATATGACATGTCATTTTAATAATCACACGTATTACATAAATAAAACATTAGATTGTTTACCTTCGAAAGAGGACATGCATAGTAAAGTTTACCAAAGATATGAGGTTGATGTGACTGTCTCAACACTATATATCCCTTTCTAGATGTACACTTATAAGCTTCAAGCGGATCCATCTAAGGCAAAATCGGGTGGTGGTGGTGGTGAGTTTGGTATAAGAGGATAAGAGCTACCATAAATAAAGATAAAAATTTAGGGTCGACACATTTAGGGACGATTTAGTCGACCCTAGCTTTCCCGCCAACATTTTCCTGCCAAGGTTTTCCCGCCAACATTTTCTCGCCAACATTTTCCCGCCAACATTTTCGACTCATCAGTTGAACCTCTAACGTATAACCGTAACATATCGACTCATCAGTTAAACCTCTAACGTATAACCCTAACATATCGACTCATCAGTTGAACCTATAACGTATAACCGTAACATATCGACTCATAGGGTTGAACCTCTAACGTATAACCCTAGCATATCGACTCATCGGTTGAACCTCTAACGTATAACCCTAGCATATCGACTCATCGGTTGAACCTATAACGTATAACCCTAACATATCGACTCATCAATTGAACCTCTAACATATATCCCTAACATATCGACTCATCAGTTGAACCTCTAACGTATAACCCTAACATATCTACTCATCAGTTGAACCTATAACGTATAACCCTAACATATCGACTCATCAGTTTAACCTCTAACGTATAACCCTAACATATCGACTCATCAGTTGAACCTATAACGTATAACCCTAACATACTGACTCATCGGTTGAACCTCTAACGTATAACCCTAGCATATTGACTCATCGGTTGAACCTCTAACGTATAACCCTAGCATATCGACTCATCAGTTGAACCTATAACGTATAACCCTAACATATCGACTCATCAGTTGAACCTCTAACGTATAACCCTAACATATCGACTCATCAGTTGAACCTCTAACGTATAACCGTTACATATCGACTCATCAGTTGAACCTCTAACGTATAACCCTAACATATCGACTCATCAGTTGAATCTCTAACGTATTACCCTAACATATCGACTCATCATTTGAACCTCTAACGTATAACCGTTACATATCGACTCATCAGTTGAACCTCTAACGTATAACCCTAAAATATCGACTCATCAGTTGAACCTCTAACGTATAACCGTAACATATCAACTCATCAGTTGAACCTTTAACGTATAACCCTAACATATCGACTCATCAGTTGAACCTCTAACATATAACCCTAACATATCGACTCATCAGTTGAACCTCTAACGTATAACCGTTACATATCAACTCATCAGTTGAACCTCTAACGTATAACCCTAACATACCGACTCATCAGTTGAACCTCTAACGTATAACCGTAACAAATCGACTCATCAGTTGAACCTCTAACGTATAACCCTAACATATTGACTCATCGGTTGAATCTCTAACGTATAACCATAGCATATCGACTCATCGGTTGAACCTCTAACGTATAACCCTAACATATCGACTCATCAGTTGAACCTCTAACGTATAACCCTAACATATCGACTCATCAGTTGAACCTCTAACGTATAACCGTTACATATCGACTCACCAGTTGAACCTCTAACGTATAACCCTAACATATCGACTCATCAGTTGATCCTATAACGTATAACCCTAACATATCGACTCATCAGTTGAACCTCTAACGTATAACCGTTACATATCGACTCATCAGTTGAACCTCTAACGTATAACCGTAACATATCGACTCAGTTGAACCTCTAACGTATAACCCTAACTAATAGACTCATCAGTTGAACCTCTAACGTATAACCCTAACATATAGACTCATCAGTTGAACCTCTAACGTATAACCGTAACATATCGACTCATCGGTTGAACCTATAACGAATAACCATAGCATATCGACTCATCAGTTGAACCTCTAACGTATAACCGTAACATATCGACTCATCAGTTGAACCTCTAACGTATAACCCTAACATATCCACTCATCAGTTGAACCTCTAACGTATAACCCTAACATATCGACTCATCAGTTGAACCTCTAACGTATAACCGTTACATATCGACTCATCAGTTGAACCTCTAACGTATAACCCTAACATATCGACTCATCAGTTGAACCTCTAACGTATAACCGTAACATATCGACTCATCAGTTGAACCTCTAACGTATAACCCTAACATATCGACTCATTAGTTGAACCTCTAACGTATAACCCTAACATATCGACTCATCAGTTGAACCTCTAACAAGACCAAAACACCCATCCTTTTACCACTTAATTCTGGCTAAAACAAGACCAAAACACGTATTTAATATCATTTGTTTGGAATTATGCGTGGTTTTTGTGTTTATTATGTTTTCAGAGCTAACCAGATAAATATTAAAGAAAACATGGGATTGCACGGGATTTACCAAGGAAAAAGACTCAAGACGAAGTCTATTGTCCAAGAGGTGCAAAAGATTTGAAGTCACTGGGCCTATTCGAAGATTTATCGAAGAAAAGGACTAAAGACGGAAGATTTTCATAAGTCGAAGAAACTCGAGTCTAATTAACGAAGAAATTAAAAGACGAGTTGGATTTAATCGACAACAAATCCCGAATCAGAATCGAAAACGTCAACTTTTCTGAAAAGACGAGAAGACAAGAAGAAGAGGAGAAAGCCCACTCACCAACCAACCACTAGGAGTATAAATAGAAACTCCCTTCACACATTAGGGAGTTAGTTCATTTTTTTTCTTTTCCAGTTTTCTTTGTAGTTCGTTCCATCACAAACTCCATTAGGGAGTTTGGTGATTTTCATCTTTTTCTTTCAATCTTGTAATCTTTAATCATTAACCTTGTTACTTTTTCATTAATCAATCCATTCTATCTTTCTATTCATCTTGTTCTTCATCATTTTTATTGCAAGTTTCTAAGTTTCTTATTTGATTCAAGTTTGATTTCAAAAAGTTGTTGATTTAGTGTTTTTATTGGTGGGATTTGTTTCCTATGGTATGTTAATGATTATTGGTTAGTTTGGTAAAACCTTTTTGAGTATTTGGTTAGATTTTGGTTAAAATTCGTATCCCTTGTTCTTGCGGTTACTGTTTCTGTTTTTGGATTCCCAGGATTTTCCGAACAAAGCTTTTATTCCGAGTAGACTTGTTCCCGTTTGCCTTACTCGGAATATTTCAATTATTCCGAGTGGAGGTTTTATTTTTCTTTATTCGGAATATTCCACATATTCCGAATAGGTCCTTACATTCCGAATAGGGGTGTTTTTATTTCATTACTCGGAATAATTTCAATATTCCGCATAGCCATTTCTTTGTTCCCTTATTCGGAACTTTCCAACATTCCGCATAGCAAATTTTCGTTTCCTTATTCGGAACATTTTCCGAATAGGCATTATTTTCCGCATGGCAAAACATTCCGAATAGAGCTTGATTTTCCGAATAGCAATTTTTCCGAGTAAGCTTATTTTCCGCATAGAGCAGTACTTTCCGAATAGGTATGTTATTCCGAATGAGAGCATTTTCCGCATAGACAATACATTCCGAATAGCCATCTTTCCGCATAGAGTTTTATATTCCGCATGAGGCAAGTTTTCCGAATAAGACATATATTCCGCATAGATGCCAACATTCCGAATGGTGTTTTATTCCGCATAGGGTCTTCTTCAGTAAGAGTTATTTTTCAGATTATTATTTGTTTTTTTTTTTTTTTTTTTTTGTTGCTTGTTTTAAGTTTACTTCATTACCATTTTATTTACTTACCTGTTTAGTAGAATAGAAAACAAAATCCACTTTTTGTCACCAAGAACAAATCATTCCACTTTTAACTGAGATCAATTCGAGAGGATTCCGAGAAATCTGAACCTAGCAAAAAACATGTGTATCAAATGGCGCCGCTGCCGGCTCCTCTCGTTAAGATCAAAAGTTTTTTGTAGAATTTGGATTTTGGGATCCGTTCCCCGTGAACGTTCATTTTTCAAAAACAACTAAAAAATATAAAATTTTCAAAAATCCTAAAAAGTAAAAAAAACACTAAAAACCAAAAATATTTTTGCTTTGTTTTTCTTTGTTCGTTCTTTTGCAGGTGTATGCGCACTCGATCCACGTCTTATCAAGAGCCCGAGCCTCTCGATAACTTAGACATGGCTGGTGTTCAAAACAACAATAACATACCACCTCCGAACAACAATAATAACAACAACAACCCACCTTTCAACAACATGAATAACAACAACAATGAGCCCCTTCCGGATAATCGCCCAATGATTGAATTGCTGCAAGCTCATGTTGATGGCAACACGGATCCAATTGTCATCCCTCCAATTGCCGCCAACAATTTCGAGCTCAAGTCAGGCTTTATCCAGATGGTCTCCGCTCAGCCATTCTTGGGACGAACCATTGATGACCCACACGACCATATCAAGAGATTTCTACAACTCACCAACACGGTCAAGTTCAATGGAGTTTCGCAAGAAGTAATAAGGTTACAACTTTTTCCCTTTTCTTTAGAGGGACAAGCCCGACATTGGCTTGCTAAGGAACCGCCACAGAGTATTCTCTCGTGGACGGATTTGGAAATAAAGTTCATCAATTACTTTTTTCCACCCTCTCGTACTACCTCTTTGCGGAATGAGATTATAAACTTTGAACAAAAGTACGATGAGTCATTCAGTGAATCTTGGGATCGTTTTAAAGATCTTTTAAGAAAATGCCCACAACATGGTTTTACCAAAGTACATCAAATTAATACTTTTTACAATGGTTTAAGCATGAGTGACCAAGATTCACTGAATAGTGCCTCATGGGGTAATTTATTGGCTAAGACTTCCAATGCTGCTTGGGACATCATTGAGAACAAATCTCGTGTGCAAACCAAGAGCGTTAGGACCAATGTTGCTAGTGCTAGCACTAATGATAGCGACAAGCGACTTGACAAAATCACCACGCTTCTTGAATCGCTTGTCACCCACACCGTCAGCAACAACAACAGCAACAACGCCAAAAATGCACAAGTCAACGCTGTCAGCCAACCTTGTGAGATATGCGGTGGTCCCCACTCTTACACAACTTGTACCGCCACCCAAGATTACCCTGCTGAGAATGTGAATGCGGCATATGGCACCTACCAACAACCTGCTTATCAAGCAAAACCCCAAGGTGACCGTAACTTGCTTAGCTACCGCAACAACAACTATCTTTCACCACCTGGCTTTCCTCCAACCAACCCCAACCAACAACAAAACCTTAACCGCTCTCCTCAACAACCACAACAACCTAGACAACCATACATCCCACCTCACAAGCAACAACAACCGCCTCAACGTACCAATCAAATCTACCAACAACCTGCTTACCAACCACCTGCATACAATGCTCCTCCCAACCAAGCCACCACTGCATTACACCAAGAGGTCGCCACCTACATGAGAACCAACGATGTGATAGTGGGAAACCTCCAAGAGGAAGTGCGCAATTTGAAGGCAGATTTGGTAAAGCAAGGAAATGATTTGAGAGCCGATATGCGAAACACGTTGGATAGTCAGACGAATGACTTGAGGAACATGATGGCTAGTTTCTTCCAAAGTAGTCAACCCTCTTCTTCGGGTACTCTTCCGAGTAACACCGTTGCGAACCCAAGAGGGGAGATGAAAGCAATCACTACTCGCAGTGGTAAAGGTACAAAGGAACCCGAGCTTCCTATACCCCCACCGGTGGTTGTGACTAAGGAGAACGAGTCGCCTGCTCCTATTCCTCCTCCTTCTCCTTCCCCAATTTCTCCACCTCTTCTTTCTACCCCTCCTCCACCCGTGGTTGTGAGTGACCCTATTCCTCTACAGCCTTCATCTTCTTCCAATATACCTTATCCTTCAAGGTTGAGGAAAGAGAAGCAAAAGAGCAAGGATGATATTCAGGTTTCGAATTTCCTTAAAATGTTCAAACAACTGAATTTCAATATCTCCTTCGCTGAGGCTCTCGCTCACATGCCCAAGTATGCTAAAATGTTTAAAGACCTTCTGAGCGACAAGGAAAAGCTCCTCGACATTGCCAACACCCAACTTAATGAGAACTGCTCTGCAGTGCTCTTAAGGAAATTGCCAACCAAGCTTGGTGATCCGGGTCGTTTTCTTATCCCTTGCAATTTCCCGGGAGTAGAGAATTGCATGGCCCTAGCCGATCTAGGTGCCAGTATTAATCTCATGCCTCTAAGTGTTTGGAAGCAATTATCTCTCCCAGAGCTTGTCCCCACTAAAATGACTTTGGAATTGGCCAACCGTACGGTTGCTTATCCAGTGGGGATAGCCGAAGACGTCATTGTAGGAGTCGACAAATTCACCTTTCCTGCTGATTTTGTTGTCGTCGACTACGAGATGGACCCCCGTGTACCACTGATTGTTGGTCGTCCATTCCTTAGGACCGGTCGCACTCTCATAGATGTTGAAGCCGGTGAGCTTATCATGAGAGTGGGTGACGACAAAGTAGTCTTCAACATGGGAAAGTTGTCTAAACAACCTTATTCATATGAGAGCGTTAATTGTATTGACGTTCTCGATGAGGCTTGTGAAGAACACTTTAATGATGCTTGCAAAAGTATTCCTACCTCTCTTCCCACTGTTGAGACCGTGTCCTCTATTGATTCATCGTTGTCTCTATTTGGAGATAGTGATTTATTCTGGAACAATCTTGAAGCTACCATGGGAGATGCGAATTTAGCTACTAATGATTCTCCCACCGAGGGGGATGAAGATATGAGTTTCTTTGACAATCTTCTCACCGAAGACAATCCTTCGCCCCCATCTCCCACGGTTATTGCTATCGATGCCACGACTTTGAAAACGCCTCCCGTCGAAAATCCTCCGGATTTGGAACTTAAGGAGTTGCCGCCTCATCTCGAGTACGTGTTCCTTGACGACAACAAGAAGTCACCCGTCATTATTGCAAAGGATTTGAAAGATGAAGAGAAGACTCGCCTCGTTGCTGTGTTGAAAGCTCACAAGAAGGCTATTGCTTGGAAAATCTCGGATATTCGTGGAATTGATCCTCACTTCTGCACGCACAAAATTCTCATGGAGGACGACTATAAGCCCACTATTCAAAGCCAACGGAGGGTGAATCCAAAAATACATGAAGTCATCAAAACAGAGGTTATCAAACTTCTTGATGCGGGTATGATTTACCCTATTTCGGATTCCCCGTGGGTTAGTCCAATCCATTGTGTGCCCAAGAAGGGCGGAATAACCGTTGTTCCCAATGAACACAACGAGTTGATTCCCACTCGTCTTGTTACTGGGTGGAGAGTTTGTATAGACTACCGCAAACTCAATGATGCCACGAGAAAGGATCATTTCCCTCTACCTTTCATGGACCAAATGCTTGAACGATTAGCCGGTAATGAATATTACTGCTTTCTTGATGGTTTCTCGGGTTATTTTCAAATACCCATCGATCCCCAAGATCAAGAGAAGACTACATTCACTTGTCCCTATGGCACTTTCGCTTACAAAAGAATGCCTTTTGGCTTATGTAATGCGCCAGGGACGTTCCAAAGGTGTATGTTAGCTATCTTCCATGACATGGTTGAACAAACCATGGAAGTCTTCATGGATGATTTCTCGGTCTTCGGGGATTCCTTCTCTGCTTGCCTTGCCAATTTAGAACGTATGCTAAAGCGGTGCGAAGACACTCGCCTTGTTCTAAATTGGGAAAAATGCCATTTCATGGTAAAAGAAGGCGTCGTGCTTGGACATAAGATTTCGAAAGCCGGTCTTGAAGTAGACCGTGCTAAAGTTGATGTTATAGCAAAGTTGCCTCCACCTTCCACTGTGAAGGGTGTGAGAAGTTTCTTGGGTCATGCGGGCTTCTACCGTCGATTTATCAAAGACTTTTCTCAAATCGCACGCCCGATGACCCACCTCTTGGAAAAAGATACTCCTTTTATCTTTTCCAAAGAGTGCCTTGAAGCCTTCAACTCGCTTAAGGATAAGCTAACTAAGGCACCCGTCTTGGTTACCCCTAATTGGGAGCTGCCTTTTGAGTTGATGTGCGATGCTAGTGATTTTGCTATTGGAGCGGTTCTTGGACAAAGAGTGAACAAACACTTCCAACCAATCCATTATGCTAGCAAGACAATGACTGGGGCACAATTGCATTATACGACAACCGAAAAAGAGCTTTTAGCTGTTGTCTATGCTTTTGAAAAATTCCGCCCCTATCTTGTCCTTTCTACCACCATTGTGTATACCGATCATTCCGCGTTGAAGTACTTGTTGACAAAGCAAGATTCCAAACCAAGACTTCTTCGCTGGGTTTTGCTGCTCCAGGAATTTAAAATCGACATCCGCGATAAAAAAGGAGCAGAAAACTTAGCCGCGGATCATCTCAGCAGACTTGAGGATCCATACCAAGGGGATCATCCGACCAAAGAAATCAATGATTCTTTTCCCTTGGAGACCTTAATGTCTATAAACTCGAAGCCGAATGAAACCCCGTGGTTTGCGGACTTTGCAAATTACTTGGCGGGTGGAATTCTCAAGGAAGGGTTGACGTCCCAGCAAAAGAAGAAGTTCTTTACCGACATCAAGACTTACTTTTGGGACGACCCTTACCTATTCAAACAATGTGCTGATCTGATAATTCGCCGATGTGTTGATGGACCGGCAGCGTCGGACATCCTTGATGCTTGCCACAAAGGACCCACCGGTGGTCACTTTGGTCCCAACTACACCGCTAAGAAAGTGTTTGATTCGGGATTTTATTGGCCCTCCATATATCATGATGCTCACAATATGGTTAAGCGATGTGATGTTTGCCAAAAGCAAGGCAAAATCACACATAAAGACGAGATGCCTCAGAATTTCATTCAAGAGTGTGAAATTTTTGATGTTTGGGGTATCGACTTTATGGGGTCATTCCCTTCATCTAAAGGAAACAAATACATCCTTGTGGCAGTTGACTACGTTTCAAAGTGGGTTGAAGCCAAAGCTTTTCCTACTAATGACGCAAGGGTGGTTTGTAACTTTTTGAAAGCTCTATTCGCTCGCTTCGGTGTGCCTCGTGCCATTATTAGTGATCGTGGGACTCATTTCTGCAATGACCAATTTGCTAGAGTCATGGCTAAGTACGGTGTCAATCATCGTCTTTCCACGGCCTACCACCCACAAACTAATGGCCAGGCTGAAATATCCAACCGAGGACTGAAGCGAATTCTTGAAAGGACTGTGGGAGAGCATCGTGCCGCATGGGCTGATAAACTCGATGATGCTTTGTGGGCTTTCCGTACTGCTTACAAGACCCCGATCGGCTGTACGCCTTATCGTCTTGTGTACGGGAAAGCGTGCCACCTCCCCATTGAGTTGGAGCACAAGGCTTATTGGGCCTTGAAGTGGGCTAATTTTGATATCAACAAAGCCGGTGACCTACGCAAGATCCAACTCAATAAGCTAAATGAACTCCGGAATGAGGCTTATGAAAACTCTTTGATCTATAAGGAAAGAACTAAGCTCATTCACGACTCCAAGATCAAAAACCGAGAGTTCCATGTTGGAGACAAAGTCTTACTTTTTAACTCTCGGTTGAAAATCTTTTCGGGCAAGCTTAAATCTCGTTGGTCCGGCCCATTCACCATCGCCCAAATTTTTCCATATGGTACTCTCGAGCTCGCTCAACCTAATGGACCAAATTTTAAGGTGAATGGCCAACGAGTGAAGTTATACTTTGGTGAGGACACCTCTCAGGAGGTGATTCCATCCCTCACCACGTTCCCCATGAACTAAATTTGGGTCGAGTCAGGCTCGTGACTCGGTTATCAAAAACAAGCGCTCTTCGGGAGGCAGCCCGAGTATCTATCCCTTTAACCCCCTAAGTGTAGGGGAGGACCTATTTTGGTCATTTGTGTTTGTGTGGTGATGTGCTTACAGGGATAATTGCAATCTTGGAAATCTTTGAAGAACCGTGCTCCCGTGTTATCCGAAATCCGGTTCTATCTCTCAACTATCGTGATTCAATTTTCTTCATACTCACATTTGAAATTGATCACTTTAGTCGTCTCTTCCTTAACTTGAGTTAACCAACGTGCACAATGTCCTAAGTGTAGGGGAGACTTTTCCCACATGCTTAAACATTGAGGACAATGTTTATCTTAAGTGTAGGGGAGACTTCTAACGAAGTTTTAAGTGGACTTTTCCATGAAAATGCCTTCATTTAACCAGAAAATCCTATTTTTCAACATTTTTCAAATTTTTTATTAACTTTGGCCATTTAGTTGTAATTTTTAAATTTTTATCGTTGCTTTCATATGTATATATTCCACAATAAAGTCAAAAATATTAATAAAGTGGTGTAGCTAGTTTAGAAGTCTTTGACATATTAGGCCCGTTGCGTTTATTTTGACTCAACCCGAATAGACTTATCCAAGTTTATTCTAGCTAGTATCCTTAACCATATAGACCTTAATTGGTTTATTAGGCTAAGTGTCCACGAGTCTCATTACTTGAGATTTTAAATTGTGGAGGACGAGAAAGGATAGAGTCAATTATAAGTCGGTATTCTTGCGCAAGCTCACTTGGTGTAATTATTTGCCTATTCTCCCATCACTTGCTAATAATTTATCTGCAATAAGTAAGGTCTTACGATTTTAAAAGTTACTTAGCTTCTAGCCCAAGATCGTTTAAAAGTTGCTCGGTAATGATAAGAGTTCATAGCCAAGGCATAACTTATGAAGCGGGGCGCGAAGATTGGCGAGTCCGAAAAGGCCCTAACAAGGCATGAGGATTCAATTTTATTGCTGAAGATCCAAAGTGATGTGAAAAGCATTATTCCTAAAGTCAATATGAAGGATCAAGACTCACGACGAAAAGCAATCAACTCCCATAAAGATCATGGAGAAGTCTATCCGAAAAGACCCTAACAAGGTATGAGGATAAATAGATCCAAGTCCGAAAAGGAGGCGGATCGTTGTATCTCAAAATCCCAAATAGAGATTGAAGAAATAATTATGAAGTCGTGGTCAACAAAGTTGGAGTACCCCTCAAAAGTCTCCAAGTGAAGAAACTCTATTATGATGAGAAGACCATTATCTCAAGAACGTCTCTCGAAGATATGAAGTATGAAGTACATGCCAAATATCGGCCCGAGAAAGGTCTCAAATCGTGAACCAAGTTATGCCAAGATATGAACTTTTTGATATCCCGAGAAGCAGTTTTAAGAGATTTTGTCCTTTAGCTAACTATTGATCAAATCGTCCTACTTTACTTTCAGCCTTAATAAACTATCGAAATAAGTCCAAAAATGCATCTTCATGATCATTCTAAGACAAAAATAAAATATAAGAGATACACCTAGGAATAAGGGAGTTTAAGCATTTAATTAAGCCATGTGTGTAAGTGTTTGATTTACTAACTTATAATAACAATGATCTCGTTTTTAAGCTTAGTTTGGGGAACGTGAAACTTGAGGGTGATAAATCTTCGCAACACCAAAGCCCTAATGTAAGTCCTTGATTTCTTTACAAGTTATCTCCATCCTTTTGTTTATTTTAAAGTTTTAAATTCTCTTAGTATTTTAATTATTGTTTAGTAGAATTTAAATAAGGCCAAGGTTGATTGATTATGAGAAAAATGTAAAATTGCTTTATCACTAAGCATTGCATGAGGGCATGGCAATGGTTAAGTGTAGGGGATTTGATAGGTGTGTAAACACCCATCCTTTTACCACTTAATTCTGGCTAAAACAAGACCAAAACACGTATTTAATATCATTTGTTTGGAATTATGCGTGGTTTTTGTGTTTATTATGTTTTCAGAGCTAACCGGATAAATATTAAAGAAAACATGGGATTGCACGGGATTTACCAAGGAAAAAGACTCAAGACGAAGTCTATTGTCCAAGAGGTGCAAAAGATTTGAAGTCACTGGGCCTATTCGAAGATTTATCGAAGAAAAGGACTAAAGACGGAAGATTTTCATAAGTCGAAGAAACTCGAGTCTAATTAACGAAGAAATTAAAAGACGAGTTGGATTTAATCGACAACAAATCCCGAATCAGAATCGAAAACGTCAACTTTTCTGAAAAGACGAGAAGACAAGAAGAAGAGGAGAAAGCCCACTCACCAACCAACCACTAGGAGTATAAATAGAAACTCCCTTCACACATTAGGGAGTTAGTTCATTTTTTTTCTTTTCCAGTTTTCTTTGTAGTTCGTTCCATCACAAACTCCATTAGGGAGTTTGGTGATTTTCATCTTTTTCTTTCAATCTTGTAATCTTTAATCATTAACCTTGTTACTTTTTCATTAATCAATCCATTCTATCTTTCTATTCATCTTGTTCTTCATCATTTTTATTGCAAGTTTCTAAGTTTCTTATTTGATTCAAGTTTGATTTCAAAAAGTTGTTGATTTAGTGTTTTTATTGGTGGGATTTGTTTCCTATGGTATGTTAATGATTATTGGTTAGTTTGGTAAAACCTTTTTGAGTATTTGGTTAGATTTTGGTTAAAATTCGTATCCCTTGTTCTTGCGGTTACTGTTTCTGTTTTTGGATTCCCAGGATTTTCCGAACAAAGCTTTTATTCCGAGTAGACTTGTTCCCGTTTGCCTTACTCGGAATATTTCAATTATTCCGAGTGGAGGTTTTATTTTTCTTTATTCGGAATATTCCACATATTCCGAATAGGTCCTTACATTCCGAATAGGGGTGTTTTTATTTCATTACTCGGAATAATTTCAATATTCCGCATAGCCATTTCTTTGTTCCCTTATTCGGAACTTTCCAACATTCCGCATAGCAAATTTTCGTTTCCTTATTCGGAACATTTTCCGAATAGGCATAATTTTCCGCATGGCAAAACATTCCGAATAGAGCTTGATTTTCCGAATAGCAATTTTTCCGAGTAAGCTTATTTTCCGCATAGAGCAGTACTTTCCGAATAGGTATGTTATTCCGAATGAGAGCATTTTCCGCATAGACAATACATTCCGAATAGCCATCTTTCCGCATAGAGTTTTATATTCCGCATGAGGCAAGTTTTCCGAATAAGACATATATTCCGCATAGATGCCAACATTCCGAATTGTGTTTTATTCCGCATAGGGTCTTCTTCAGTAAGAGTTATTTTTCAGATTATTATTTGTTTTTTTTTTTTTTTTGTTGCTTGTTTTAAGTTTACTTCATTACCATTTTATTTACTTACCTGTTTAGTAGAATAGAAAACAAAATCCACTTTTTGTCACCAAGAACAAATCATTCCACTTTTAACTGAGATCAATTCGAGAGGATTCCGAGAAATCTGAACCTAGCAAATAACATGTGTATCAAACCCTAACATATCGACTCATCAGTTGAACCTCTAACGTATAACCGTTACATATCGACTCATCAGTTGAACCTCTAACGTATAACCTTAACATATCGACTCATCAGTTGAACCTCTAACGTATAACCGTAACATATCGACACATCAGTTTAACCTCTGACGTATAACCCTAACATATTGACTCATCGGTTGAAACTCTAACGTATAACCCAAGCATATCAACTCATCGGTTGAACCTCTAAAGTATAACCCTAACATATCGACACATCAGTTGAACCTCTAACGTATAGCCCTAACATATCGACTCATCAGTTGAACCTCTAACGTATAACCGTTACATATCGACTCATCAGTTGAACCTCTAACGTATAACCCAAACATAACGACTCATCAGTTGAACCTATAACGTATAACCCTAACATATCGACTCATCAGTTGAACCTCTAACGTATAACCGTTACATATCGACTCATCAGTTGAACCTCAAACGTATAACCGTAATATATCGACTCAGTTGAACCTCTAACGTATAACCCTAACATATAGACTCATCAGTTGAACCTCTAACGTATAACCCTAACATATCGACTCATCAGTTGAACCTCTAACGTATAACCGTTACATATCGACTCATCAGTTGAACCTCTAACGTATAACCTTAACATATCGACTCATTAGTTTAACCTCTAACGTATAACCGTAACATATCGACTCATCAGTTGAAACTCTAACGTATAACCGTAACATATCGACTCATCTGTTGAACCTCTAACGTATAACCCTAACATATCGACTCATCAGTTGAACCTCTAACGTATAACCCTAACATATCGACTCATCGATTGAACCTCTAACGTATAACCCTAGCATATCGACTCATCGGTTGAAGCTCTAACGTATAACCCTAGCATATCGACTCATCGGTTGAACCTATAACGTATAACCCTAGTATATCGACTCATCAGTTTAACCTCTAACGTATAACCGTAACATATCGACTCATCAGTTGAACCTCTAACGTATAACCCAAACATATCGACTCATTAGTTGAACCTCTAACGTATAACCCTAATATATCGACTCATCAGTTGAACCTCAAACGTATAACCGTTACATATCGACTCATCAATTGAACCTCTAACGTATAACCCTAACATATCGACTCATCAGTTGAACCTCTAACGTATAGCCGTAACATATCGACTCATCAGTTGAACCTCGAACGTATAACCCTAACATATCGACTCATCAGTTGAACCTCTAACGTATAACCCTAACATATCGACTCATCGGTTGAACCTCTAACGTATAACCCTAGCATATTGACTCATCGGTTGAACCTCTAACGTATACCCTAGCATATCGACTCATCGGTTGAACCTATGACGTATAACCCTAGCATATCGACTCATCAGTTGAACCTCTAACGTATAAGCTTAACATATCGACTCAGTTGAACCTCTAACGTATAACCCTAACATACAGACTCAACAGTTGAACCTCTAACGTATAACCCTAACATATAGACTCATCCGTTGAACCTATAACGTATAACCATAGCATATCGACTCATCAGTTGAACCTATAACGTATAACACTAACATATCGACTCATGAGTTGAACCTCTAACGTATAACCTAGCATATCGACTCATCAGTTATGAATTATTACAAACTAAGTATAACGTATATTTTAATATTAATTATAATAATTTATTTTGATTTTTATTATTAATTTATATTATTAATTTTATTATATAGAAGGCATAATGTATAATTGTATGAAAAACACCTATGGACGACTTAGTCGTCCCTAAATATCAAAGTAAAGTCGTCCCTAAAAAAACCCTCCAAACACTTAGCAAAATTTTGGATAAGTTGAAAAATTTGGTGAAAATTTAAATAACCCGCTTGGGTTTGAGTTTTCCTGGTATACACCTGGGGACGACTTAGTCGTCCCTAGGTTACCAAAGTCGTCCCTAGGATACAATAATAGACGAAAAAAATACTTTTATAATTAACCTAGGGACGACTTAGTCGCCCCTAAGTTACAAACACCAAGTCGTCCCTAGGATACAATAATAGATCGTATCTTATCTCTTCATCTCTCATTCATCACTGTTAAAAAAAAACCCCGGGGACGAACCACCATCAATCGAACCCACCAATCCACCATAACCACCGTCTCATCTCCACCACCAATCGAACCTCCGTCACACCCAACAATCTATAAAAATGTAATTTGTCTAATTTTGTTTAAAATTCTTATATTTTTATCGATATTTGGATATGTGTGGTATGTTTAATTTGTTTGTTTATTTAAATTCATATGTTTTTATGTAGACAAATTTTGACCTCCAGTCATGGTACAATGATCGTACTGAGGTGGTGTGTGGCAGTGGTGTGTATGAGGTGTCGACTCGGTTTAAGCTTGCGTTGGAACTCCAACTGAGGTTGCTGTATAGAAAATACAAGAACAGGATCAAGAAAGATTATTATTCGAAATATGAGACACCCGCACTGGCATAAGAACATGTACCGCCAGAGAGTGTGTGGGACAGTAGAACCGAAGGTGAGTGGGCTGACTTGGTTGAGTGGTGGTCACAGCCAAGTAGGGTGGCAAGAAGTCATATTAATACTGTTAATCGTTCCAAAAACACGGTACCGACCACTCGAGGTAAAAAACCATTCGTCCGAGGAAGGAATGAATACGTAAGACACTTTATAATTTTTGTGATTTTATTTAAAAGCTTTTATATTGTTTATTTATTATAGCTCGTTATTAATTTATTTGATATTTTACAGATAGTCAAGGAAGGGAAATACGAGGACCTGGTTGAAACATGGAGGAAGGGGCACTCAAGTAATGGCACGTTTAAAAAGAAATAAAACGAGGAAAGATATGTAAGTAATATATAACTCTTTACATGCCTTAGTAACTAATTTTATTTGTTTTAAACCATTTTTTTTTCTTTCCCAGCTGAAGATGAAAGCCCTCCATGACGAAGTGAAAGCCAAGATCGTCCCGCACATGTCTGATAAAGAAATAGTGGCTCAAATCATGCCAAGTCAAAATAAGCAAAATGTGTCGGGACAAGGCAAGAAGTTACCGGGTGGTGCCAATAACACTTCTCACAGGTTATATATCCTCAATAAAACAAAATGTAAATCAATTGTTCATATTTATGTCTTGTTGTATATAATGAAAAATTGTTGTTGTAACTTATCGCAGGCGCGGTGCTCCAGCTCGACCGGATTTTCCCTCTCGTGGTGAATTTCAGCAAATGATGGAACGACATGAGCAACAGATGGAGCTGATGAGGAAAGAGAATCAGGAGGCGCAGCAACGGGCTTACTTGGCAGCGTTAAAGGCAGTTGTGACGCAACAATATAGTCAGACATCGTACCATCATATGGCCCAATATCAGAGTCAGTTGGGTGAGTTTTTCTAGAGCTACAACTCATCAAATACTGATCACCCAATTAACCCTCCTACTTTTGTACCCCCGCCCCAACCCTTTGTTATGCCCACCCTAGCTCCTGATTGGGCTAATTTAGTCCAACCCCCTATCCTTGGGCACAACCATTGCAACCTCCTTCCATCGACCCATACCGACCATCTCCAACCACTCCAACCTCCCTATACCGGCACTTATCCTATTACTCCCGTCACCAACAACACATTTAACCATTGTTATCGTCCCACCACACACTCGACTCATGAGATCGGCTCTACTTCATAATCCCTACCCGGAGGTTCTCGTGTAATCATGAATCCCCATCAGCATGATTACCGGTCCGTTGACGAGTTGGGTCGAGATAGGAATCTACAAAACAGTGGTGACGACTTATCAGGCGATGACGAGGGGGATGACGAGGGGGATGACGAGGGGGATGAAGAGGGGGTGACGAGGAGCAAGGTGACTTTTCACCTAACGAGGATGCGGAGGAGGAGTAGAGGTTGTGGTAGTATTATTTCTTATTATGCATGTCTAATAAAGTTTGAGACTTGTAGCGTGTGAAACATTTGATTTAGGATGAATAAGTGTATTTGATGAATATTGTATCGTGATGTTGGATAATTTATCTTAATATGGTATTGTAACGTTTATTGATTTGTTATTATTCTGTATTTGTCGAATTCTGCGATTTGGAATTGTAGATTTGTCCGGAAAAAGTTCCGGAAAAAATTTGGAAACTACAAAAAAACCCAGTTTTTTAGCCCCAGGTACATCTAGGGACGACTAAGTCGTCCCTAGGTTAGCCAATATTCCACCAGGTATTAACCCTTGGGACAACTTAGTCGTCCCTAGGTTTCAAAGTTGTCCAGGTATTAAACCTAGGGACGACTAAGTCGTCAATAGGTGTAACACCTGAACAACTTTGAAAAACCTAGGGACGACTATGTCGTCCCTAGGATTATATTTAACTTTTTTTTCTGAAAATGGTTTTATTAATTTTTATAAAAAAGATTTTATTAAAAATAATTAAAAAAAGAATTTTTATTAAAAATTTTAAAAAAGTTATTTTTATTAAAAACCTAGGGACGACTTTGTCGACCCTAAGTTTCAAAGGCAAGTCGTCCCTAGGGTAGTCAATATATTCAACGAGTGGGTAGTGGGACCCACATAGTCGTCCCTAGGTTTCAAAGAGACAGTCATACCTAGAAATCTAGAGACGATTTCTTAGGCACAAAACCCTTGGGTCGACTTAGTCGTCCCTAGGGGTTTAGGGTCGAAAAATGGCCTCCCTAGGGACGAATAAGTCGTCCCTAGGGTTCAAAATTGTTGTAGTGAATCAACATAAACTAACAATGAGAAAACACCATTTTATTCTTAGTAAATAATGAAAAATTATTTTTACTCTATATAAGACCAGTTTCAATTAATACTCGTGTAAGTTTTTCATTCCATTTTCTAGGAGCCTATTTCGAACCATACAAAGACTTAACAAGTTTACATACTCACTTATCATCTTTGTCAAAGTACCTTTCAGGAAGTGTCATGTAGACATCTTCTTTCAATTCCCCATATAAAAATACATTGTTAATGTCTATTTGATAAATTGGCCAATTAGACTAACTACTACAGTGAGTATATATCTCACAGTAACAACTTTAATAAGTAGAGAAAATGTCTCCTCATAATCAATACCCTCTTTCTTATTATACCCTTTAGCTACAACTCTTGATTTATATCTTTCAACTTCACCACTAGACAAGTATTTTATCTTATAAACCCACTTATATCCTACTGCTTTTCTACCAGGTGGAAGATTAGTAATAATCTTTAACACCCCCAAATTTACACGCAGCGGAATACATCTTTGGGTGCTAAACAATGATACAACAACACATAATTTATAAAGAACGACTCGAAAAGAGACGTTTCAAATTTATCGTTCCTAAAACATTTATCAGAGTAGCGTAGTCCCAAGTAATCGTTACCAAAAGATAAGTTAAAACAACATATTAGTTTGTTTTAAAAATGGAGCGATAAACAAATCAAAGAGTTTGAACAACATAGCAGTGCACAACTTCATTCTCGTGACCTCCAAGCTTCCACTTCCTGATTACCTGAAATACATGTGAGTAAAACAATCAGCAAAAATGCCGAGTGAATCCATAGGTTTATGTAATCAATTTGAACACAAGCAAAGATTATAAGTTTGTGGCATGCTTATAAGCATCAAATAATAATTTGCATCAACAATGATAATTGTATATAGCATAAATTGCAATAAGCTCATGGAACCGAGCCCTTAAACACTCCTTTTAGAGGTATGATAAGACAGGAGATTTATTAATTGTCGGTTACCTCTAGATTTTTGGTACATTGCCGTATACCTGACTTCTCAATACAATATGTCCAAACAGTGCGGAGGTCGGGCCTAAGCTTCTGTGACAAGTCCACACAAACTGAACCGGGGCGGCTTCCCCCATAGATCTATTAATTGTACTAGCGGCTAGCCTATCATAAGCTAGTTAACGGTCCATAATTGAGGCTTTAACAAAGGCAATCACTTAATGCAATTTAAAGGCAACCACGGGTCCATTCATAGAGGGACAAAGCATACCATAAAAATCTTGTGTTCTAAGTTTATAAAACATGTATTCCCCCTCGCGGGTTTAAAATCATTTAATAACTAGTATAAAGCGAGGCTATACACTCACCTTAGCCAATAGTGGTAATGAGACGATCGTCGACGATAGATGATGCCTTTCAAACACGAGAACCGCAACCTATCAAATGAGGTGCGTTCATTAATAATAGACTCGAGAAATAAACCATACATAAGAATATAAAACTCGACTCATATAATCACGGCAAACTCGAGAGAAAACGATACAAGTGATACTATTACACTCTCCTATATATTCATTTTATTATTCTATGTCTTTAATAAAAATCTGCCGGAACATACCGAATGTCCAAGCCGTTTTTCCATACTTAAACATATCAACTTTTTATGATACTAATCAGAGAACTTACTTACTATATGTAGAAAGTCCTCCCAATAGCCCATCAAAAGATTTTACTTCTAAAGTTCCCTGCCCGACTCATCTTTGAATCACAAAATCCGGACAGTTTAGGGACCTTGACTTACGAAACCATTTTGACCATTCTAAACAACTCCGTTTGTAAAACTGCCACTTGATTCTAAAAATAGACTCAAAATGCTAAACTTGGAGCCTGAGAACATCCCTTGAATCATTTTGAAACTCATTTTATAGTCCCCGAGATTCGATCCAAATATCGACAACAATTTTCGAATTGTGTCGACACTCGTCTCCCGGTACACGAAAATCAAACTAGTGTAACTTCCACCTCGTTTGGAGTTGGAAGGCCTACTTTATATCAAATCTAAGCTAACGAAATTCTCTACAACATAATCCCATCATATCATCCTATATTCAGACTTAAGACCCTCGAAAATGGCCTCAAACCTACTGCCCAAAATCACCTTTCAAAATCTCCCACAAAATCATGTTTTTGATCAAAACAATTCATTTTTATCATCAACCTAACATCCTAATATCACCATAAACCAATCCTAACACTTGTATCATCATCAAAATCAAAAACCCAAAAATTAAAAATCAACTTTTTAACAAAAACATTGCAATAACATCATTTGATCATCACTAGTAACATATGCATGATCAAAATCTCCACCTAACAATAATAAAAAAAAAACTTGATGCATGTAGCTAAAACTAGTACCAAAATGTGCTCCTTTGAATTATAAGGATGGGACTTTGCTTGATTTTGGAAGATTCAAACTAGAATTTGAGAAAATTGGAAGAAAAGGAAGGGTGGGGTGTATGGCTAAAGAAAGAAAAAAGGGAAAGGAAGAGAATTTTTGGTTGAAATGAATTTAAAAATGAATAAGTACTAGTGGAATTTATTTATATAGTGTAAGGTTAGGGTAGTTTTTGCCAATTTGTGATAGTTTTGGTCCTAAATATAAATATTAGTTAAAAAGCAGGAAATGACTAAAAGTCAATTTTACAAATATTTACGGGACTCGGGTTTCGTAAAAATACTTTTTAAAAGTTTAAACGCACACGAAAAATAGTAATATAACGACTCGATACGTAATTAAAACGATATCGTCGAAAATATTAAATATCGAAACGATCGATAATAAAATATAAAATTTTTGGCATCCGTCGGTATCGCGATCACTAGTAGTCCTCGTTACTCGTCAAAATATTAAAATATAATATTTAATATCGGTTTCAACTTAAACCGTTAAACATAATAATATTTAACGTTATAAAATACTTTAAAATAATTGAAAGTAGAATTAAATTATGACCTTATTTTTTACGGGTTTTACATCCTCACCACCTTAAGGGAGCGACGTCTCGGCGCTCAACTCGCCTCATACACGAGTTGTTCACTACCCGGAAGGATGAGGGCATTCCTTATAAAGAAGTCTTCACGTTCCCATGTGAATCTCGATCCACGATCTCCACTGGTTCTTTTACAAAACGCAACTTGTCATCAAGTTGTATCTCACCAAAAAGGAATAAATAAATCCTTATCCACCAGTCACCCGTCAAGCTCGACACATGAAAATTTTATGAATCACACGAAGCTCATTCGATAACAAGAATAGATGACAGGATTTTCGGATAAGTCCAGTTAAAAAGAATGTTGCAAGTTAAAGGATATCCATCGGCCGGATAGCCATGGACACACATCAAAAGAACTAACAAGAAAAACATTTTCGTCATCGGAGGGTGCTCACACGCGGGTCCCTACTCAAAAGATAATACAAAGACACCATCTCACTTTCGCCAACGTGCATTAAAGTCTCAACAAATATCGTCGTTGAAAGTCAAAAAGATATTACATAATATGTGTTCTATATGATCGGACGTCATCGGATGATGCCGTCTCAAGTTCTCACAACTTACGATCATTTGACTAGATCACACACCATGTAAGTACATAAAAGAAAAGGTCGAACATAAACATCGAGTATAGATCTCCACCGTTAATCATCGAGAAAACCTTGAAAGAACCCTTGATAATAACTACTTGATCTCAAGAGTCTTTCCACTTGCGGTGTCGGCTTCAACTTACTCCTCGAGGTTGTAACGAATTTATTAGCTCCATTCATTAAGAGATTCGGTCCTCAATCATTCCACTAGTACACGCATAAATCTCGGTGACACTTATCGTTTCTTCTTATACACTGCTTCCCAAGATTCATTTTAAACTCAGAATAAAATAGTGATCTTCAGTACGAGGAACAGAACGAGATAAAAATAAATTCAGTAAACGCATAAACGGACAAGATGTGGTAAAATGATTTAAGGTTGAAGATCGACGAGGGATCTCGACTTACGTAACCATAAAACATAATAATTCGCAATACTAGAAAAATGAGAGCGAAGAATGAATTAAATATTAACAATAAAGTAACATTTGTCACAATTATCCGTCCCGGCTTTGGTATTACCTTAAAACTCAGTTGAGGTACTTTCTTGATAAAGATGATATATTAAAGATAGAAGTTAAATAGCTTCATAATTTATTTTGGTTGTCTTAAGAAACTTTGAAAGAATGATATGAATTTATTAATTAAACTCGTATTGATGGTTACAATTAGAAAATATAATTTCCAAATTAAATCATCATTAGGAATATAAATTAAACCGGCAATTTCATTACATTAAAAGTAAAGTATGATAAATCAATTAGTTCAAAAGATAGAGCATAATTTCATTTAAACATTAGTTTTAGTTATACAAAATATGATATATAAATTTGACCTTCTTCTTATGATAGTTATTTCGATAATTGAACATCATTGGAAAAATGTATAAAAGTTCCATGAAAATTTTATAATACGTTGTAGAAATTCATAAAGGTGTTTATTACTTCAAAATAAACATGGGATATATTCGGGTTTCAAAATGTGACAAGATAACAAACGAATACGAATGGAAATAATGGTCAACAACTAGTACGAAATCAGCGGTACAAAAGAGAACGAAGCAAATGTCATATGAATTCTTAAAGAGAATAATAAAATAAAGGCGTTGATGGTAAGATGACAAGAAATAATAGATTAAACAAGTTGTCAATTTTGTTAGTGCGGTCGTTGGTTCACCAATATCAGTTTGTTAACTTAGCGGTGGTCGATACATGATCGGAAATAAGATCCATACAAAACTTTAATAAAAGAAAATTCCTAATAATCACTTGTAATTAAAACAAATCAAATGAACGATATTAAGAGATAAGTCAAAGCACGGTTCACAAGAGTGGATTTCGAGACAAACGAGAGTGAGGGACGTCATCCCGGATATACGAAAATCGCTCTAGTGACACGTCATTATTCACGTGCGGAGACATTCCAAAGATCTACCCGGTCGCATAAAGAAGATTGGACGAGAAGGAAGGATAAAACATCGAGACTTTCAAGTCTTTTATCAACAGTCAGTAATTAGACGAACGGTCAAAAGAAATCAGTTATAAGATAAAATGAAGTAACAAGTAGAAAAACGATCGTCGAGTAAAAACGTACCCGTAAGCGCGTAATTCGTTCAAGAGAAGGTAAGAAAACATATGCGGATGCATAGAAATTGTGCTACTTGCATAAAATATAAAGGTTTTTAAAACTTCTTTTCACTTTATTTCGTTTTATTTATCTTTATCATAAATACAAGTAAAAAGTTCTTTATTATCAAGAATTTTTTTTTTAAGGTAATTACTATTCAGCCTAGCATGGCTCCTTCTAAATTAGACATAGGTGATCAGGCCATGTATAATTTAGGGCTAGCAATGCAGTGCTCAGTTTCGTCGGAAAGTATTACGCTTCTTATGTTTATATATAAACCATGCCATTTGTAAAATGGAATTTAAAAATAGTTTATAAATTTATAGGATACAAGTAATTTGTGAGATACTCAATAAGCAAAATTTTTATTTTTTTTTGTTACGAAAAGTATTTTATAAGACTAAAGTAAAAACAATTGGTGAAAATAATCGTAAAACAATATCAGATTTATTTATAAGGTGACATTATGAAAACGTATAAAGTAACCAAAGGTTTGCAAAAAGTAGCAAATAGTAGCTCATAAAAAAATCAATGAAATGGTTACAAGTTGTTAATATTTCAAAAGGTTATAAGATTAGACGGAAACGCCATGAGACACGTGATAAAATATCGACGAAGAATGTGAAGACAAAACTTCAAAACTCAACCCAAGTTAGTGGAAGGTTAAAAGAAAACAAAAATAAAATAACATCGAATGACAAATGAGTCATATATATAAAAAGAGTAAATCATTCCATATGTGTATTCTATGTAAGATACTCGACACCCCATGCTTTTAAGAAAGTATATTATTCATTTTTAAATTACACTATTAATCCGGTAATTGCTAATCCTGTAATGTTTCTATTTTTAAACATTTTAACATGTAACTAGTATTAGTTAGTTGTAAAATAATATTCATTAAAATTTTACGATCTCAAGTGAACTCAAATCTTCTTAGAAACGTTTAAAACTCATGTTCTTAAAAAAAAAATTTTTTTTATCAGATTTAACTTTTTAATATAAGCCGATTAATTGACCCGATAAACGACATCTCCAAGACTCGGAGTCTAAAGCATTTTGATGCAAATCGATGTTTCAGACAACTTTCTAGTTTTACCCGGGACCTGAAACCCAATATAAAATGACCAATACCCCTGCAAGTTCTGTGCAGGTTTGACTATTTTATTTTAAAAACGCAGGTTTTACTTTTAAGTTTTGACCTGTTTATACTGCCCCAGCAGTTTCTGCATAAAGTGTATTTTTCGACACTTCTTAACGGCTCAAAATATATACATATATACACACATGTCTTGTGGATTTTATAACAACGAAAAATAAATCTCGTAATGAGCATCAAATAAAATATAGCATGATGAATGACAGAAAATGCTTCAAGGTATTCAACACGAAATTTAGGAAGCAAGACGGTGAAAGACGTTCGTAATTTAGATTTCAAAATGCAATGTAGGCAAATCTCCTTGGTGCCACGATTGTCAAAAACACAAAACATAACAAGAAAAGAATGGAACATTAAATGCTACACTCCGGGAGCGAGAAGGTTAATGAAAAACAAATGATACAATTTTATATAAGTAAAATCGTATTCCAATTCTAGTGCCATAATCTAGACGATGATTTATAAAATAACGATGACGTTACCGAGATATAAGTGAACAATACACTTCGGAGTCGATACATATAAATGTCAACGAATTAAATCTTCGCATGTCCTGTAAAACGATAATAAAAATCAACAAAATATTATGAAAAACCATGGTATTATTCAACACTATTTTAAGAAATGTTTCAAAATGTATGACTCACACGATAGCGGTTAGTCTATTCCAAGGACACATTGAGTTACACAATGCTCTAGAGATTACATTTCAAGACGTCCAAGCACAAACAGCCGGAAGTCGATTTGGATATCTATATGGATATCACAAAGGGTTAAACAATGAAACTAACGCGCGCAGATGAAGGTATGTAAGGTCATAATATAAAAATTTTGCAATAAAAGCAATTTAAATACTTCAAAAATAAATACAGAAAGATCTTGAAATTCATTGTATTTATTTAAGTTAATCATTAATAAATGATAAACTTTTATCGAAAAGTTTAACGACATAAATATATATCGATAAAGGGATCCTAGATATAAATATATATCCATAAGTGGATCATAGTATTTATTTATAAATACTTGGAAATAAGGTATACGTAATAACGCATACTAAAGTGGTAATCCCAGAAGTAGCTTGAACCTGAAGTCACGCGAAGTCCGGTGCACATGACTCTTTGAAAATAAAATTGAGAGTTATAGTTTAGGTTTTTAAAATAAAGACCTAGTTCTCTATAACTCATGGCTCTTGTACCAATCTTTAACACCCCCAAATTTACACGCAGCGGAATATATCTTTGGGTGCTAAACAATGATACAACAACACATAATTTATAAAGAACGACTCGAAAAGAGACGTTTCAAATTTATCGTTCCTAAAACATTTATCAGAGTAGCGTAGTCCCAAGTAATCGTTACCAAAAGATAAGTTAAAACAACATATTAGTTTGTTTAAAAATGGAGCTATAAACAAATCAAAGAGTTTGAACAACATAGCAGTGCACAACTTCATTCTCGTGACCTCCAAGCTTCCACTTCCTGATTACCTGAAATACATGTGAGTAAAACAATCAGCAAAAATGCCGAGTGAATCCATAGGTTTATGTAATCAATTTGAACACAAGCAAAGATTATAAGTTTGTGGCATGCTTATAAGCATCAAATAATAATTTGCATCAACAATGATAATTGTATATAGCATAAATTGCAATAAGCTCATGGAACCGAGCCCTTAAACACTCCTTTTAGAGGTCTGATAAGACAGGAGATTTATTAATTGTCGGTTACCTCTAGATTTTTGGTACATTGCCGTATACCTGACTTCTCAATACAATATGTCCAAACAGTGAGGAGGTCGGGCCTAAGCTTCTGTGACAAGTCCACACAAACTGAACCGGGGCGGCTTCCCCCATAGATCTATTAATTGTACTAGCGGCTAGCCCATCATAAGCTAGTTAACGGTCCATAATTGAGGCTTTAACAAAGGCAATCACTTAATGCAATTTAAAGGCAACCACGGGTCCATTCATAGAGGGACAAAGCATACCATAAAAATCTTGTGTTCTAAGTTTATAAAACATGTATTCCCCCTCGCGGGTTTAAAATCATTTAATAACTAGTATAAAGCGAGGCTATAGACTCACCTTAGCCAATAGTGGTAATGAGACGATCGCCGACGATAGATGATGCCTTTCAAACACGAGAACCGCAACCTATCAAATGAGGTGCGTTCATTAATAATAGACTCGAGAAATAAACCATACATAAGAATATAAAACTCGACTCATATAATCACGACAAACTCGAGAGAAAACGATACAAGTGATACTATTACACTCTCCTATATATTCATTTTATTATTCTATGTCTTTAATAAAAATCTGCCGGAACATACCGAATGTCCAAGCCGTTTTCCCATACTTAAACATATCAACTTTCTATGATACTACACAGAGAACTTACTTACTATATGTAGAAAGTCCTCCCAAGAGCCCATCAAAAGATTTTACTTCTAAAGTTCCCTGCCCGACTCATCTTTGAATCACAAAATCCGGACAGTTTAGGGACCTTGACTTACGAAACCATTTTAACCATTCTAAACAACTCCGTTCGTAAAACCGCCACTTGATTCTAAAAATAGACTCAAAACGCCTAACTTGGAGCCTGAGAACAGCCCTTGAATCATTTTGAAACTCATTTTATAGTCCCCGAGATTCGATCCAAATATCGACAACAATTTTCGGATTGTGTCGACACTCGTCTCCCGGTACACGAAAATCAAACTAGTGTAACTTCCACCTCGTTTGGAGTTGGATGGCCTACTTTATATCAAATCGAAGCTAACGAAATTCTCTACAACATAATCCCATCATATCATCCTATATTCCGACTTAAGACCCTCGAAAATGGCCTCAAACCTACTGCCCAAAATCACCTTTCAAAATCTCCCACAAAATCATGTTTTTGATCAAAACCAATCATTTTTATCATCAACCTAACATCCTAATATCACCATAAACCAATCCTAACATTTGTATCATCATCAAAATCAAAAACCCAAAAATTAAAAATCAACTTTTTAACAAAAACATTGCAATAACATCATTTGATCATCACTAGTAACATATGCATGATCAAAATCTCCACCTAACAATAAAAAAAATAAAACTTGATGCATGTAGCTAAAACTAGTACCAAAATGTGCTCCTTTGGATTATAAGGATGGGACTTTGCTTGATTTTGGAAGATTCAAACTAGAATTTGAGAAAATTGGAAGAAAAGGAAGGGTGGGGTGTATGGCTAAAGAAAGAAAAAAGGGAAAGGAAGAGAATTTTTGGTTGAAATGAATTTAAAAATGAATAAGTGATAGTGGAATTTATTTATATAGTGTAAGGTTAGGGTAGTTTTTGCCAATTTGTGATAGTTTTGGTCCTAAATATAAATATTAGTTAAAAAGCGGGAAATGACTAAAAGTCAATTTTACAAATATTTACGGGACTCGGGTTTCGTAAAAATACTTTTTAAAAGTTTAAACGCACACGAAAAATAGTAATATAACGACTCGATACGTAATTAAAACGATATCGTCGAAAATATTAAATATCGAAACGATCGATAATAAAATATAAAATTTTTGGCATCCGTCGGTATCGCGATCACTAGTAGTCCTCGTTACTCGTCAAAATATTAAAATATAATATTTAATATCGGTTTCAACTTAAACCGTTAAACATAATAATATTTAACGTTATAAAATACTTCAAAATAATTGAAAGTAGAATTAAATTATGACCTTATTTTTTACGGGTTTTACATAATCCATGTTTCATTTCTATTAAAATCCTCAATTTCAAGGTTCATGGCTTTCACCATCTATTATCACTAGCACCTCAGTATAGGACTTTGGTTTTTTGATTTTATAAAGACTAGTAGTAAAGTTATAACTTTCTATACTCAATTTTAAGTAATTCACGTGCTTATCTATATTATACTTCACTTTAGCATTAACCTCAAAGTTTTCGGACGTAACAGGCATACTAGACTTCCTAGTATACTTCTGAACCATATACTCCTGGCTGTCTAGATTAACCATAGGAGAAACAAATTTTTCATTAAATTCTTGAAATAATGTCTCATCACCTTTAGAATCTCTATTTTCATCAAGTGTAACACTCTCCAAGTTATCACGGGATATTTCTGCTGATGTGTCATCATTAGGATGCCTCACATCATCTTTCTCAGCATCATCAGTATTTTCAATACCTCCTTGTGATAATTGGTCTGTGTCCTCACTCATTTTAGTTTCACTATCTCTCTTATCATCCCTGGGATCCGTGGGTTCATTCGACAAATTCTCTTCTAGATCAACAATGAAACAGTTTAAACCATTTAAACTTCCAAACTCTAATTGGAACTCTTTATTTTTAGACTTATGTTCAAAAAGAAATACTGTTTCATAAAACTTTACATCTATTGAAAAATAAAAATTTTGATTTCAAGACTAAACAACTTATATCCTTTTTTGTTAAAAGCATATCCAAGAAAAAAAAAGACTTTTTTTAACCTAGAAGAAAACTTATCAATATTATTTACACAGTTGAAAAACATGAGCATCCAAAACATTTAAGATGATAGAGATTAGGTTCTGTGGTATAGATTAAATCATAGGGTATTTTTCAAACAACACAGAGCTAGGTGTCCTGTTAATTAAGTAAATAGCAGTTAGAACACACCCACTCCACATGTTCAAAGGATTTCCCCTAAAACATAAGAGATCTAACAACATTTAAGAAGTATATATGGTTTCATTTAACAATACCATTTTATTGACGTGTATAAGCACAAAAAGTTCGTTGAATTATACCATTTTGTTTACAAAATAAACTCATGTTATGATTCACAAATTTGTTACATTCTCACTGCTAAAAACCTTTATTGATTGATTAAATTGATATTTAATCAAAGTATAAAACTCAATTATATGATCAAACACCTCATGTTTTCACTTCAACAGAAAAACCAAAATAACTTTAGTAAAATCATCAACCAAAGTCAAGAAGTACTTAGAGCCTTATCTACTAGCAACCTTATATGGACTCAATACATCCAAATGAATAATCTATCCAAAACTCTTGGTTTGATGCTTACTAAGAGGAAAAGGTTCTTTGGTTTGTTTTGCCTTATAAATAATCTATCCAATATAGAATTTAGTATTTATATCAAAATTTAATTTATGTTTAAGAATATTCAAAACTTGAAAAGAAGGATGACCAAGCGTGTTATGCTAGATACACTTAGATAAACTCCAAATTCTAATGTTATTGTTAATAACATTTTTTACTTGTATTAAGAAAATATAAACTTATTCTCTTTACTAGTCTCAGTTGGGTCCCTAGCACATAATCTTAAACAACACAGGTTTCTGCATCAAATATAATTCTATATTTATTATCTTTACTCAACATTTCAGTGCAGTCCTTTAAGTATCAATAATGACTATTAATCCCCTGCACTTTATAAAACCAAAAACTAGCAAATACTACGTATGAGATAAAATAATTTACCTTATTACCCTTCCAGTTCCATAAATGATAAAACGACATGTATAAGACTTAGGATATAAATCATATAATTTTAACAGCTTGCTTTGACTGGTGTTCCTAAACCATTGAAAAAAAATTGCAATGTTCAGCGTTAACTTTCAAACTTTTTTCATCGTTTTTCCCTCACTTTAACTGAGCCCACATACGAATGTTAACAACTCACACTTAATTGCCACAAGAAGGTATTTTTATGTTGATTTGATGACATGGGTTAATGGGTATTGGAGATGCATTGATATGAGATGTGGGTATGCTGAGTTGAATGTTTTAGAGGTGAGTCGGTCCGAGTTGACTCGGTTGAGTCGAGTTACGATTTCTAAGATTAATGATTTCGGTAAGTTGTTCATTTTTTCTACAAGGAAATGAAATGCGTTGGTTATATATGTTATTTTATGGTTATTAAGATTCGGATCTTTGGTAGATCATTTTTAATTTGTCAAATATACGATGGTAAGATTGAATTAGGATTCTAAAATTTAGTTATAATATAAATTTTTAACATTTTTTCAATTTACAAATAGTTATAATAATGAACTATATAAGAAGATTAAGATGTTGGGTTTTTGAATTTTTCTCTAATAAATAAATTAAAATATCAAGTGGGGGAATTTGTAACAACGCGTTCGGAGATAATAAATTTAAGCCCCTTGTATGATTGTAATCGTGAGTACTAGTATTTTCTTATATATGACTCGGGTGTTCGACTTGACATTCTAAACCGACTAATATGCTAAACCTAAAATGATTACTGATCCATAAACTGATTTATTGCTCTCTTTATCACTACAAAATTCGAACCCTTCCCTGGCTAAATTCGCGACGTTTCCCTGGCGACATGTCGCCAGGGAAGACGAATCCCTGGCGACATGTCGCCAGGGAAAGTACGCCAAGAAAGGCTGGTGCGGGATAGTTTCCCTGGCGACAAATTCTGATTTCCCTGGCGACAAGTGGGCCCCACAAACTCTTTGGTTCAAATATTGGTGCCACGTCGGAGTTGGTGCGGGATAGTTTCCCTGGCGACATGTGTCGCCAGGGAAAATATGGCTGATTAAGGAACTTAAGTTAAATAGGTTTTTTAAACCTCACTTTTCCCTGGCGACATGTCGCCAGGGAAACTCTAGAAGAACATTGACTTGTCAACGCCAGGCGTTGACTTGTCAACGCCTGGCGTTGACAAGTCAATGTTTTTCTTGAGTTTCCCTGGCGACATGTCGCCAGGGAAACTAGACGTAACGTTGACGAGTCAACGCCTGGCGTTGACAAGTCAATGTTTTTTCGAGTTTCCCTGGCGACATGTCGCCAGGGAAACATGGCTGACTTTTTTAGAAAGTCAAATTATCCAAAGTTTCCCTGGCGACATGTCGCCAGGGAAACTTTGACATTTTTTTTTTTTTAGCTGCCTGCACAGCAGGCTGTTTCCAGATTTTTTCCGGAATTTTTCCGGAAAAAATCTACCAAAACCTGGGAATACAAATACAAAACCTGAAGATAAAAATACCAAAAATCTACCACGAATCTAGTACCAAAACACAATAACATGTAACTCTCGATCAATACAAATACATGTCACAACTTGAGTACAAAGTTCCTAGTTACACTTATTAAACTTGCAATTCGGGGTTTACAATTATTAAACTTGCATGCTAAGGTAGGAAAAACAAGACAAGCATACTAACCATTACCACTCCCACCGGCGCCACTACCGCTGCCTCCCGTGCCACTCCCGCTAGCACCACCCGATAGAAATGCTCCGAACGCATCGGCAAACCTATCGTCACTTCTCATAAAGTTAAACACTTGAGCCGCTTGTTCCAACCGTGGGTCGACGGGAGGAGGAGGAGGAATATAGTGAGTACTCCTTCTCGGCACTATCTGGCCGACACCGGGCATGTGGCCTCGCTGCTTTCCACCTCGGACGATACGGTTGATCTCGTCGTCCGTATGTTTTCCTGCAGCCTTCATCGCAAGCATCTCCTCCTAATGAAGTGACAAAAACAAACGACAGTTAGTATATTATATATTAGTCGGTTGGTACATTATTTATCGGCAAGGAATAGTAAAAAACCAAGGCATATCCAAAAAAAAATTAATTAATTAATTAATTTAAAAAAAAATACTTACATACATAACGCGGTCCGCATCGCAAGGAAAATTCCCATCCTGGTCGGTGTGCGCAATGAAGAAGTGATCAATGACAGTCGGGGGTGGCACATCAGCTTCAATTGCAGCTTGCGTCTGTACATACATAGACACGCATATATAGAATGAAGCAAATTCAAAACAAAAAATCACAACACACCAAAACATATAATCAAAGACATATATGTATGTAAATTAATTATAGAATTTCTCACCACTTGGTCTCGAAGGCGTGCCAACGATCGGGATCCCTGCCGACTCGGCGTCTTCTGCTTAGACCGGTTCTGGGAGTTCGTCTGGCATCTTTTCTCGTAATCCGGATTACTCCAAAGTGCGATATGTTTCTCCCAGTCCTCTGAAGTAATTTCCTCTGGACGCTCGCTGCGGACTCTGCCGATATCTACCCTGCCGGTATCGATGTCTCGGACCCAATGCTTTGTCTTGAGCGTATTTTTTCGAGAATTATAACTCTTTGTAAGCATTTGATTGATGCCGCCACGTATTTCCTTCCATCTACCAGGATCACTCTTGTGTGGCGTCAAATTAAACTGATTCTGCATTCATATACAACAAATAAAACAAAAACAAAGTTAGAGTTAGAGATATAATTTATACATTATTTTGTTTATTTATTTAATGGCTTAGTCATTTATTTAATTTTTTATAACAAATAAGCTTTTTGAAAACAACTTGTTCTGATAAGCTTATCAGGACAAGCTGTTTGAAATCAGCTTATCCTGATAAGCTTATCAGGACAAGCTGTTTGAAAACAGCTTATCCTGATAAGCATATCAGAACAAGCTGTTTTCACACAGCTTGTTCTGATAAGCTTATCAAGATAAGTTGTATTCAAACAGCCTGTTCTGATAAGCATATCAGGATAAGCTGTTTGAAAACAGCTTATCCGAAAAGCTTATTACATTATTCTCATCAAATATATATTTATTTAAATTTTTTTATATTTATTCTAATTTTTTTATATATATTTAAAAAAAATTTATATGATATAAATAAATAAGATACAATTTGTATATTTATTTAAATTTTTTATTTATTTATATGATATAAATAAATAAACAAATTTATTTAAATATATACATCATTAAATAAATAAACACAATAATGTTATGAACATAAAAATGATAACTGACCTCTATGTTCGCCCAAACCAATGTTTCGATCTCATCAGGGACATCAGCCCAACTTGGGTAGTACAGTGGCACGAGCCTCCTGATACAATCCCCGATGTAATTAGATAAATGCTGAGCATGCGTGCCGCGAGGCCGGTGAGATTTTTCTTCAAAATCTATCGGGACAGGGCCATGCTGACCAACTTCCTCCAACAAATCGATACATCGGCTAATGCCTCGAGTCTTTCTACCGGCCGCTCTGCCGCCCAAATTTTCTTTTCTTTTGCCTTTGCCTGCAAAAATCAAGTGAGTGACAAAGTAATAAAAATTCAAGGCAAGCAACATATATATGCACCAAATTTTTTATTGTGTTACAATAATCCAAATATTCTTACCTTTATTTCTAAATGCGGCGAAACAACCGCTGCGGATGTTTGGCGTAGGAGGTTCATCCTCACCACCACCGTCACCACCGTGTGATCCTGCAACATCTGCTGACATCTGTACAAGTACAATTAGCATAACATAGACAAATTCATGAACAAAATAATATAAGCATGCACAAATTCAAATACAACACATCCAAATAAATATACACATTTAAAAGATATAATTATCAAGTATAGAAAATAGTATGTTCACCTAGCGCAACTATGGAAGGCAATCCTAACCCACCCTTTGAATGTTTCGTCTCATATATGAATGCGTATAACCGATTTGCTATTTGAGAAAATTTCGGCAGCATTTCCCCTCAACTCCCCAAATATGTGTTTAAAGACATATTCGTAGGAGTAAAGGAGAAACACTGTCGAAATCATCTCAAATACTAAATCGGTTATACGCATGCATATCCTAAATGAGACAAAACATTCAAAAAGCAGTCCCAAACAGGGGACTTTCCGAAGTTAATTCCTAATAAATTAACTTCGGACGGGTTTTCTATAGGTTGATTAATTTCAGACGGGAATTTTCCGAAATTAATCGCTAAAATCCTAAAACATTCCTAAGGCTTAGTCCAATAAAACATTTATATCATATAATAAAAACAGCTTATCAGAATAAGCTGTTTGAAAACAGCTTATCCCGATAAGCTTATCAGAATAAGCTGTTTTCAAACAGCTTATTTTGATAAGCTTATTAGAATAAGTTGTTTGATAACAGCTTATCCCGATAAGCTTATCAGAATAAGCTGTTTTCAAACAGCTTATTTTGATAAGCTTATTAGAATAAGTTGTTTGATAACAGCTTATCCCGATAAGCTTATCAAAGTAAACTTTTTGAAAACAGCTTATTCTGATAAGCTTATAAGGATAAGCAGCTTATTCTGATAAGCTTATAAGGATAAGCTGTTTTTAAACAGCGTATTCTAATAAGCTTATCAGGATAAGCTGTTATCAAACAGCTTATCCTGATAAGCTTATTAGGATAAGCTGTTATCAAACAGCTTATTCTCATCAAATAGGTAACATAAGGAGTGTTTGGATTTACGTTTAAAAAAATTAACAATTTTAAACATCCCGGACGACATGTCGCCAGGGAATCTAAAAAAAACTAAAAAAAAACAATATGTATTCTCAATTACAATTAAAAGTTAAAAAAACATACCTTTAAATAGTGGTCGGGTCTCGGCTGTGGTCGGGGCGCGGGTGTGGTCGGGGCTCGGCTGCGGTCGGGTCTCGGCTATGGTCGGGCTCGGCTACGGTCGGGACTCGGCTGCGGTGACCGGATATGTAAAAACAAAACCAAATATACTATCAATTGTAAAAACAAAACCAAATCAATTACAATATAAATTATAAAAAAAATTATATAAAAAAAAACCAAAACAATTACAATATAAATTATATAAAATACCTTAATATATATTGCGGTGGTGGTGGTGCCGGTGAATGTAGATGGCGTGGTGGTGGTGTTGGCGACTGGAGATGGTGGTGAGTGGTGGTGCGTGCACGTGTGCAGGTGTGGAGGAGAATGATGGTGAGTGGTGGTGGTGAGTGGTGGTGGTGGTGATATAGCAGCGGGATGTGGAGGAGAGTGGTGGTGGTGAGTGGCCGGATATAGCAGCGAAGAGAGTAAGGGAGATGAAGTTTTTTTTTTGTTAAGTGTATGTGAGAAAAGATAAGGTTTCTGATGAATAAATCGCTTTTTCTTTTCCCCGGCGACAATCCCTGGCGACATGTCGCCAGGGAAACTTTTGCCTTTTGTCGTTTAGCCAAAAGCGCGCGTTAGTGAAAAATTTTGGAGGGGTGTGACGAGGTTTCCCTGGCGACATGTCGCCAGGGATTCCTTTGACTTTTCAACGCATATGCACGTACCTATAACTTTCGTCGGGTCTCCCAAAGTTTCCCTGGCGACACGTCGCCAGGGAAACATGGCTGACTTTTCTGAAAGTCAAGTGAGCCACATTTTCCCTGGCGACATGTCGCCAGGGAAACATGGCTGACTTTTCTGAAAGTCAAGTGAGCCACATTTTCCCTGGCGACATGTCGCCAGGGAAACTTGGCTGACTTTTTAGAAAGTCAAGTTGAGCACACGTTTCCCTGGCGACATGTCGCCAGGGATAGTATCCCTGGTGACTTGTCGCCAGGGATAGATACAAATGTCGCAAGGGATAATTTTTGTGAAAATAAAGTTTTTGTTACTTATGTATTATTATAATTAGTAATAAAATAATAATAATTATTATTATTATTTATGAAATAATAATTATTATTATTACATATTATAAAATAATTATTATTATTTATAAAATAACTATATCATCCCGGTCAGTTTAATTTCTAAATTCATTCCGATTTATTCCGTTTAGTTTCTCGATTTATTCTAATTCGGTAACCATTTAACATCTAACGTTTAACAAATGCATACCGACTCATCCATTGAACATCTAACATGTAACCAAGACATGTCGAGTCATCCATTGAACATCTAACGTGTAACCAACACATGTCTAGTCGTCCATTGAACATCCAACGTGTAACCAAGACATGCCGACTCATCCATTGAACATCTAACGTGTAACCAAGACATGCCGACTCATCCATTGAACATCTAATGTTTAACAAATGCATACCGACTCATCCATTGAACATCTAACGTCTAACCAAGACATGCCGACTCATCCATTGAACATCTAACATGTAACCAAGACATGTCGAGTCATCCATTGAACATCTAACGTGTAACCAACACATGTCGAGTCGTCCATTGAACATCCAACGTGTAACCAAGACATGCCGACTCATCCATTGAACATCTAACGTGTAACCAAGACATGCCGACTCATCCATTGAACATCTAATGTTTAACAAATGCATACCGACTCATCCATTGAACATCTAACGTCTAACCAAGACATGCCGACTCATCCATTGAACATCTAACATGTAACCAAGACATGTCGAGTCATCCATTGAACATCTAACGTGTAACCAACACATGTCGAGTCGTCCATTGAACATCCAACGTGTAACCAAGACATGCCGACTCATCCATTGAACATCTAACGTGTAACCAAGACATGCCGACTCATCCATTGAACATCTAATGTTTAACAAATGCATACCGACTCATCCATTGAACATCTAACGTCTAACCAAGACATGCCGACTCATCCATTGAACATCTAACATGTAACCAAGACATGTCGAGTCATCCATTGAACATCTAACGTGTAACCAACACATGTCGAGTCGTCCATTGAACATCCAACGTGTAACCAAGACATGCCGACTCATCCATTGAACATCTAATGTTTAACAAATGCATACCGACTCATCCGTTGAACATCTAACGTCTAACCAAGACATGCCGACTCATCCATTGAACATCTAACATGTAACCAAGACATGTCGAGTCATCCATTGAACATCTAACGTGTAACCAACACATGTCGAGTCGTCCATTGAACATCCAACGTGTAACCAAGACATGCCGACTCATCCATTGAACATCTAACGTGTAAATGCAAAGAAAGGAAACCTGTATTTGTGTTTGTATATATGTGTTGTAATAATAGTATACAACTATACATAGAATTATCAAATCCGACTTAATTAGAGATCAAGCTAGAGGCAATAGTGGTTTGTACCCAAAACAACCATTCAAATAAATCTTTAACCAGCTTCCGTTTTGAATCGATGACAAAAAGAGTTCCAGCAAACAAGTCGCGTAAGTTTGAACAAAAGAAAGAAGCTTTTCATTTGATGTAACCTCACCAAAATAGCTTACACAACGAGTATAGTCATTTGCCAGCTCAATATAGCTATGTTGCCAGCTCATCTAACGTGTAACCAAAACATACCGACTCATCCATTGAACATCTAATGTTTAACAAATGCATACCGACTCATCCATTGAACATCTAACGTCTAACCAATACATGCCGACTCATTTATTTAACATCTAACGTGTAACCAACACATGTCGAGTCGTCCATTGAACATCTAATATAACCATAACAAACCGGATCATCCATTGAACATCAAACGTACAACCATAACAAACCGGGTCATCCATTGAACATCCAACGTTTAACTATTGGCGGGAAAACGTTGGCGGGAAAACATTGGCGGGAAAATGTTAACTATTTCCCTCACTTTTTGACCATAAAATGATTCACACACACTTATCATCAGCAGATCACACACACACACACTTATCATCTCCTACCAAACTCACCACCACCACCACCTGATTTGGTAGCAGATGGATCCCCGTGAAGCTTATAAGTGTACATGTAGAAAGGGATATATTGTGTTGAGACAGTCACATCAACCTCATAGCTTTGGTAAACTCTACTATGCATGTCCTTTTTCGAAGGTAAACAATCAAATGTTTTAGTTATGTAATACGTGTGATTATTAAATGACATGTCATGTTATTTGTTTACTTTGTAACAGCCAAAAACAAATGATTATGGATGTAAATATTTTAAATGGAAGGATGATTTTGATCTCGAACTCCGTATAAGATCTTCAACACCTCAAGGTTCACATCCAAGTTCTTCTACAGGTCCTTCTCAATCTGCACCCACTGAGTGCTCAAATTGCAAGATCAAAGATCTAAAGATAAAGATGTTAGAGGCAAGACTAGAAATGGAAAGGCATCCTGAAGACCACGCATGTCAATCGGCTGCAATACTTCATGAGCTTTTAAATGAAATGGAAAATCTTAGCGTTGAGTAGTAATCGGCTGCACTACTTCACGAACTTTAAGTTGATTAGTAATGTCTGTTTTTAAGTTTTCCATTTGATTCCACAAGGGCTATGTATAATATTATGAATAAATAAATGTTTGTTTTATAAATGTCTCATTTTTATTATATAAACGTCGCAAAAATTAAATAACATCGGATCGATAGTTAAAATAATAACTAACAAGCAAAAACAAATTACATATATGTCAGGGAGTTTCCCTGGCGACAAGTCGCCAGGGAAACATTTGGGTTTTGGCGGGTAAAAGCCCGCCACACATTCTTGGCATGTAATTAAACATTTGTGTTTAATTTTGAAACTAATCACAAATGGCGAGGGTTTCCCTGGCGACTTGTCGCCAGGGATAATGTTGACATGTAATTAGCAAACATAATTTTTGTTAAATACGATGGACGGGTTTTCCCTGGCGACTTGTCGCCAGGGATAAGTTGGTCAAAGTTTGACTAGGTTTTCCCTGGCGACGTGTCGCCAGGGAAACCTTGGAGGGAAAATTTCGCGCTCTTTCACTTGGTATCTGGTTTTGGACCGAGTATCCCTGGCGACATGTCGCCAGGGAAACTCTAGTCAAACTTTGACTAAAAAGTAAACCTACTTTACCGCCACGTTAGCGTTGTCGCCAGGGAAAAGGTGTTATCCCTGGCGACATTGTGTCGCCAGGGAAACGCCCGTCATCTGTTCTCAACTTTCTTGTAGTGTATATATGGATATGAGTCCATGACTGAGTCAATATTGCATCGAGGGCGTGTAGCTAACTTTTAGTCGACATTAGAAACATGTGTTAAATAATTTATTATGCCATCAACAATGTAAGATATAATGAGAAGTTTAAATGAAATGACTCACGTAGAATACATTGTGGAAATGACAAGTCATATAAACATGGTGTTATATTATGAAGTGAGTCAACTTTTTTTCTCCTTTTCTTCTTTAATTATTATTATAAATAGCGTACTCACCACTAATATGCTATGAAAGTGTGCCAGCTAGGCTGTTTTAGTTTTGACATTTTGTATTATAGAAATATTTCGTGGAAACTCAATGAACTGGTGTATGATTCAATGCATTGTACACATTGTGTAAGCGAATGTAGTTTGGTGATATGTTAGTGATTTCGTAGTGTATAAACTATTTTGAGTACAATGCATTCGCGATGCCTTTATTTTTTAGTTGTTGTTTGTTGATGTAAACTACTTGAGATAATTCGTGAATTATCATCGACCAACTCATAAGTTACTAAAAAATGAGATGAGATATTTTACATTCTTATTTTACACCACATACTAAAGTACCGATTCTCACATTTCATTTGGTTTTGATCTAATTGTGGGATTAACCTAATATTTAAAAAAGAAACATGGAATGACTATTCTTGTCAAAATGTCTAAAAGTTGTAAAAAAACGCGAAAGAGCTAAAGTTGTAAATATCATTAATAATATCACATAGTAAATATGTTTATAAAATAACAAATAGTAATAATTCGTTGCTTTTATTACTAGTGATAACTAGTTTTTGTCATATTCACAATTTTAGTCAATTGTTTGTTTTTAAAAAATTGATCATTGAAACAAAATTGATCTTTCGTATTTTTTAATCTTATATAATGAATGGCTAAAATTAATATTTTTGAATATAATAAAAAAATATGTAAAATGACTTTTGCTTACTCATAATTCATTTAATATAAATACATGTCCATATTGAGCTACCAGAATAGGCTTAACATGTAAATACATGGTTTCTTATGGGTTATTCAAGTATCTTTTTGAGATTCAACTGAACACCATGAAGGAAAGATGGTAAATAATTGAGATCTAAGAGGCGACGAAGTGGTGGCGAGGGTAGGCTCATCGTACCTAGGTGACAGCCTCGTCGGCCTTCACCAATTTACTCCACCACACCGCCGCCCCAAATTTCTGGGTGTTCTCCATGATATGTCGTTGAGAGAGAGAGAGAGAGAGAGAGAGAGAGAGAGAGAGAGAGAGAGAGAGAGAGAGAGAGAGAGAGAGAGAGAGAGAGAGAGAGAGAGAGAGAGAGAGAGAGAGAGAGAGAGAGAGAGAGAGAGAGAGAGAGAGAGAGAGAGAGAGAGAGAGAGAGAGAGAGAGAGAGAGAGAGAGAGAGAGAGAGAGAGAGAGAGAGAGAGAGAGAGAGAGCATTTTAGTTTGTGTATTTGAGGTGTGTTTATTTTTTATACTGTGTGTTTGTATTTTTGTCAAAGAAGAAGATCCGGATCCAACAGGTTATTTATTTTTCTTTTTCTTTTTTGTAAAAAATAAATATATTTACAATTTGTACCGTTATTGTTTATTGTTTATCATTTCTAAGTTTAAATTTATTAATTTTGGGAGTTTTTTTAAAACGTTTTTAGTTTTGGATTGTATTTTATTTTCGTAATGTATTTTATTTATGTGTTTATAATTTTTAATTTAATGAAATGAATTTTATTTTGTGTGAAAATTGAAAAAGAAAAACAAAATTAGTGGGTGTGACCAAAGTGGAGAAGAGAGAGAAATCTAACAAGTGATTAGATATTTTTGTTAGTTGTTTTGGTGTGACGTAACCGATTATGTGACATTAGTGGAACAAAAGTTAAGAATTTCCTATCCACTACACGTTTCCGCTAAAGAATAATATTTTATAGCATCATGAATCACACGCTTGGTATTCTTTAATGACTTGAAACGAAAGGAGTTACAAAATAATTAATTAAGACATATAAAGAAATTAAAAAATGATCCTATAACTATATTATTTATTAAGTATTTTGATATCTCTCTATTAATTAATTATCTTAAAAGTAGTCCAAGTTATGTAACATATTTTATAATACTTATGATGCACAAACAAAACTTAATTTTAAACATTATGAGTTTTAAAACTTTGTTTACAACTATTAAATACAATAATACATTAATTTAACACATATAATCAATTGTAATAAAAAAATTACCACATGACTTAAAAGTATAACTAATACTAGTAGGGTACCCGTGCGTTGCGACGGCGGTATCATGCAATAAAGTTTTTGGCGAAAAATGTTTTAGTTTAATGTTTTTTTAACATTGCCAATAGAGAAATTATATTTAATTTGACTAACTTTTAGACAATGATGGACAATAACGAACAAATTAATTTAAAAATTACGAAATACTAAAACGATGTTGTATCCATAAAAAATGATAGTTGGTAATGTTATATGTCATATGTATGTAATAAACTCAACATCCCAACAAGTAAATAAAAAATTAAGTTTCTTTTATAGAAACGTCATGTTAATGTTTATAAATACTTTCTTATATGTTAACAAATTGTGAATATCATTTTTTAGATTAAAATATACCGTATATGTTATGGACATGTTTACCTTAACTACTTTATAAAAAATTTAAGCTTTTTTTATTATAAGAAGTCTTATAATTTTTTGCCTAAACTATTTGTTAACAAAGAAAGAAATCAAAATGTATACAAGAAATTTAAACAATTAAACTCTTATTAACTTCATTCATATATTCAGTACCGGGCTCGATTTCAAAACGTCTGCCATATAACATTAAAGCCCATTTAGCGACCCATTTTATATCAGCTCTTCAAAATTACAAAAACATCAACAGATGTGACTACTACCCACACATTCTATTATGGGTCTTGGTCTCTTTTTCTTTTTGTTTTCTTTTTGTTTTTTTGGCCTTTTCTAAAGAAAAAGAAACTAGCTGTCATATTATATTTTTGGAGTAAAATCAATTTCTTAATTAAAGGAAAAATGTTTATGTATTTTATTTTTAGGGGTAAACTATTTTTAAAGCTAATTAGTCTCATCTTTTGTCAATTAGAAATAAAAAGTATATGAGGCTATATACATTAATTTTTTTGACGACCGATATGATATATGCGGACAAGGGAAAAATTCAAAAAGTGAGACTAAGACAAAGCGAAAAGGAAAATATAACAAATATAAAAGTAGTAGTAAGTCAAATGGAATATATGATAGTTTTTTAAAGTAATACATAGATAAATAGGTGGTAAAAACATCTGTATATTAGTAACCTTGAAAATTATTATTAGTCAAAACTAGATTGGATCGTGAGGTTATTTATTGATACTTGGTATGTTACCTTTGGTGATTCGAACATACCGTGACATCTAATTCGGACTAGGGGTGACAAAAAAAACCCGAACTCGAAACCCAAAATAATTAGGGCGGGTCGAGGCACGCTTATTGGGTTACGGGGCGGGTTTGGGGCTTAAACGGGGATTTTTAGTCGGGTTTGTGGCGGAAGCGGGGAATAACATCCCGACCCGCCCCACCCGATTAATATATAGACTATACAAATATATATATGTATGAAGTATTTTGTTACTCTTTACGTAGTAAAAAAATATATCTCTAACATTGTTAGTTTTTTATGAATGTAATATTGCGAAAAACTTACTTAAATGTCATTTTTTTAAGTTGTAATTTTTTTTGTAATTTATCATAAGTATGATAATATCATTAAAAACTTAATAAGTCTTCTTTGTAATTTATATTAATATGTGTTTAAAATTTTGAAGTTATTGCTAATGTTCTAAAAATAATACTAATAAATGTAAAATGGTGCGACATTGGTCGAGAATTGCACCCAAAGACAATACCCCGATAAGATCCTCGATTAGTACGAGTCGGGTTTGTACGAGCATCTCGCCCCGACGGGGAGCCCCGATTAAATCCCCGACGGGGTTCGGGGCGGGTTTGGGGATAACTCTAGTAATCGGGTTTGGGGATGGGAATACTCGTCCCGTCCCAAACTCGCCCCGTTGCCATCCCTAATTCGGACCCTTGAAGGTTACTGATGAGACTCAAACTCGAGACCTCTTCAAAAATATCTTGACAATGTTACCTTTGGTGGCCAACTGAGCTAGCTCAGTTGGTTAAATTATGTTTATATGTTTTAATTCTTAATTTCTAATTATGTTTGTATACGTGTACATTATGTAGCAATTCATGTAACTTGAAATTTTAAGTATTCTAAAATTAAAAAGCTAATATGCTTTATATGTAGTATAGATAAATAGATACATATAGACATTAATATAATAATAAATATATCATCGTTAAATTAGCACTTTGCACATTTGCATAATTTGTTTTCAAAAAAATTGCCCTATTTTTATAAAAGATCGTTTTTGCCTTTTAGTTAAGTTTATCAGAAAAAACTCCAAAACTTATTAATTGGTTCTCAAGGCGCTCTTACGATTTAGGCAAACAATATATATATATATATATATATATATATAGTGTAGTGCTATATGCAGAACCACTTTTTTGGTACAGAACTTACAGAACTATTCAAAATAAATAGTGACCATTAGATGAGTTTGTTTAAAGGCTAAGATCAAAAGTGCCAAAAATAGCAATTTGAGTATAGATGGTATACTTTTTTTCAATTAAATGAAAGGCGGAAAGGGCAATTTGGGTAGCTTATATTTGTCCCTCAAAAGCTGCTATTTGATATACTCGGTATCTCATTTTCCATTAAAATAACTTCTTTTGTAAATCTAGATCTCACATAAAAAAACAATCGCTGCTTCTCTTCTCGCTTTAGATCCATTATCCGGCCAATATAATATCACCGGTTACTTTCGATCAACCAAGCTCAAACCTCTCAACAATATCATTTCGAACCTAGATCAATTTTTTAGAAGGTTGAGATTGAGAACTTTTAAACAAGAAGATTTTGATTTCTAGACGATACAAGGTTTCATCAGCCATGAAAAAACGCCTTAAATAACATCGATGATATGATGGGTCGTTTAGAATTGGTAAGTAAATCTTGTTCAATGGTGTTTTCATTAGTTATTTTGTACAGTTGTTTAAAAGATAAATTATTGAGGTTTATGAAAAACAAGTTGAAAACTTACATGTCCTCAGTACCGTCGATGTTGTTTTTTTCTCTTAAAAAAGTACTATAGTTTTATCATATTTTATCTAGTTTGTTTTACACTATGGCAATAAAGTGTGATCAAATGGTCAATGTGAAGATATTCTTGTTTTTTATATGATTATTTTGTCTTATCTAATGGTATTTTTTTTTTGAGCAAAATCTAATGGTAAATGTGTAAAATTATTTTGTTTCTTATGTTCAGTACTTTGTTTGTGATATCTTTTTTAGCCCATCTTGTGAATTTACTCAAGTCTTTTAGTCATTATTTTTGTCAATTATGACTTTTTAAAAGTCTAGATGTTGACTTAAAGATTTGAACCGTAAAAAAATTGAGTAAAAGTTTATAGTATCATACAATTCAAATAATGAAAATCAAGAGGATGTGTTGGAAAATTTTAAACTCGTGAACCGATGTGATTGAATTTGGCAACCCCTGATGCCATCACATATATGTTTTGATAAACAATGCAATGACGGCGTCTTACTAGTTGAAATGTGATTCCTTTGGTTGTCATGGATCGTGATTTTTAATATGTCACATGTATATTTTTGTTTAAGTATTATTTTATTAACAAGTCTTCCAATCGATCTAACAAAAAATAACTTGATGTAATGAGCTTTTTCTTTGTTTTATTACAGTGGGATGATTCAATCATAGAACACATAAAATACGATAGAAGATTTTAGAAGTTTTGCAGATATGTTCGCGAGGCGTACATATATGTTTTGGAAGAGTCGTGAGGCGTACATATATGTTTTTAGAAGAGTCGCGAGGCGTACATATATGTTTTTATGAGAAAGCACGAAGTACATATATGTTATCGAAAGACGTGCACATATGTTCAAATGAATATGCTAAGAAACTGAATGAGTGCATGTATGTTTTTATGAATTTGATGAGAATGCACAAAGTGCACATACGTTATCGTAAGACGTGCACATATGTTCATATGAATATGCCGAGAAACCGAATGAGTGCATGTATGGTTGATATCAATTTTTTTATCTAGTTTATTAGATATCAATTTTTGTACTATATATGTTCTTGGGTTGTTATAAATTTAGAGGTTAGATGTACATGTTTATGTTTTTGGGGATAAATTTTAAGAATTAAAGAATTTACGGTAGAAACATATATGTAATTATCATTTCAAACAAATTAGTTTGACATATAATTAAAAAAACATGTAAATTTCCAATATATTAAAAACAAATATATATAGTTTCTTATAACATGTATGTTTTTTTTAACATGTATGTTTTCAAAGAACTTAAAAAAATGTATAAATTAAAAAAATATTATTTTTTTAATTTTGAAAATCAAGGGCCTTTAAAAAATGTTTTTAATTAAAAAATTAAAAAAACTTGTGAAAGTGCATATTACCAATTTACCATTTTGATTTAAGTAAAAAGATTTGATAATAAAAAGATTCTATTGGTTGATATTGGTTCTGTAGGTTCTGTACTAAAAAATGGGTTCTGTAAATAGCGTGCCCCTATATATATATATATATATATATATATATATATATATATATATATATATATATATATATATATATATATATATATATATATATATATATATATATATATATATATACACATATATATATATATATATATATATATATATATATATATATATATATATATATATATATATATATATATATATATATATATATATATATATATATATATATAGATGGGATCAAAAGAAAACTTCAACTCAAAAGAAAACCTAGAAAACCTCCTCCTTCCCCTCCTTTTTTTTGTATTCTAAAGCCCAGTGGTCTTTTTGTCACTTCTTAAAGTCCAGGTACCTTTTTGTCACTTTCTTTAAATATAAGGGCTCTTTTTTTATATCTTCTTAATTATAATGTTTTTTGAGCATTTAATTTGTAACGTTGATAACATATTTTTTCTTTTCGCTGACGGGAGATCTTTTTTCTTTCTTGAATCGTGTTTGGTGATTGCTCACGTATCTATGTTTGTCCTATGCTTTTCTTTTCCTGCTAACGTTCTTTTTTGTTGGTCATCTTTTTCTATATTTTAACATCTAATATTTTCACAAAAGTAAAAGACGAAAATCAAATAGCTTAAAATTATAGTTAACTTGCAAATTAAACAGCTTAATAAGGGCGTGCGTTAGCGCTTTAATAATAAGATACTTCGGGATTCAGTCATTGAGCCTAAGCTTAACAGGAAAAAAAATCCAATATAGTTTGGGATTAGTACTGGAGCTTTATGCACATCTTTGCAAACAAGGCCGCCATTTTCAGCTGCAAAATTGCTCTTTTCCATTCCATAGAGATTTGGGTTCTCCGATCTAATCTCATTTCTATAACTCGAGACTATGTTAATCACCTGGCATGACAAAAAAAAAACAATCAAATACGTGTTGGAGTTTACTCTGTAAACATATTTTAACTCCAGCAAAAGTGCACAGAGTAAGCCACACATTCAAGATAAAGAAATAATAAAAAATTTAGTAAATCATGGGCTTGTGAAATAGAAAACAGCGAATTTTTAAAATCCCCGTCAACTTTTATTCCGCATGTCAACCGGTTCCTTTCCATACATCTCACTATAATACAGAAAAGTATAAAGCAAGATACTTTGAGATCATCTAACTTGCACATAGCCCTTATTTTTACTAATTTAGTTTAAGAGAGCTGAGTGGAATGCGTGGAATGTGATAATATACCTGTTCCCTTGAGCAATAATTAAGAAAATTTGATACTCTAGATGTATAAATATCATCATACCTGCAGTTTGAAGCATTAACAAGTTTAATCAGAAGTTGTGAATATTCACCAATCTCAGGAATAAAAAACATAAATGTTTACTTATCTATTTGTCGAATCAAGTGACTCTTGTTCCATAAACCTGCACACGAAATATATCCCCACCTGGTAATAAACGCCCCATTAGTGACGAGTTACCATATGTAGTTGAGTTTCAAGATGGAGCGAGAGACATACCTTGCAAATTGCAATTCATATGCAAATTGGAGGGCATCTAGAAACGATTTACAACCAAAAATTAAAATAATAGATGTTACCAAGGATACAAATGACGTGCGTTTAACAAACGTGCACCTTCATTGCTTTTAATATTGGAGTTCTTTTAATCTATTTTTCCAGCTTTAAAATCAACTAGCTGCAAAGAAAGTGCCAAGTGATTCTCAATTAATGTCTATCTATTATTTAATTAAAGCTCGTACCTTTGGTGAAAAATCTTCTGTAAGATGCAATAGAGTTCAACTCATATATCGATTCTGTTTCCGATTGGATGCATATTCCAAGACTAACCTTCATGCAAATGGGACACCTTCGATACAATACTCCATCAATTTCCTGATGGTTTTGTGATTTAGTGTTGCCAGATCGGCCACCTAAAAAGTGGCACAATCTCATCAATATAAACATAATTAGTACTCCCATAAAATAAAATGGTATGATACAAATATAAACAACATTAGTAAAATAACCATCAGAATTATGTAAAAAAAAATACAGGATCGAATCAGTTGCATGTAATAGAAGTTGAGTCACTTGGTTCAGGGGTGCTACCTTGATTAGGAACTTGCGAATTCAAAAAATTATTTAGCATTTGCTTGTCATCTTCATCAGTATCTTCTATACATGTTTCCATGTCTGATTGGCCGCTTTCATTGGGTTTTGGTTCGGTTGCTGAAATTCAACGAACATACAAGTTTGTAAAAAAGATGCATTATCATTAACAAACATATGCATTATTTATCTTTAACAGACAGATGCACCATCTTTAACAACCAGATGCATTATCATTAACAAACAAATCTAAACAAAACAAACGTTCCTCCCAACTGAGACACCCTTACTTTTTTTTAGAACGGCACCTCAATCTCACTGAAATCCGACTCCCGAGTTATACCATCCATAACGGGCAGGCCCCGGGACCCGAACCACTAGGGGAAACCCCTAGAAATCACGGCTTCGCACTAAGGAGGAAAATCATGAGTTTTTGTCTCTTGCAAGACTTGAACCCATGACCAAACCCCCTCCCCAAGCTTTAGGAAGGACTTGGGTATCTAAATTTAACATACTGTATTAACTAACAAATGAGATATACACAAACTATAAAACTTATAAGTATTTGTACTAAGTTCCTTATATTAACTAAGTAACTAAGGTCAAAATTTAAGTCGAGATTTGTCCACCTCCAATTGTAATTAAAACAATAACATCCCTCCCATTAAATTTTACATTGATAAGATCTGGTTGGTTAGGTAAAAATGAGTGATTAGAAATGAAACAATCACCACTAGACGATGCAAAACAGAATGAAAGCTGACTGGATAACGTGTAAAAATGCATTCGATAAAAAAATTGGTAATTTATTTATTGCGATACTAGATGGTCTAGTCAGGTAGGTACAGATCATGTTTTGACCGAACATATGCCCTAAATTCAAGAAGCAGATGCCTTAAATCTTATTGTTTTCGTATTTTAATAGTATGATATTACCCTCATGCCTTTAACAACTCAAAACTGATGCCCTAACACACTTTTGAACAACTTTCCTAAAACATTTTTTATTTTTAGTCGTAATGTATCTTATATCATGCTTAACTAGTAATGATTTGAAAACTAGGTGTGACAACTGACTAGTTGGAAGTAAAACTCAAGAGGAGATGTCATGTTGGTCATATACATAAGTAGTTTCCTATAAAGTTTGTAGCATCCTTTTCACAGGAATCTATGAAGAAACGGCTTAGGGACACCCAAGGCGAGCCTGTTTCTTCAACAAACATATGCCCTAAATTATACAAATATATGCCATAAAAATTTTATCTAAATTTCTAGTAGTGTTTTAGCACTTACTGTATTTTCACTATTTGCCATTGGAGCTTGCATCAACCATATCTTTATCCTCTTCAGGATCTTCTTCGGGCACTTTGTCATATCCATATTTCCCACCTTTGACTTTGTCTCCTCATTCTCTGTTGAGGCTTCAACCGTTTCAGCTTCACTGATTTATTTTCCACTTTAGAGTTATCGAGTTTCACACGCTTAGCAGGTCGTTTCACTTTTCCCTTATCAGAACTTTATTCCAACCGTCTCTTCTTTTTATTTCTTTTAGCTAGAAACTAGATCATCAATTTCTGCAGTACCAACAGTGACATGAAAAGGAAGAGCAAGAAGCAATGTTTGCATACAATAAAGAATGGTTTTAATTTTAAACCAACATTGATAAATGTTAAAATCCGAGAACCCATTTGATACTGAATTATTTCAAAAATGTTTCAGTAAATAATGCCAAAACGGGTAAATTAACAAGGAAAATGTATGTTTACAAATATAATGAATCAATTTATCAGCTGAATAGATACAAAAACAACACACCTAAGTGAGGGGTCATGCCTAGTGCTAGCAATTCCCTAACAATGTTCCCCAGTAACACCAACAACATCTAGCATGGATTAAAAGCTAACATAAATGAGGCAGCAACACCGATGCACTAAAGTACCTCAAACGGATGCACTACTATGATATATTAAACGGATGCCCTGCTATGCTACATACCGATGCACTAAAAATACAAACGGATGAACTAGAATATTTTTATGTCCAGATGTCTTTCATACTAAATCTAAAATACATGCATTAGGATTACAGATTACTGATCTTCCCATACCATAATGCATACAAATTAATTTTATTTCTTAATAAGCGCTGCAAGTGGAAGATGGTAAATAACTGAATGAACCGTGTCGATGCCCAAATCCCACCCTTCTCAGGGTGTAGAGCAAAAATTTCCAGGAAGAAAATTAAACAATGTCCGGTAAAGGTTTATAAGTCAAAAGAGGTTAATTTATATTCTTAGTACTAGACTAACTAAAATAAGTTTACAAATGCATACAATATTCCGACATCCGCTAAACAAGCACAATGAAAAAAATGATGTTTCTACATACCATTCTTTCAATAAATTCATGACGGAATCCAAATAGTGCATTTGTATTAGCATCCTCATGATTCCACCCACTTGGGATATATAATCTGAAAAACAATGACTGTGTGGCTTCAATACAACACTAGATTTAGCATGTCAGTAATTGAAATAAAACCATACCCTTTCGAGGAAGGAGCAAAGTGATCGTCACCAGACTGTGTTATCCTCGATCAACTTAATCTCAAGTAATAAATAATCAATAAATCTGAAAATAACACAAAAAGGTCGTTAGAGTTCCCTGGTGATGCTAAAATCAAATTTATCGACATTAGCAGAAGTGTAATTGCAGTTTTGCCAGTACCAGGTTGGCCAACTAAGAGCACGGCTCAGACCCCGATTTTGCCTTCTTTGACCATTTGGGCGATGACTCTAGCGACTTTCCACGCCTTGGTCTGACCAACCATGCATTTAGAAACGGCGTGTGGCTCGAGAGTAGAGTCAAGCCCAAGGCTGCGTATGTATACTCGGCTCCAATATGTTATGATTCGAGTAAGGTCATTTTTCTGAAAATGATAAACAACCATTTCTAAGTTACCGTTTCACATTTTCTATATAATCAAAAGGACAGATTTAAGAAAAAACTTCAAACACGTAAAAGGGCTTCTAAGCTGCATATCTAAATTTCCAAATCACTCATCACACCTAAAAAGTAACCTACATCTTGAATAGTGAAACAACAAGTTATTTACGTTGTGTTGTGTAAAGTGTAGGTTATTAAATTTGCAAGTATGAAAATAAAAAATGTGAGAAATAATGCTTAGTTGATATAAACATGTAGGAATGGCAAACTAACAAAGAAGGACGGAGAATCATCTAATGAAAATTACGGCATAAATAAAATAAAAACTAATCCTAAAGTTATTATCATCCATTCAAATACTGAAATTTAAGCATCTTTTTTAATTGGCATTTATTCAAACAGTTGGAGTGCTTAATAATATAAACCTTATAAATCTCAGTTAATGAACCAAAAACACATATAATAATCATTTAGTATCAAATATCTAAACAAATGAAAGTATTGTTTTATATCGTATCTGAATCAAAAAAAAAAGAGATTAGTTTTTAAAGATTAGCGCACCTGCGTTTTGAACACTTTTCTTCGCCATAAACAATAACTAATATGATATGTGTGTGTGAATTTGAGTAAATCATTATCTGATTATGATTTATTGTGTTTTGATTGGTGTGTGTGTTAGATAGGGTTTAGTGTATGTTCATCGAGAGTGTGTTTGATCGAAATGACAATTTGGTAAAGTAAAACGTATATGTTTGGGCGTTTGACAGTTTTTACCCCTCCGCCTTTTCTAATTTACACTAGTTGCCCTCGAAGTTTGACATGTTTTTAAAAGGTACCTTATAGTTTGTTTTCTAGGTTTTCCATGAAAAAGAGGTTTTCTCTAGATCCCACCCCTATATATATATATATATATATATATATATATATATATATATATATATATATATATATAGAGTTAGGTTAATGTGGTGTATCTTTTTAAAATTATTAAAATGAAAAGTAGTATGAACCATTGAATTTAATTAGTTAGTATTAAATAAAATTAATAATAGTTGAGTTGCATTAATGTAGCAAATATCTAGTCAGTAACAACAATTAATAAATAAACCTAAAATTAATTTTCATTTAAACAATACTATTTATTCTTTTAAACAATATTTAATTTTTATTTAACTAAACTTTTAAATAATAACGCTTTTCTTGATACATCTACATATTTATTATTTTTTTTATGTTTTTATTCTTTATATTAGGTAGACTTGATACATAGCAAAATGTTGATACATCATGTCTAAATAGTAATCTTTACAAGTGTAAACAACCACATATTCAATATTTTATAAAATAATAATATGATACATCAACAAGAAAATGGTATACAAAAAATATATACAATTTATGTCACATCCAAAATTACGAACATGATGATACATATTTGACATTTAACCCGTACACTACCTAAAAAAATAAAAAATAATAATGTACCAATCGATATCCGTAATTATAACTTAATATAATATGCATAACATAACTTATCTAGAATTATAAAAATTAAAATATGATACAACATAAAAAAAAACTAAAACTACAAGTATATATTAGTACAATATGGTTACGTTTTCACAAAAAATATGGTTGTGTTTTTTTTCAATTAATATCAAGTATTTAAAGTTATTACAATTAATAAGGGTAATAAATATGGTTAAATTCAAGAGACCATTTTTATGAATCTCCTAACATACATAGAAATGAAATTAATTAATAATTTAATGTTCTTTTAATGAGATTAGTGTCATCTTAATTCAACTAGTATATCTAAAGGTCCAAAAGACTTTTTATTTTAACAATTATAAGATACTACACTATTTTAACTAAAATCTATATATATATATATATATATATATATATATATATATATATATATATATATATATATATATATATATATATATATATATATATATATATATATATATATATATATATATATAGTTGTTGTAGATACGTGCTTTTAATTTTTGTATAATGTGAATATAATATTGTATTTTAAGTAATAAAGTGTATTAATTAAATATTAATTAGTATTAATTATTTTTATTTTTAAGTGTGTATTAATTAGTTTAAGTATGAGTATTAAATTTTATTTATATGTTTTAATTATTATTTCTAATTATGTTTGCATGCTTGTACATTATTTAGCAATGCATGTAACTTAAAATTTTAAGTATTCTAAAATTAGAAGGCTAATATGCTTTCATGTAGTATAGATATATATATTTTAAGTGTTTATTAATTATCTATACTACTTAGTACGCATATTGGTCACTCTCTTTTCAATAAATTCCAAAACTTTAAGTAATCCAACAAATAAAGCATAATGTACAACTTCTTAATACAAATAAAAAACTAAAAATTAAGTAATACACCCTATTAATGTACGACACAAATAATAACTTTTACAACCCATTAGCACAATTTACAAATAAAACAACATATTGTACAAATCTCACTCAATCTTACTTTTTCAAAATTTATTAATATTAATTAGTAAATAATTAATACACCCAGTTACTTAAATATGCAATTTTATATCTAGCTTACACAAAAATTAAAAACATTGTTACAAAAATCATGAATCGCTAGTCGGCTGGTCGACTACCTTGTAACTTGTAATCGTTCTAAGCATGATTAATCAGATATGTATTTTTAGGAATATTTGGGTATTTTTGGCAAGATTTTGGTATTTGTAACGAGTTTTAGGTATTTTAGGCAATATTCTTCTTGAAATCCTATTTATCATACATAGTTACGATAAGTGTTAAACACATGTTTATAGTAAGCTTTCGGTATTTTTGGCAAGATTTGTAGGTTTTAGGCAAGTTTAACCTCCTTTAATCATTGTTGACCACATTTGACCGTCTTTAATCGCCGTTTACATAAATCGACAATGTCGATGATCTTGTAGCGGTTAAGCGGTGATTAATCGGCCTTATAGACCTCTTTTTTGCAACACTGATTTAAAACATATATATATCTACAATTTTGAATATCAAACCAGACAAATTGGTTCAACTGAGAACATGAGTCACCATCGGTTTGGCTAGACAATTAGATAAAGTTTCATTTTTTGAAATTTTTGTTGTTAAAAAGCGTAAAATTAAAATACCGTTGACCGAAATTATGTTACAAGGTACCCGCAGCCGCAACGCGCGGGTACCCTTCTAGTTATGTATTAATTAGTTTTAATATAGGTATTAAATTATGTTTACATGTTTTAATTATAAATTCCTAATTATGTAGCATTGCATGTAACTTGAAATTTCAAATATTCTAAAATTAGAAGGCTAACATGCTTTATATATAGTACAGACTAGCTAAAAGACCCGTGAAATTCACGGGTATTTTAAAAAAAACGTCAAAGAAGTTAGTATGATACAATGCGTATTATGTAGCTATTAGATAAAAAATCATATATGGATAAAGAACGTAAAGTATACTAATAATTGCGATTATACAAAAGTCACATGAAACACAATGGTAAATCACAAAAAAACACCAATCCTTTATATGAATGCGATATATGCGTACATGTAGATGTGATCATAAATTGTGGAGTACCTCTTTGTAGACCACGTTGGTCATGGTATTAGTGAGATATATGTATTCGTCTTGAATAACTATCTTCAGTCCTTTTTGCTTTTCACACGAGAGACGGCCACATATAATTGGACATGTGTAATAACGGGTCGTGACAAATACAAACCAACTTTCCCTAGATATTGTCTTTGACTTTTTTTTATTGTCATCGCGAAAGAGACGGAACTGTTTCCTTACTATTTTTATCGGCAAGCGTTTATCAGAAGGTGATATTCTCATCATTCCAATGATGATTTTTTTTACCAAAATGGCTTATGTTGATTATAGTGGCATGGATGGCACTTTTGAGCAACCGATCTACACGAAGTCGTATTCCGTTGCAAAGCCCATTTGTTTGATCAGTGTTTCGTAACAACATGATCGGAACACCAACTTTTAATTTGGTAGAAAAAGTGGTATCAGCAACCTTTGGTTCAAGTTTGTCTTCACCATGCCCAACCTTTCTATTACACGTTCCACATCCCATATACCACCAACTCTCTTCCTCCGGGATGAGAACGACGGTTGCCACAATTACGGACACTTCCCCTACCATAAAAGAATAGTTAGCATCAAAATTAGTTACATGACAAAGAAATTGAATGTAAATTACAATAATTAGTAATAATTTAAGAGGATACTTGTTAAAAGTTATGCATACTTTTGGAAGGTCCATAAGCTCATCAATGTTCCTGAATCGAAAATTAGTTATAAACTCATCGTGTATCGAGGATATTGAGGCTGTAGATATTTTCGAAGCACTATCACACAACTGTTGTCTCTCAGGTAACAATAACAAACTACATAATAAAAATAGACAATGAAGATTAAATTGTAGTCAGCCTTTAAAAACTTGTATTATATTTAATTGAAATGCATACTAAGATGATGTTGGTATACCATTTTTTGAAATCCTTAATTTCTTTCAAATCATCGTTCAAAATATTATTCTTCCTGTTATGCATAAATAATTTGGTACCATAAAAAGCATTTTGCACCTGCATCACGCCTGTAACAAATACTATATTCAGAATAACATATGAAAAATCGTATATGAAATTTTATGTTAAGTTTGTAATTGTTTTAACTTACCATCCCATTTCTTCATTTCGCCAAGCTGGATAACCACAAGAAGCAATCCAACATCGTCACATTATTTCAAAAACTTCATAAATTGATCATCATAGTCACCTCATAACATTCAATTTAGTTCCGTGCCACTTTAAATATAGAAACCATCTATAAATATATATGAAAACAAAACAATTTTAGATTCTGAATATATCAAACACAATTTATAGACTTACTCAAGATCCATCAACTTGAGAGGCTTCTCTTTCCCTTGTTTATCAGCTCCACCGTAGTTGTCTAATTCTGAAGTCTCAATTACTTGGCCAATGACATCTAGGAAGAAAAAAAATTGTTGATATGTATATCTACAATCTTAACTTAATTGAAATTATGAAAGTTCATTTGTTACCAAATTAGCCCATTGCTTCGGTTTTACTTTGCACAATCTCTTTGAAAGGCTTAAAGTTAAAGCCATGGATTGACCCCTTAAAATCATGACACTTGTTGACTTGGGTTTTGCTAACAAAACTTAGTTTCAGATGGTTGGTATAAAAGTAAGCTATAACATGGATTTTGAAGTTGAGGAGAATAGAGAGTTAATGGACTAACCCTTCAATTTAGACTACACTTTGTAATAAGTTTTACCAATGATAACACAATAAGCTCAACTGGATTATTATAGTAACATAAAACAATGGACTAATGCAAACATAAGGATATTAGAGTGACATATTCTTCTTGCTCCGAAAGACGAATTCATATGATTTATTATCAGTCTTCCCTACATTATATGATATCATACAAAGCCAATAATCACATGTAATTAAGGCTGAGCATCGGTCCAGGACCGGATCGGACCAGACCGAAGACCGAAATGGTCCGAAACCTCGGACCGAGACCGGACCGAAATGGTCCGGTCCGATCCGGTCCAGGTTGGTCCGGTCCGGCTCGGTCCTGGGTCCGGTCCGATCCGATCCGATCCTATTAGGCATAATCGAAGAGATTTTGATAAGACCAAACCGATCGGACCGACCGAACTGACCGGACCGAAGACTGAATTGATCCAAAACCCGGACCAAAATTATTCGATCCAGTTCGATTTTGAGTCTGCCGTGCTCAGCCCTACATGTAATCCTTTACTTGTAACATGTCCACCACTTGAAATTCTTTTTAAACAAAGTAAATAACAAATTGGATTAAGAACAATGTACATACCACATGAATGACACAATATGTTACGAAGTATTTGTTTATGCATTACGCATATGATATTACGTGTAAAAAAAATATGTTCTTTATAGACTTTGTTAAACAAAATTAACTTAATATATTCATATAATTGAATATGTAATTTGTTGTAAATTTGTCAATAAAAAAATTATTTACCAAAATCTGTAAAAGCTAAAAAAAAATATTTTTTCATGACAACCAATTGCATTAATTTAATGATAACTTTAATATTTTAAAAATATATTGGATATATTAAAAATGTAATATATGAATCAATAACAACTTTTTAATTCTTGTTATTTTATTTGTGGTAAATAATTACACTCGAACTAAGCAAAAAATTATAACACTTGAGCAAAAATATATTATCTCATGAATTCATGAACAATGGAGAAAGTAGTATGATCTTATCTAAAAAAGTACTAAAATCGAAAAAAAGTTTAAAACAACCATAGTATTACAATTCAAAAGAAATCGAATAACCAAATTTAGTTTAGGAGCCTTAAAAAAGGTACATATAAAATATTGAGGCGATGCATCATTTTTATAATTTTAGAGATATATGTTTCAATTTTAAAGATTTTCATCCAAAATAAATGTGCATTTTGATTGTAACTCCTCCAACCGATTTTAGTTTTCATTTTGAATTTTTTTAACTGTTCCTAAAATTAAGTTTATTACTTTAAATGTGTAGGGGGTTTTGTAAAAACTATTTTGACAATAAAGTATTAAAGAAGTTTTATTATTTGTGCTTTCTATGATAACGTGTATGATTTCTGGACATTATTTTTTATTCGAATACAATGGTCACTATGTTTGTGATTTTTTCATTGTATTTATTTTCTATGAATTCAGTTACGTAGTTTGTATATATTTTACTCTCCTTTAACTTTTGTCATAATGGATAATATAATATTTGCTTCGCTACCGACTTTGAGAATTATAAGTTGTGTTTATTTTACTTTCTATAAATAATGTGAATGTTAATTACAGTACCATTTAACGTGGTTAGACTTACTCCATCAACAAAAATATAGTAAAAAATTAATAATGGAAAGTCTTGTATTTTTCCAAATCAGCACACTAACAAGTCGTTACAAATGTACTTTCCAAAACTCTTTCAAATCCATGTGTCACAATGAGGTTAAAAGTTATTTTTGTAAAAAATTAATTCGATGCATGCTTTAAGAGTTGTATAATGGCTGCTTTAGAGAGCTGTATAAAACTGTGTTTTATTAGATATAATAGATAGATATATATATAGATAGATATAGACATAGATATAATAATAAATATATTATCGTTAAATTAGCAATCTGCATTTTACTAATTTGCATCATTTGTCTTCAAAAATTGCCCCAATTTTTATAAAGGACCGTTTTTTGCTTTTTTGTTTACGTTTATTAGAAAAAAAATCTAAAACTTATTTTAATTGGTTCTAAAGGCGCTCTTACTAAATAACATATATGTGCTTTTGTAGATATTTTCTTTTATTTTGTGTATAACTGGCAGGGTACCTGCGCGTTTTATGAGTACCGTGAAATTAAAATTTCACGAGCGTAATATTTTATAAGTATACATATTTTACAATAAAAACTTACAAATAATAATGATAGTTTTAAGTTGAAATAACTATAAGTAATAATAAACCACTTCATATAAAAATAGTATTACGAAATAAGAAATAATTGGCATGACTAAAGTGTGTTCCTAAACTTATGCCTAATATACATTTCTCTTCACTAAATTTGAAATACACAGACGATATGTATTTTGGAATATGCAAATTTATAAAAAACCTGAATGATTCAAAGTCAACACAAATTTAATATTAAACATACATTTGTAACAATTTAAATAATTTTATGTAAAACATGGTAGTTTATAGCAAATATTATTTGTACATGTTGCTTATAATTTGTATTACCTAGGTCATTTAATGTGTATTGCTCTCCATAGATAAATAAATTTATAAAGTTTTTGTGTGGTATAAGTTTATACCAAAAGCTTGTAAGGGTGTAATATATTAAATTTTGGAGAGAGAGTGCACTCTTTTTATAAGTAGTACATATTTATGTGCCGTTAAAAAATAGTACATATTTGTGTAATGAGGTTGTTTTTATCTATTTCTGTGCGACATCTTTAGTTCCTATTTTAGATCGCTTTTTGGCTAGCGGAACTGATTATTACTCCGGTTCTCAATTGAACCTGTTGGTCCAGTTCGGTTTCAAAAATATGTACACCATTATTTTAGGTAGACAACATACGCACGATTTTGTAGATATATGTTTTTAATTGGTATACAATATGTATATTTAATTATATTTTTAGTTAATAAGGAGTATTACTTATATTATTTACTTAGTATTAATTAATTTCATTTTTAAGTTATTATTAATTATTATGTAGTATTAATTAGTTTTTATATGAGTATTTAATTATGTGTTTATGTTTAAATTGATTTCTAGTTACGTATTAATACTTGTACAATATGTTGTTTTAGTTGTAAAATAAGATGATGGGGTCTTATAATTAAATGTTGCAAGTTTCTACTTTTATTATGTAAGCTTATTTTAGTTATACAAATAACTTAATAATGTTGTCACTTGAAATTTTAAGTATTCCCTAAATAACATGCTAAAATAATTTATAAGGGAGTATGATATGATAATACATAAACATTTAATGGTATTTTTAAAACACATATTGAATATAAAAAAGATAAGTAATAACGCACATTATTTAAACCGAGCATTCAGATGGCTAATAAATATATACAAATTAAATATTGTAAAACATAAGAAATCAAAACTAATATAGCTATCCGTAAAAAAATTATTTTTGTAAATCAAATACTGAACATCGAAAAATATTGCTTGCTAAAATATTTAGTATCACAACAATATAATAAAAAATATCAACGTTAGTTAAAGAGTTAAAATACACGATATCAAATTATAAACATATATTGTCATAAAAATGTATTAAATCAAAGACCATTGTTTCTTAAAAACTTTTATTTCATGTGATCCGCAGCCGGAACGCGCGGGTACCTGCTTTGAATTATGCTTTAAAATAAAGTTAGTATGCCGTTATTGATAGTTCAAAACTGAATTTGATTTGTGTTGGTTTTTAGATTGAACGCGAACACAATCCGAATTATAATATTTATTTTTAAAATATTTTTAAATGTTTAAGGTATTTCTACTATCTATATAAATGTATAAATATTTAAAATATTTTTAATTTTTAAAGTATTTTTGAATACAAACGTTTAATTAGTTATTATTGACATTTTTTAAAAATGAAAACTTGATTTTATATTGATTATTTTAACTTCAGAACTTTTTCCAAAAAAATGAAATTTCTTTTTCAAATTTTATAGAAAAAAAGGAAATTCTTTTTTGCTATTTTTTTAGGAAAAATAAAAATTAATATTAAAAAAAAACCAACAATTTTTAAAGTCGGAATTTGATGGCCGTTGGTATAAATGATTAACGTTGCAATAATAAAACAAACGCCCATGACTAACCATGTGCTACGTCGGACTAGCAGATGATGTTGGTAATATGAACAGTAACCAATAAGTTTGTATGGTGATAATGATACTTTATCCACCATATTGATAACTTGTGAAAAATTTTCTCATCCAACTAGAAAAACTCACATTGATTCTCTTTATGAAAATTAAACATTTCACAAACTGTTAGTCGTTACTCGTTACGCATCTTATCATTCTCATTGAGACGATAATTAAATATTTATCTATGAAAAGAAACTTCTGTATACTTTCATTGAACTTTTTAATTTTTTTATAGCTGTTGAATTTTATAGTAGGAAAAAAATCACATGTGATTGGTTATTTAACAAAAATAACATGTGATTGTTCCGTTCGCAGATTTCAACATTAAAAAAATATTTCATCGAAAAGTACGTATACTGAATTCTTGCCGCGATGTGTATATTTTGTCACTTAACCATCTACCCTTGGTAAGATCTTCTATTTTTGAAAAATGATGGATTTTTTAACCTATGAACATTTTATCAATCGCTAGAATGTTTATATTCAATCTCTACTAATACATAATAGGTGTATGTGATTGTTCAATTGTTAGAATTTTCAACAATTATGTAAACAATACAGTGTTAATAAAAGTTAATATGTATAATAGAAAATGTTGAGCATAAACAATTGTGTTAGTTATCGGGTCATGGGTTCAACTATCGAGTCAACTCGGTCGAGTTACTGATTCGACCATCATTCTAACCCGGTCGAGTCCCTAGATCACTAATTCAACCATTGATTTTATACCTGAAAAAAATCACATGTGATTGGTTATTTATAAAAACGCTAAAAAAATATGATTGATTAACCCAGTCGAGTCACTAGATTACTGAGTCAACCCGCGATTTTGGCAGTTATGCGCGAATGCATGTCTATTAATAAAAAAAGCTAAAAAAATGTTCACCTTGATACAAAGCTAACAAAACATACTAGCAATAATACAAGATATTTTTGGTAACATGATACATGGATCTCTAACACCATACCAATATCTCGAACACAACTAAGGTGGTGTTTGTTTTTTCCAAAAAGACTTAACAACCTCTTAATGAGCTCAACCTCTTAATCAGTCAGATGTTTTGAGCGTTCAGACCGTTTGATTTTTTTTCCTTAGCCTCTAATTGGTTACAACCCTTCACGTTACACGTATTTAATAAGTTTGTGCTACGATAATTATTTTTTTACTTGGGGTTTATGTTGTTTATCACCTTTCAAGACTTCAAGTATACACATACATAAATTTTTTTTTTTTCAACAGTTTATATATCTTTTGTAAAGAACAATGCGCGACATAAAAAATGGCTAAACATGCATAATATATTTTGCTCGTAGGGAAATCTTAAAAGATATGGACTATGATTTTGTTATTATGGTCAATTTTATTCTCATCCTACATTTTGATACTTATCGCCGCTCCGCAAGGTTTCATTATTTTTAACTTGGTTATATACATAAGTTTGATTTGATTTTAAGTGTCATCTTTAGCAACTTTGTTTTGACGTTGTTAAAGTATATCAAGTTTATGACTCAAATGTCTTGTTTAATCTTTGAATGTGTTTATGTTTTATAAAACTGAAAATGTTTTATAGTTAAAACATTCATACGTTTAAGAAAAAAAACAAACAATCAAACTGGATTTAGATTCACACGTTTACCTCAGATTCAGATTCAGATGTATAGTTCAGGTTTAGATTCAGATTCAGAGCATCTTAATAAACAAACCGCACCTAAATTTTACACACTCATAGTTGACCCAAGCACTAGGATAACGATTAGATCACAACATCTGTTCACCTTTGATTCACCGAAGACCATATCTTTATGACTTTTTTCTTTGAACGGCGGCAACGATATATTAAGCTAGTAAGATGCTAGAAACAAAAAACAATTAAAAAAAAATCAATGAACGGTTTTTACACCATCTATGTCAACAAAAAAATAATCATATCTTCATGACTACATTTACTATCATGAGACATACATATATAGTGTTGGAATTTATAAAAACCTTTCATAATATTAACACATTAATGATCACGAGTACGCAGCGGAATATAGGATCACGTATAGACAAGTAATTAACATAAACGATAAAGAAACGCGTACCTTTTAGCGATGAATTAAACACCTTTATCGAACCACCAACATAAACGAAAACCCAAAGATCAAACAATAATCTCTCTAAGAGTACACACCCAATACGTTATAGCAAACATTTAAGTATGCTATTACTAATTGTGATAAATCTACTCAATACTTGTTTTCAATAAAACCAAAACTAATAATTGTTATATTAGCTTTTGATCGCAAACCATAACAAAGGAAAAATAATAGCAATTTGTTATCTACTTTCTATCGTTGGGAAATTATATCTGTATATCAATGACTCAAAGTCATTGAATATATACTATCCTAATGTCGGGGGTCATAACCCAATTAGATAACATTGCAAATTGCCTTTTTTATACAAATATCCTTTTATTTGTTTGTATATATATATATATATTAATTATTATAGTTAACATTTAACTATCGTTGTAAAATCCCGTTAACTAACTAATTAATTAACATTCGTAATACCTTATCACTAATTAATATATTACACATAATATATTAATGTATCATTGTTTTACATATTAACGCGTGCGTCTCCTTATGCTCGGGACGACTTCCGAACATATATTATTTACGTGTACATATTCCTTCGTATACATCATTCAAATAACATCCACAGTCACCTAAGATTACCATGGACAATGATGTAGGAAAATCGTACACGTTTTAGGAAAAACGCGTATGAGTGGCAAGTATTAAGTTGCACGTTTTAGGAAAAACGCGAAACCGAATAAATGCGGGTTCGTTCTCGAAGGAGGTGTGTGTATTAATGTGCCAATATATGAAATCAAGTTTGGATTAGTGACGTTTTTGGTTGAGAAGAGAAAACGTAAAGACGAGCTACGACTACGATTTAAACTACGATGTTGACGTAAAACGCGAACGTAAATACGTAAAACGCGACGAAATTAAAAATAAAACCTAAAAATTAATTAATAGTTTAAACTAAGTCTAAAATAAGAATAAAAATCCAATAAATATATTTTAAAACCTTTTATTAATTAAATATTCAATTTTTAATGCTAATTAAAGCCCTAACATTAAATATAATTAACAAAAGGTCCAAAATATTATTTTATTGAAATAGTAAGTCATTTATATTATTTAAAGACTAAAAACTATTTTCCTAAATTTTTAAAACTATTTTTCTATTTTTAAATCACTAAAAACTATTTTAAAACTAAAATAATCATAAAAAATAATAAAATAATGCCAAAAATAATTTGACAATTTTAAAAATCCTAAATTATCCTAAAGAACGGTAGAAAATTGAAAAAGTTTGAAAGATGTAAAATTTTTTACTAAAAGACAAAACAGTTTAATATTAAAACCCTAATTAAGCTAATTTAATTCTAAAAATTAATTAAAAAAATGAACAGTAAAATATTTTTAAACTAGAAATCTTAAAATACTTTTCTAAATTTAACAAAATTCTTAAAACTGAAAAATAATGATTTTCTACACTAAAGGACAAAAACAGCCTAATTAAAAGTAAATAAAAATAGCTATTTAATGTGAAAAACAGTAAATGAACAGTAACTAAAATATAAATTAAACAGAAAATTCAAACATAAAATAAGAAAAATAATGAAAAAAGAATCAGGTCCTAAAACCTATTTTCAGTCACAAAAGACAAAAAAAAGGGTAAAAAGTGAAAGTGACATCTGCTTGCTTTTGTCTTTAAGTGTAGCAGGGGAAACTATTACACTAGCAGTGGGAACCTTGTTCCCACTGACTGAACAAAAAAATGGGTCTGGTGCTTTTTTTGGCCTAGAACTTGTTCAATTCTTGATGTTACTTGGAAACAATGGCACCCCTACACTCAGTGGAGTGTAGGGAGTCTGGAAAAAATAGAAAAAGCACAAGTACAATATAAATTAAGCACACAAAAAGCCAATTATCAGTTACTGATGAGCTAGACAAGCCTAGGGGTGTTTTTGCTGATGAAGTTGGTCTATTGATCAATTTCAATAAGTCAAAACTTGGTCAAATAGCTACCAAAACACAAAAGAGCATATACAAGACCTAAATTACCCCTAACTCTAACATGCAACAAAGATTTCAAGCATAATTCCTAGAAATGAGACAGAAAAAAGAGCTTACTGATTTAATGCCTTATATACCAACTTTTAACACATGTAATTCTTATAAAACCTAACAAAATGGATTCCACTAGCTGATATGACATAAGACTACTAAACCAAGTGTGTTTAGATTGTTTGAAAGCCAAAAGCTGTCAAAATTTCCTAGCTAACACTAATATCCAAACACCACCTTAATTGACTGATTAACAAAATTAACAAAGAATTTTCTAACAAGAACACTCAATACTGATTAAAACCTATTCTATCATGATTCAAAAACATAAACAAACATAAATTAAAGCTCAAACTAACATACAAGCAGGTCACTCACAAAATCCACAGAATTCTCATAAAACTCAGAAAAAGAAGATTCCCAATGGGGTTCAAGCCTAACCTGGGCTGATGCCTTCCAAGGGGTCAGTTCTAGGTCTTATGTGAGCTCAATAACATGTAGAGAGTGCCTGTTGTTGGAATCCAAGGGGACCTAAGGCATAAAATGTCTTCACAAAAAAAAATGAGATGGAATGGATAAAGCTTGCTTGTTTCTTGGGATCCTGCACAAACACCACAAATCCAGGAAATAACACTTCAAGTTTGTGTAAGCTTTCACCCAAAAGGTTGTCAGGCTTTGTGGTGGAAGCTTAACCAAACAGTGAGTAGAATCAGTAAAAAAAAGAGAAAGATTTTTTGAAAGAAATCTTGAACGACCACAAATCCTTTTAAAACCTTAACCAACTAATGATGAACAAATCAAATTCAGCATACCAAACTCATGAGTCCACTTTCACTTTCTCATGGGTTTGGATGTGAGTTTTCTGAAAATCCCTTAAAAAAATGACAACTTTGGAACCTTGTACCAATTGCATAAATAATAAATCCTTACACTAAGTTACACTAAATTACACTAAAGAAAACTTTAAAATTGGAACACAGCAAATGCAGGATTTAAAAACTTTAAAACTTTAACTATTCATTAAAACTTTTAAAAAATTACAAAATGCTGGAACAAAAAATACTAAGCACAAGTTGCTTGTATTTATACTAGTCTAGGGATCATTCTAGAATACATGATTAAATAATACAGAAAAAAGGAAAACCCTAAACCCTAATTTGAAAATTTCCAGGAATGCCCTTTTGCTTGATTTCAAAATCTTGGTCAAAGTAAGCCCTCATGTGATCTTGTACTGGATGGCAGCTGTTGGAGTGATCTTGTGCGTCCAATAAAGTGTAGTGACCAAGTAATAAGATCAAATCGTTCATCTTGTCTGGTCTAGGATGTTGGGAAGAAAAAGACGGGGCAGGGGGTGGTCCTGCTACCCATGTGGTAGTGTTGGGAAAGGATTTGAGGGTGGATTTAGGTTAGTGATGGGTTTAATTAGTATTCTGCAAGTAATCGTCCAAATACCCTTTGTTTTGATGAAATGGTGGATTAGGGTTCTAAAGTTGAAGAACTGGGTGTATAATCCATTTTAGGGAAAATGGGAGTGTTTACCGGTTTTTTTAAGTTTATTAAATAATAATTCAAATAATTATTATTAATAAACTAAGTATAGTGGGGGAGTTTGACTGGGATGTTGACTCAGGTGAGTTGGAAAGGAGTTGTGATGTGGCGTTTGGTGGTTGGAGGAATGGATGTAGTGGGGTGACGTGGTGTGGGTTGATTGGATGATGAGGTTTGGCTGTCTGGCCACAAATGACCCCTGAATTCCCAAACTTTTATCAAACAAAGTTTCCCAGCAAATCACTCTTTTTCCCTTGTTATATCTTTGATGCACTTGTCAAATATGGCACATGGTATTTCCAAACTTTTATCAAGGATTAATCTTGCAATTCCTTCAATCTTCAAGGGCTAGATGTGTAAAGTCTTCAAACTTTAGGGACCCTATTCATAATTATGAATATTTGAGGGGTATAAATTGTCAATCTTTAAAAGTTGAGGGACCAAACTTGCCAATCTTCAATTCTTCAAGGGTATTTTTGGAAATTCAAAACTTGGGCCCGGTTCTTTGTGTGGCTTAATTTCCCGTGTTCGTTTTTGCTTGATTCTTGTAATATTTTGGTGAATTCACGATATCCGTACCTAAAATACACAATGAATAAATACAAGCACATTTTTGGGTATTTTGATGATATTTTAAGCATTTTAAGCCCGATTTGGACGATGAGACTATGTATAAATACAGTCTCATCACTCCCCCATACTAAACCATTGTCGTGTCCCCACGCAATGCTAGAATTAAGTATCATAGCACTTCTAAAATTCATTTTATGATGACATTTATTGAAGACATAAATTTAAATAAACTACTACACGTGTTTTAGACATAATGTAATGTTTTCATCACAATTAAGTGACTTTTGGGATCATAGAACAAGAACACGTGAATGCTTCGTTAGAAATAATTTCGTCGTCCTCGATTTTCACCCAATTCCATGCTAAGCGTGTAACGAGATTATTGTTATTATAAGTTAGCAACACGATCACATCTCATGAGTGTTAATTACGAACCTAAACTCCCTTATTCCTACTTGGTATCTCTTATATTTTATTATTTCTTAATGATCACGAGGATACATCATTGACTTATGCGTGAATAGAGGTTAAGTCTAAAAATAGAGTCTTAACGGTGTAACCAAAATCATTAAATTAATAATTCATCCTAATAGACAACGATGTTAAAAAATTAAGTCAACAAGAAGGATCGATAAACACGGTTTTATAACGGTTTTGAACATGAGACTTATTACCAAGACTTTTATATGCCCCCTAACGGAAGGGCCTTATTATCTTTGGTTTACCTCCATCTTTTATTCAACTTCGCCATGAAGCTTTTATTATGACTTCGGTCTTGCCTTGCCTTTTATTATCCGCCTCATCGGTGGTTTTATTAGCCAAAGACGTATATCCTCACGCTAAAGCGAATTTTGGATCTTTAAAGCTTCGAAGATTAAGGCTTGATTCACTTTCAATTTGGGCATAGATTTTTCGGCCTTGTGAGCTTCAAATTTTTGCTTAATTTAGGTGAGCACTTGAAATCTTATTATTAGGTGAAGCTTTCGATTATTCGGGTGCCAATACTTCAAAACCGTGACGCTGGCGATACCTTAATGTTTTCCCAATTTAATTACATGGAAGCTACCAAAACAAATTTGAAACCAACAATAGTGACTAAACCGCCAAATCAATATTTATTAACAATTTATTATGCAAAAGTGTGGGGAGAATAAGCTAATAATTACTACACATAAGATCGTGACGATTACGAGACTTATAAATAACTCTATCATTTCTCGTCCTCATTTAAGAGACTTAGCCTAAAAAGTTAAGGAATCGAAGCTAAGTGCTCAACACGCACGGTCGAGTCAAAAATTACTCTCGTTCTCACCATCAGAAAACCTACATTCGTGTCTTAAACACTTATGAAAAATACGAAAAATTTTAAAATTTGGCCATTTTTAGCCTTATTTTGCAACAAAACGATAGCAAAAAGATGAATATTGGATTGCGTGGTGACGTAAGCAAGGTGAAGTATCTACTCACCCCCATACTAAAACTAAACATTGTCCTCAATGTTTCGAGTCTAGGGGTGTAAACACCCCCATACTAGAGACGAAGTCGAATGCTTAATCTCGAGCATGGAAAGGGTAAAACGAATAACCTAAAAGCCGTTTATGAATTACGCTATTAAGATAAACGTTAGAACATAAAAGGATATCATCGGATATCGGAATCTCCAAAGGCAACGATCGAAGCTCGAGTGATCCGTAAAACGAACACGAGAGGCTTCAATGATGACGATGAACCTAATAAATCACAATCACAAACAACCACGAAACAAAGGTAGGAAGAGCACAAGTTCCCTCGTTACATTAACTAAGAAAGCGATAATATTTACAAGGATAAGCATGAGAATCCCCCACGAGGCACCTTATTTTTGATAACCGAGTCAAAAGCTCGACTCGAATCCCCATAAATGTGATCATTTAGGGATAATCTTGGTATGGTCATTTTTGGTGGGGCTTACATGATAAACAAGGCCCAAAAGTACATGGAGTACTTTAAAAACCCGATATACGAATACCGGGGTCAAAGATAGCGTCTTCGTTTTCGGATGAAAGTCAAAACAACGCTACTTCAACACAAACCCCAATGGGGTAGAAGAAAATAGATAAGAAGTAGAAAGGTGGGGCAATGGGTAAGTCAACAAAATGAGATACTCGAGGTAGACTCACACCAAGCAAACGAAAAGATTTTCCATTTATTGCATCGGTGGAAGACCGAGATTTCCCTTTACAAGCAATTCCGGGATCGTAAATCTCGTCCTCGGTGGTAAAGTGTGAGGGAAAATTTGGGGCTTCCCCCATACTAAGACCACACCAACCGTCTTCAAAAGGAGTAGACGAGGTGGTAGCACTCATATAACGCGGTGATGACAGAGTTAAACATGTAGAAAAATCTTTTAAAACATTTTTAAAATCTTTTCCTTTTTCATCGTTCAAAAACTCTTTATGAAAACCCGATTGAATAATGTCGAAAATATTTGGCGTGTCAAATTGAAAATTAGTCGCGCTAAAAATCCTTACATTTAAGTCATTGGTGGGAGGGGGTGGTGGATTATATAAGTTCTCAAAACGTTTATCAATAAAGAACACCGCCTCCTCGGGGTCTACATACTCGTCATCCTCATGAATGTCGATCTCATCGATTTCTTCATCAAAGATAGGCTTGTCAAACCAAGGTTTGTCATTCCCCTCCTTGAGTATCTTAGAAACTCTCTCGAAAAGATCACGATCAAGCACGAAACCATCATTCTTTTGTGGGAATCGTTGATAAGTTAGATCCTCACGAATGTGGTAAACGTCATTCTCAAATGAGGAGTGTTTATAAGGTAACTCCTCGAGAATGGGATTTTTAGTGGTCACATGAGTTGGTTCGTCATCGAAAATAAGACGTTCCAACTCATTAAGTTCATCCTCGATTTTGGAAAGATCAACCTCACTCGTAGGTGGAAGTGAAGGCATAAGAGCTAGCTCTCGTTCAATGATTTCCTCAATCTCGGGATCAAACTTGTAATCATCGTACTTCACATGTTTCTTTTTAGGAGAATCAAAAATTGCATGTGGATTTAGAAGTACGTGATCAATCTTAGCAAAATCGCCATCGTCATCGTCAAAGAAAGAGTCGATGTGAGCACTCACAACCATGGACTTACAAGTCGAATGACTATGCTTAGGTGACTTTTCTAAGACGAGGGGATCGATGTCGATAAACCCTTTAGCCTCAACGGGTGTTGGGCTAGGCAAAGGAGGCACTTCTATGGAGTTAGAAGTTGAAGCCTCAAAGACGTGGTCCTTCGAAGGTGGTGAAGACGAGCCCATATTGGTCTTTGTCATGATGGCACTAACGTCGCCCTTCGGAATTGGTGGTTCACTTGTTTCGCTAAAAACATCCCAAAGTGAGTTTTCATCCATAAATTTACACATACCCTTTTGAATTAGGTACACGTACTCTTTGTCATTAAAATCATCATCTTTAAAACCGTTTTTCTTAATTCTTTCAAAACATGCATCAAGCTTCATTCTTTCCGCTAAAGTGAACATTTGAAATCATTAGGATTTGAATCATTAGGTTTTGAAACCTCGGTTTTTTCATTCTCATTAAATCCTTGGGATTTTCTAGCGAAAAAGTCTATTTTCTCATCCCCATATCTCATAGTAAGTCTCCCCTCGTGAACGTCGATTACGGTTCGAGCCGTCGATAAGAATGGTCGACCTAAAATAATAGTACATTTAGGGTCACACTCGTAATCGGATAGAATGAAATCCGCGGGAAAAACAAACTTTCCAACTTTGACATAGACATCCTCGGCTATTCCAATTGGTATTAACGGTGTACAATTTGCAAGCTCGATTGTCATGTTCGTGGGGGTAAGCGAAGGCAATCTCATCAATTTCTAAAGAGAATGAGGCATAAGATTGATGCTAGCACCTAAATCGGCAAGGGCTAAACATCCCTCAATCTCGGAAAAATCACAAGGTAATAGAAATTGGCCCGGATCCTTTTCCTTTCTCGGCATACGCCTTTTAGGTTTTTTAAGAAGGATCGATGCACAAGTTTCTTCAAGGGTTACTTTCGTAAGGTCGACAAAACTCTCTTTTTGAACCGTGGATGGAGTTTGAGGTACACGAGGGTGTGCACTCTTTTCCTTGGTCGCCACGTTCACCCCATCGACTTTAGAACAAGAAGACGTCTTAGAAGTCGAGGGTTGAGAGGGATAAACAACACGGAATCCTTCAAGGTTAGGGGTAATCACACGACCTTTCTAACGAGACTAGGCGGCTTTACATTGCTCCTTCGGATTTGCAACGGTGTCACTAGGTAACGAACTCGATGACGCACCCGAGGACTTGTTCATTATGGCCGAAAACATCTTTTTTATGTCAATTTGCCCTTGCTCAATCTTCGTGTTTTGTAATTTCAAAGTATTAGTAAAGTCGTTTTTCAAAGTACCAATTTCTCCCTCTAATCGTCTCATATTAGCCTCATTCGTTTTCATGTAATTTTGAAAATCGTTTGCCGAACTATGTTGATTTGAATTAAAGTTCCCTTGGTTTTGATTACTTCTTTGAAAATTTCCTTGATTACCACTTGAAAAATTGTTGCCTTGATTGTTGTTGTTTGAAAAATTCGAGTTTTGATTATTGTCTCGATTTTGCCAAGTTATATTACGACCTTGATTATAACCTCCTTGATTTTGATTCGAAAAATTTCCTTGTTGATTATTTCCATGAAAATTGTTTCGGTTTTGAAAATTGTTGCCTTGGTTATAATTGCCTTGTTGTGATGGACCGGCGTTATTTTGATTTTGATTAGAAAAATTGTTGTTTAACGCACTCACATTCGACGTTTGGCCATCCGTAGACGCACACTCGTAATAATTATGAGGTCCACCACAAAACGTACACGAAACCTCAACCGCTTTCACCGTAGCGGGAGCGTCTTTCTTTTGCATCTCAACGAGAAAAGTCGTAAACACATTCGTCAACTTATCGACTTTCGCATCAACTCTCTCAATGTCGCGATTAGAACTACTAACATTGGCGACATTAGCAACACTCGGTGCGTTGCGGAGTTGGTAAACCTTGGATCGGTTCTCGATAATTATCAATGCATCTTTCGGAGTCTTACACAAAAAGTTGCCACCGGCGGCGGAATTCAACGAATCTTGCTCTTGAAAATTAAGACCGTTGTAAAACGTATCGATTTGGTGCAACTCGGAAAAACCATGGTGAGGACATTGCCTAAGCAATTCCTTAAAACAATCCCACGCGTCTCTAAAAGAATCATTCGGTTTTTGCTCAAATTTCGTAATTTCATTTTTGAAAAACGTTGTCTTAGACGGTGGGAAAAAATAATTAACGAACTTGGAGACGAGATCCTTCCACGTAGTTATCGAATTAGGTGGCTCTTTCTCGTACCAATTCTTGGCGGCACCATCGAGCGACTACGGAAAAAGCATAAGCTTGACGACATCGGTGTCGACGTTCTTAAACTTGCTCGTGGCTAAAAGACGATCAAAATTCCGAATATGGTCGTGAGGATTATCGGCTTCACGACCTCGAAACTTCGTAGCTTGGATCAACGAAAGCATTCCGCTCTTAATCTCAAAATTCTCCGCTTCGATAGCGGGAATTACGATCGCGTCTCCATAACCCTCGGTGAGCGCTTGGAGCAATTCCATCATAGAACGATTGTCGGCCATCTCCTCTACGGTTTCTTCAACAACGATATTAGGAACGTCGGTTTCTAATTCTCGTCTACGTCGTCGATTCCTTCGATTACGATTGCGTCGATTCAAAGCTTCGCTAGAATTGGAATAATCCTTCGATCGAGTGCGCATGCACTAAGCGTAGAATGGGTGGTAGCAAAGAAGATTCTTTTTGCGGTTTTTCGATTTTTCAATTTTTTTTGGTTTTTGATTGTTTTTTAATTTTTTTGGATTTTTGAATGTATTACGTAGACACAAATCTACAAATCTCTCCTCGAATCGACTTTCTCGATTAAAGGAGCCTCAAGGAATGAAAACGATCACGTGGAGTGAACGTTCTCGATGACTTTAGAACGTTGGTGGAACACCAAAACGTTCAAGAGGGTTTAATCTTGAAAACACAAGCAAATATAATATACGTAGATAATACTTGGGCGGCAAACCCTCGATTGGTCTTCTTTCTCAAAACACGCACAAGCAAGCGGGGGAAACGAGGCGGCGCTAAGCACTTAAGAGCCTTTTTCCCTTAGGTCGTGAAATACAACCGCCTTATACCCACCTTATAGTTTGTGTTAATTGAAATTAAGCCTCACGAAAGTATTTATCTATTTTGCCTTTAAACTTTTGCTTTGGATTCGAATACAATGATCGAGTGATGAAATCCCGAATCAAGGTTGCGTTTTCACGCTTTTGGAGTACTTGTATTTTTATTGTTCTTACGTAAATACAATATAGTAATAATATATTCACAATAAAAACGAAAACCAATATATCTACAATATAGTAAAGGATTGTTGTGTGTTTAGTTTAGGAAAATTAAACACGATTTATTTGGATACTATAATATAATAGAGAAAAATAACAAAAATGAGTATGTACGATATTCACGCTTTCCAAAAATTGAAAAGCAAAAACGCACTACTCACACAAACACGATAGTAATAATAATGGCACACTAAACACCTCCCCGGCAGCGGCGCCAAAAATTTGATGTAGGAAAATCGTACACGTTTTAGGAAAAACACGTATGAGTGGCAAGTATTAAGTTGCACGTTTTAGGAAAAACGCGAAACCGAATAAATGCGGGTTCGTTCTCGAAGGAGGTGTGTGTATTAATGTGCCAATATATGAAATCAAGTTTGGATTAGTGACGTTTTGGGTTGAGAAGAGAAAACGTAAAGACGAGCTACGACTACGATTTAAACTACGACGTTGACGTAAAACGCGAACGTAAATACGTAAAACGCGACGAAATTAAAAATAAAACCTAAAAATTAATTAAAAGTTTAAACTAAGTCTAAAATAATATAAATAAGAATAAAATCCAATAAATATATTTTAAAACCTTTTATTAATTAAATATTCAATTTTTAATGCTAATTAAAGCCCTAAAATTAAATATAATTAACAAAAGGTCCAAAATATTATTTTATTGAACTAGTAAGTCACTTATATTATTTAAAGACTAAAAACTATTTTTCCTAAATTTTTAAAACTATTTTTCTATTTTTAAATCACTAAAAACTATTTTAAAACTAAAATAATCATAAAAAATAATAAAATAATGCCAAAAATAATTTGACAATTTTAAAAATCCTAAATTATCCTAAAGAACAGTAGAAAATTGAAAAAGTTTGAAAAATGTAAAATTTTTCACTAAAAGACAAAACAGTTTAATATTAAAACCCTAATTAAGCTAATTTAATTCTAAAAATTAATTAAAAAAATGAACAGTAAAATATTTTTAAACTAGAAATCTTAAAATACTTTTCTAAATTTAACAAAATTCTTAAATTTGAAAAATAATGATTTTCTACACTAAAGGACAAAAACAGCCTAATTAAAAGTAAATAAAAATAGCTATTTAATGTGAAAAATAGTAAATGAACAGTAACTAAAATATAAATTAAACAGAAAATTCAAACATAAAATAAGAAAAATAATGAAAAAAGAATCAGGTCCTAAAACCTATTTTCAGTCACAAAAGACAAAAAAAAAGGTAAAAAGTGAAAGTGACATCTGCTTGCTTTTGTCTTTAAGTGTAGCAGGGGAAACTATTACACTAGCAGTGGGAACCTTGTTCCCACTGACTGAACAAAAAAACGGGTCTGGTGCTTTTTTTGGCCTAGAACTTGTTCAATTCTTGATGTTACTTGGAAACAATGGCACCCCTACACTCAGTGGAGTGTAGGGAGTCTGGAAAAAATAGAAAAAGCACAAGTACAATATAAATTAAGCACACAAAAAGTCAATTATCAGAACTGATGAGCTAGACAAGCCTAGGGGTGTTTTTGCTGATGCAGGTGGTCTATTGATCAATTTCAATAAGTCAAAACTTGGTCAAATAGCTACCAAAACACAAAAGAGCATATACAAGACCTAAATTACCCCTAACTCTAACATGCAACAAAGATTTCAAGCATAATTCCTAGAAATGAGACAGAAAAAAGAGCTTACTGATTTAATGCCTTCTATACCAACTTTTAACACATGCAATTCTTATAAAACCTAACAAAATGGATTCCACTAGCTGATATAACATAAGACTACTAAACCAAGTGTGTTTAGATTGTTTGAAAGCCAAAAGCTGTCAAAATTTCCTAGCTAACACCAATATCCAAACACCACCTTAATTGACTGATTAACAAAATTAACAAAGAATTTTCTAACAAGAACACTCAATACTGATTAAAACCTATTCTATCATGATTCAAAAACATAAACAAACATAAATTAAAGCTTAAACTAACATACAAGCAGGTCACTCACAAAATCCACAGAATTCTCATAAAACTCAGAAAAAGAAGATTCCCAATGGGGTTCAAGCCTAACCTGGGCTGATGCCTTCCAAGGGGTCAGTTCTAGGTCTTATGTGAGCTCAATAACATGTAGAGAGTGCCTGTTGTTGGAATCCAAGGGGACCCAAGGCATAAAATGTCTTCACAAAAAAAATGAGATGGAATGGATAAAGCTTGCTTGTTTCTTGGGATCCTGCACAAACACCACAAATCCAGGAAATAACACTTCAAGTTTGTGTAAGCTTTCACCCAAAAGCTTGTCAGGCTTTGTGGTGGAAGCTTAACCAAACAGTGAGTAGAATCAGTAAAAAAAAGAGAAAGATTTTTGGAAAGAAATCTTGAACAACCACAAATCCTTTTAAAACCTTAACCAACTAATGATGAACAAATCAAATTCAGCATACCAAACTCATGAGTCCACTTTCACTTTCTCATGGGTTTGGATGTGAGTTTTCTGAAAATCCCTTAAAAAATGACAACTTTGGAACCTTGTACCAATTGTATAAATAATAAATCCTTACACTAAGTTACACTAAATTACACTAAAGAAAACTTTAAAATTGGAACACAGCAAATGCAAGATTTGAAAACTTTAAAACTTTAACTATTCATTAAAACTTTTAAAAAATTACAAAATGCTGGAACAAAAAATACTAAGCACAAGTTGCTTGTATTTATACTAGTCTAGGGATCATTCTAGAATACTTGATTAAATAATACAGAAAAAAGGAAAACCCTAAACCCTAATTTGAAAATTTCCAGGAATGCCCTTTTGCTTGATTTCAAAATCTTGGTCAAAGTAAGCCCTCATGTGATCTTGTACTGGATGGCAGCTGTTGGAGTGATCTTGTGCGTCCAATAAAGTGTAGTGACCAAGTAATAAGATCAAATCGTTCATCTTGTCTGGTCTAGGATATTGGGAAGAAAAAGACGGGGCAGGGGGTGGTCCTGCTACCCATGTGGTAGTGTTGGGAAAGGATTTGAGGGTGGATTTAGGTTAGTGATGGGTTTAATTAGTATTCTACAAGTAATCGTCCAAATACCCTTTGTTTTGATGAAATGGTGGATTAGGGTTCTAAAGTTGAAGAACTGGGTGTTTAATCTATTTTAGGGAAAATGGGAGTGTTTACCGTTTTTTTTTTAAGTTTATTAAATAATAATTCAAATAATTATTATTAATAAACTAAGTATAGTGGGGGAGTTTGACTGGGATGTTGACTCAGGTGAGTTGGAAAGGAGTTGTGATGTGGCGTTTGGTGGTTGGAGGAATGGAGGTAGTGCGGTGACGTGGTGTGGGTTGATTGGATGATGAGGTTTGGCTGTCTGGCCACAAATGACCCCTGAATTCCCAAACTTTTATCAAACAAAGTTTCCCAGCAAATCACTCTTTTTCCCTTGTTATATCTTTGATGCACTTGTCAAATATGGCACATGGTATTTCCAAACTTTTATCAAGGATTAATCTTGCAATTCCTTCAATCTTCAAGGGCTAGATGTGTAAAGTCTTCACACTTTAGGGACCCTATTCATAATTATGAATATTTGAGGGGTATAAAGTGTCAATCTTTAAAAGTTGAGGGACCAAACTTGCCAATCTTCAATTCTTCAAGGGTATTTTTGGAAATTCAAAACATGGGCCCGGTTCTTTGTGTGGCTTCGTTTCCCGTGTTCGTTTTTGCTTGATTCTTGTAATCTTTTGGTGAATTCACGATATCCGTACCTGAAATACACAATGAACAAATACAAGCACATTTTTGGGTATTTTGATGATATTTTAATGATATTTTAAGCATTTTAAGCCCGATTTGGACGATAAGACTATGTATAAATACAGTCTCATCAGACAACATAAACTTCTCAAATTGTGTAACTGTATAATCATATAACTAAAGTGCATGTAAGATATACCAACATTGTGTACATCCAAATCCTATAAGCTAACACCGATTACCAATTTACCATGGACAACATAAGATTACCATGGATAACATAAACTTCTCAAATTATGTAGTTGTATAATCATGTAACATAAATTAGCAAGAGTAGCTTCCGAAGATGTAAACTAAAGTACTAAATCACGGACCACGTCCAATTGCATATACATATGCAATGAAGAAGGCAGATGTTCTAGCAATGTTCTAACAATGTGAGATAGAGTATTATCATCTAAATGAAATTAGAACTTACAAGAAGGCAAACTCATATGGATGCCCATGAATCTTCCATTCCTTCTACCCAACTGTCACATCTCCACTCTAAATGAGGCGAGCGGCTCATGCACTTAGACATGAATCTCTTTGATACTTTTGCATAAACTTCTCGATGGATGAGAAAAGAGACCTTTGACAAGCGGACGCATTTGTCAAACACACAAGCAACGCATGAGAAAGTCAATGACGGGTCAACCAACGACAAATGTGCACTTAATGTTTTCAAACCCTTGATCATTACATATGGTATATCCGATTTCTCACAAGCTTCAAACTCTGACCACACACATGGTTGCATACATATAGAACTCATCTTCCGGAATCCCCTGAATCCATTATACAGGACGTACCTAAAGTCTATATGGTTTGTATTTTTTAGTGACGAATCGAAAGTAAGTTTATCCACTGATCTATGGTGGAATGTATCGAGCAAGGTTCCAAGGAGTTTAGAATCTATCCAAATTGTTTTCAGATTTTTAGACTTAATGACTAGAGATTTGTTTGGATGAACAAGGAGAAGATGTAAGTGAGACAACATGGGAGCTTCAACAGTAAATTCTATGGAACTTGTAGATTCAAATCTTAGTGTGACGAGGTTGGGTGTGATTAGGCTCATCGAATATGGCGCAGTAGAAAAGGGATCGAGATATGCTCAATTGACAAGTTTTCAGGTTGAGAAGGTGGATAATAGGATACGTATATATAGACTCTTGAGAATTAGAAGATTAGGTGTCACCAAAGCATCTATATTCAAGAGTCAAGCTTGTTAGCATTGGCATTAGATTCAGATTGCTCATGGAAAGCCATTCACGCGCCACCTTTAGTTCAACAAGATTATGACCTGCATCAATAGTAAAAACTTTTTGTAAGATCAACTAATAACAATCAACATGTACGGTCTCTTATGTGGAATATCAAGCTTCACAATATTACGAATCTAAAATGAGAAATAAACTTGGAGAAACTTTTACTGATATTCACCTTGCATTGAATGAAACCTAAAACTATTTATAAGCATTACATGAAACAACTAAGCAACTAATAACCTAAAAACTAGGCACATGCCAACGTGCCAATATTGTTGCCTAATACTCGGTCAAACAAATAACACTTCAAACTACTAACTACTCCATCCTCATACCAAATCCTACGTATGTAATACACAAACAGTTATTAGTCTAGTAAGCTCAAGCCATGCATGCACGTGAACCCGGCACATAACCGATTAAACCCAACAATCACCTCCTTAATCGGTTATTCATGGCACCCGGTCACATCCTGAACACATACTTTCGAAACATCTCGTTTCTCGACATTTCTCCGAACACATCATGATTCAACACCACCTGGGTTGAATTCTCTATGGTCATCCACACAACGAATCAAAGCCGCCTGCTTGGGTCCTTTGATTCTACGACCTTCGATCTTCGGTCTTTTCGGTCTACGGTCTCTTCGGTTAACTTTTCGGCCATCGGTCTCACGTCGGAGCTTCCTCGGTCTTCTCTACGGCGTCGGTCTTTTTTTGGTCTTCTTTTCTTTCTCTGGCAACACGCGGTCACGGTCTCGGTCTTGGTTGCCTCCTTCGGTCTCGGTCTTCTAATTCAACAGTCCTTCGGTCTTTTGCTGTTGAAACTTCGGTCTTGATAACCCGCCGGTCACGGTTATCTCTTTCGGTCTCGGTCTATTTTTCTCAGGTGAGCTTTCGGTCTATTGCCACCTGTGTCGGTCTAGGTGCTGCCCGGTCTTTTGCAGCTCCTCGGTCTCTAATTTCTTCGGCCTAGGTGCCGCCGTGCCGCCGGTCTTTTGCGGTTCGTCGGCCCTCTCGGTTTATGCAAGCCACATAAACTTGCTAGTCTCTTTCTTCTTTCCCTGCCCTAGCACAAGGCACTCCTACTGTTTTCAAACAACCACCCGCTGTCCGAACCTTCTCAACACCTGCCCTCCGCCGATCGACACACCCGCCGATGGCGGAGGCTTCCCCGGTACGAGCCTAGCACTCTGATACCAAATGTGGAATATCAAGCTTCACAATATTACGAATCTAAAATGAGAAATAAACTTGGAGAAACTTTTACTGATATTCACCTTGCATTGAATGAAACCTAAAACTATTTATAAGCATTACATGAAACAACTAAGCAACTAATAACCTAAAAACTAGACACATGTCAACGTGCCAATATTGTTGCCTAAAACTCGGTCAAACAAATACCACTTAAAACTACTAACTACTCCATCCACATACCAAATCCTACGTATGTAATACACAAACAGTTATTAGTCTAGTAAGCTCAAGCCATGCATGCACGTGAACCCGGCACATAACCAATTAAACCCAACATCTTACTCTTTAATACTCTCTCCATCCGAAACTATAAGTCCGCTTCAATGTTGCACACAGTTAAGAAAAGTTGGAACCATTGTACATCAAATAACTTGTCATGTGGACCTTTAAAAACTCGCCTGATCGGATGAAATATGAAAGCCGACACTTATTTGGCGGAGCCATGATTTTTAGTTAAGGGAGGCTAGTTATACTAAGGCAAATAACCAAAGTTCAATTTCCATACTTGGCATTTGTTTCACATACGTACCCGTCTCCGCAAAACATATGGTGTGACATTCGTCAAATTTCCATCATTTAATTATTCATATAGTACGAGTATTTCAACTGTTTACCAACGAGTTGTCAACGTGAACGTGTTAATCATTTTGCTTTGTGGACAAAGCCCTTTTTAGGGAGAGCATACGTAACACCTCAATGTTTCGCGATTATTAAATTGAATGCAATACGCAAGTTGTGAGCGTTTTATGTTGTGCCGTACGTTTAATTGTCATAGCTATTAAGTTTTTCGTGACGTCTCGCACAATTGTCTTTTGTTTTGGGATCGTACGCTAAACGGTTTTTGCTGTCGTGTTATTTCAGTCGCGTCTAAACCTAAACATATTGAACCCGAGTCGAGTTTATAGCTATCACAGCAAGTGTACACATAACTGAATATATAAACCTTCCATTTCATTGCCAAACTTGTCATACAAGGGTCTCAAATCAGTCACAAGTCTACATTACACATATAAACTTTATAGTTATTTGTCCCACTAAAGGACAGCACATTTGCCTAGTTTACCCCTTTTGGGTACATCACAAGCAAACATTTCCAGATTTATACTAACCCTAGACTAATTATACAAGCTTATATACAAATCCAAAGTAATATCCAATGTCCAAAATACAAGTTATCACAAGTTATCACAGTCCAAAATACAAACATCAAAATCTGCACAAGTCTTCACAATACAACTCCTGGGTAGAAGTTTTGGTCCAGCCAACCTACACGTCTCGTCCGAACCTGCACAACCAAGGGTCTTCATCCTGTCCGAACCTGCAAAACCGAACGTAGCATCCCCATTGTGAGTCTTTTGTCCTTTCGTCTTTCTTTTCGAAGTCTAGAGGTGCTTGTTGTGTACGAACCTACGAATAAACGAAACCGGGGTTAGTCATTGAAATGAACTTATACATGTATACTAAAAACTGAAAAATTGTTAAACTTTTTAATACAAACATGTTTATGTTATTACTTTTCTGTCAACCAAACCGAGACCCAACTTAGAACCAAACCGAGACCATGTCCAACCAAATCAAGACTTCAATCATGAACCAAACCGAGACCCATGTTTAACCAAACCGAGACCCAATCAAGGACCAAACCGAGCATCAACACAAACCAACCAAAGTTCTATTTTCTGCCAAATTATTAACCATTCTTACCAACCAATCCAAAGATCATAATCAAGCTTTCTTTTACAGAAAACCTTAATCATGCCGCGTATATATAGAAACCCCCAACTCAAATCGAAACCCTAATCATGTAAAACCTTTTTAAACATCTAATTAACATTGCCACGTTTCAGAAACATCATATAAACACGAGTAACATTCGAATATATAAAAACCCCCAATTTTTATAAAACCCTAGATTTGCTTTTTATTAATTAAAATGCTAATTAAACCTAATCTAAACCCAAACCCCTTAATTAATTTAATTGAAAGTGAATTATACAAAAACCCCCAAATTAACCGAAACCCTAATTTTATAAATCGATTTTATATTAAAATTAGTTTGATTTTATAAATGAAAACGTCAATTAATTATGTTTAAACCCGATATTAATGAAAACCCCCAAATATTTCAAAACCCTAATTTTGTTTATCTTCAATCCGAGCACCATATGATTTACAACAAGTATTCCCGAATCAATTGAACCCACTGTTATATATTAAATCGAAAATCAATTAAAAGCTTTTAAAAGAAATAAAGGAGAATGAACTTATCTTTGATTTTGGTATGTGATTTTACGAACCGCAAGGAAGAACACCATCAGAAAAACCCAAACGGTTTGATGTGGGGATTAACCCACATCTCACGTGATATAGAACCTCAGACCACCCATATTTAATTTAATAACACAAACTGATTTGATGATAACCATAGAAGAGGATAGAACCGATCTAGGTTTAGAGAGAGAGAGTATTGGGACGGTGGAGGTAATACCGAGAGAGAGAGAGAGTTATCTCTCAGTCATGGGAAGTTGTGTGTGATAAACACACATACATACTCCTCTCGTCCTTGTTTAATCCGCTAAGCGGGCCGGGCCGGGTCTATTGACCTTGGGCCGGTTGTGGTGTAATGTTTTGGACCCAGTTTGGGCCTTATGAGTTTATTTGGTTTAAGTAAAGCCCAAAAACGAATTTTGATAAATTTAAGTTATGTTTTGAACCGTAAAACCCGACCCGTTAATAAACCGATTTCATTTATCGTACTTTTCCGCAAAATTGTATTTTTCATAAACGTATGGTTTCGTCAAGCACAACTAGGGTGTCGAGTCATTTAATCATACAATTATTCGTATCGTAACTCGATTCTTAAATTAATTAGGTCGCGGCTAGCGTAACCGTACTCTCGAGCTACTTTATCTTCGTTCTCTTTGCTGAATTTACGAGGTGAGTTTATAGCCCCATACTTTACTATTTTCACTGCTTTTTGGGGTGAGACATTGCTTGATTTTAACGTGTGAACACAAGTGCATTTACTGATTTATATATTAGTCTAAGTCCCACTAAAAACCCAGTTACATTGGCCCGTGAATCGTGAACCGTTAATTACTTTGTGTAAGCGCGAATGTAATGGATAGATCTATCGGGATTGACGTCCCTGTCTGTCTTGTCCAGCAAGGGGACAAGCGGGCACAGTTTTATTTGAATCTGATATAGGATGTCGTGGGTTTAGGCATCTAGTTTGGGCTACATTTATATGATTATACTGCCGGTGTTGTTAACGCTTCGGTGTCACGAGCTTAGACTGTAATAAATACTTTTGGGATGACTTTGTATCTGTTATATTGTCATCACATTTGGGAAAATCTTGTGGTTCATTAAACATTTCAAACTAACTAAACCTATAAACTCACCAACTTTATGTTGACACTTTAGCAATGTTTTTCTCAGGTATTAAGAAGGAAGATGCTAAATGAGGTCTCATGCATTGCCGTCATTTCTTTGAAACAACGATCATTTGTACCATTTGAGAAAACTATGTTTTGTAACCGTATTCAATTTATGCTTCCGCACTTTGTTAAAACAATTTATTTTACTAATTACAAGTGATCTATTTTCCGAACGTCCCATTTAGAGGTCGTTCTTTGTGACTATGTGTGTATGATAATCATGACGTCACCACTCCCTTGTCGCCATTATACTCTGATATTTTGGGAGTGTGACAGTTTGGTATCAGAGCACTAGTTATAGAGAACTAGGTTGCATTTAGTAATTCTAGACTATAACTGCTCTATGTTTAATCGATTATCATGCAGATTGTAAGTATTAAGTATATGTAGATACATAAGTAATAAATGGGATACATGTGAATTAACAATTACGAGGTATATTTACATGGGTTACATGTGCAACAACAAAATTTGAATTATGTTATATGGGATACATGTGGATTCAACAATGATTGCCGTGTTATGTTAATGTCCTTTTTACGGACTAATTTTATGAGATATTTACACACCTTTATTTTGTTTATGATTACAGCGATGTCTTCATCCAATGATTCCACGTCTACAGGAGCATACTACAACCGTAGTTCACAGTCGACCATCAGTTCATCAGTAGGACTACCTAGAGGATCGCCGTCAGGATATCCGTGGTACCGGATGGTTTCAGATGATGATGTAGAGAGAGAGGCTGAAGAGGTTCGTCATTCACCGATCCGTATTCCTGACGCATCAGCTGACGATGTGCTTAGCCTAGAAGGCGGGGGAGAGGATGACATGGACACTGACGTAGTGCAGTCACCAGGTCAGGCATCAGTGACTGGAGATGAGACGGTAGAGGAGACAGAGGATGATGGGATGGAGTTTACAGATGGGGAAGGAGAGCCCATGGAGGTCACAGACACTGAGAACCCTCCTACTGCATATGCCGCTACTCCTGAGGTTTCCCTAGCACACATCTCCTCATCTTCATCTGAAGACGAAGGAGAAAGGACTGCTATTCCTGCTCCAGCACCTGGTACTCTACCTTTCTACTATGTGAGACGACGTCTTCGGGGGAGAGCTGCTCGACCACCACTTTCACCTTACAGACCCCTCATACCTTTCACTGCCACTGACAGGCATGCAGCCCGCACACCTGCCAGTTCTGTCCCAGAGACACCATTACTGCTACCACCACCAGAGACTGTACCTGCAGTATACCAGGAGATGCTTACTGACGCTGGTATCTCTACAGGACCGAGAGCTACGACTCCTCTTCCTAGGAGAGCTACGTCGACGGTGGTGATGCTTGGGGCGGCAGATGGTTGTGTGACGACACGGTTGAACAGGTTGGAGGATGCTGTAGAGGCTTTAGGTGAAGAGTACAATGAAGTGCAGGATAAGTTGGAGGCACTGGCGAAGAAGAGTCCAGTCAGGGATGAGACAGTGTTGACAGTATGTGTGACCCGTCTACGAGGACAGCTTCTTACTGTTCTTGATCAGATGGAATCCATGCCAAACACTCGTCTTGAGGAGATTGAGAGCCTGATGACCCGTTGGGGAGTAGAGCCATTGGTAGAGACAGGCGGATTAGAGGCACCAGTGGATGACCCTGTTGCAGACTTGGATAAGAGGTTTAGAGCCGCTTGTCATGACACCGATGTTAGGTTGAGAGATTCCCAGGCTCGTGAGCTAGTGGTTGAGAGGAGATTAGCAGAATTGGAGAAGGAGCTTCATCAGCGCCGTGAGGGCACTAGTTAGATTATTTTGTACCATCGACCTATCCCCGTATGACCACTAAGCTTTGAAGTCTGTCTTAGCTAGTTGGTATTTTATTTTCTCTATTTATGTTATGACAAACTATGATGTATTATCAAACGATTCCATGAATGATATTATGAGTTGCAAAAATTGTAAGATCATTATTGTGTATTATATCTTGGAGCATTTCATAATTGTGTTGTGTGTGCCATGCATGTTATGTCTGGCAAAAACTTATTATCCTATTACCTTGTTAGATTATGGCGCCAGTTAGAAGATCCGAAACGCAGAATCCGCCAGCCGCTACCGGTGGAATTGACACCGCCCTGTTAAGCCAAATGATAGCCGAACGAGTGGCCGAGGCACTCGCGACCGCTGAAGCAAACCGTACAGCTAGCACACAGGAGGAGACCAACCATGGAGCTACAAATGCTATTGCACGTACTTGTACCTACAAGGAATTTCGTGCAGTTACGCAAGTAAGTTTCCGAGGTACTGAAGGAGCAGTAGGATTAACCAGATGGTTTGAGAAGTTAGAATCCCAATTTGGATTAGCAATGTCGCTGAAGCCGACAAGGTGAAGTTTGCGTCAAGCACGTTAGTGGATGGTGCTTTGACTTGGTGGAACGTCTATGCTCGTGCAGTGACCATTGACGTTGCCCAAGCGACGCCCTGGAGTGAATTTAAAGCTATGTTTGTGAGGAAATACTGTCCCCGAAATGAAGTCAAGCAGATGGAAGTTGAGCTGTGGAACCTGAAGGTCAAGGGTACTGCTCTTACTGCTTACAATCAGCGCTTTCAGGAGCTGATTTTGTTATGTCCTGAAATGGTGCCCAACGATGACCGATTGTTGGAGCGCTACATTGAAGGACTACCTTTGAGCATCAAAGGGAATGTGACTTCATCCAAGCCGACTGATTTGCACGAGGCAATCGACATGGCTCAGAGTCTGATGTACCAAGTGATACAGGAGTTGGGAGAAAATACTGGGGATAAAAGAAAGTGGTCTGGCAACCACTACAACAACAATACCAACAACAACAACAACCCAAGCAACTACAACCAGAACAAGCGCCAAGAAGTAGCAAGAGTGTTCACAGCTGGACAAGGAAATACTGGGAACTACGCTGGGAGACTACCTTTCTGCGGAAAATGTGGTCGACACCACGAAGGAGCATGTCCCCCTACGTGCTACAATTGTGGGAAGGCGGGACATAAGGCAAAGGAATTCCGAGCACCACCTCGTGCTACTAATCAAAGAGGACCTGGAACGCAAGGTGGCCAAGGAGCAAATGTCACTTGCTTCGGATGTGGAGAGAAAGGTCACTACAAGAACAAATGTCCGAGCGGTGGAAACCAAGGTCGTAGTAACCAGATTCGAGGGAATCAAAATCAGAACCAAGGGAGCCAGAAGCAGAATCAAGGGAACCGAGGAGGAAATAACCGAGCCACAACTAGTACTCCTGGAGGATTCACGGCACCTAGCAAAGTGTATCATCTCTGTGCTGAAGCTGCTGTGCAAGACAACAATGTTGTGACTGGTACGTTCCTAGTCAATAACAACTATGCTTCAGTACTATTTGATTCTGGTGCGGATAGGAGTTTTGTGTCGTCTATATTTAGTGAACGCCTAAATATTACCCCTACCGCGTTAGACGTTAAGTATAATGTAGAATTAGCCGATGGGAAGTCAGTAACCACCGACGTTATTCTGAAAGGATGTAGTGTAAGGCTACAAGGTCGTTCGTTTAGTATCGACCTACTCCCTATAGAATTGGGAAGTTTTGACGTCATCATTGGAATGGATTGGATGTCGAAGCATCACGCGGAGATTGTATGTCATGAGAAGTGTGTCCGTGTTCCTTATGGAAACGACGTACTCATCATACAAGGCGAAAGAAGTGGTGTGAAGAGTGGATCAAGATTGGAAGTCATCTCATGTATCAGGACTCAAAGATACATTGAGAAGGGATGTCCGGTATTCTTGGTTCAAGTAACACAAAAGGAAGGAGAAGAAGATCACGAGAAGAAGGTGGAAGATGTACCGATCATTAGAGACTTTCCGGACGTATTCCCAGAGGATTTACCCGGACTACCACCAGCACGGTAAGTGGAATTTCACATCGAGCTTACACCAGGAGCCGCGCCTATTGCTAGAGCCCCATACCGTCTAGCACCGGCCGAGATGACAGAGTTAGCTGAACAGATAAAGGAACTTTCTGACAAAGGTTTCATTAGACCAAGTTCCTCACCCTGGGGAGCGCCGGTCTTATTTGTCAAAAAGAAAGATGGATCCTTTAGAATGTGTATCGATTACCGAGAATTGAATAAGCTGACGATAAAGAACCGTTACCCATTGCCGAGGATTGACGATCTTTTCGACCAATTGCAAGGATCTAGCATATACTCGAAGATCGATTTAAGGTCAGGATATCATCAACTAAGGGTTAGAGAGGAAGACGTTCATAAAACGGCTTTTAGAACCCGGTACGGACACTACGAGTTCCAAGTTATGCCTTTTGGTTTGACAAACGCACCTGCGGTATTCATGGATCTCATGAACCGAGTTTGCAAACCATACTTGGACAAGTTTGTGATTGTATTTATCGATGACATTCTTATCTATTCTCGTAACGAAGAAGAGCACAAGGAGCATTTGAAGGCCATATTAGAGCTGCTAAGGAAGGAGAAGTTATATGCAAAGTTTTCCAAATGTGAGTTTTGGATAAACACAGTGCAATTCCTTGGGCATGTGATCGACAGCAGTGGTATTCACGTTGATCCTGCTAAGATCGAGGCTGTAAAAGATTGGGCGACTCCAACAACACCCACGGAGATCCGTCAATTTTTAGGTCTTGCTGGTTACTATAGGAGATTCATTGAAGGTTTCTCCAAGATAGCTAAACCAATGACGGAATTGACTCAAAAGGATAAGAAGTTTGAGTGGAAGGAGGAGCAAGACTTGGCATTCCAGACGTTGAAGCAGATGTTGTGTGAAGCACCGATACTAGCCCTACCCGAGGGTAATGAAGACTTTGTGGTGTATTGTGATGCATCCATAAAAGGGTTAGGTGCAGTGCTGATGCAAAGGACTAAGGTCATAGCTTACGCATCAAGACAACTAAAGGTGCACGAGAAGAACTACACAACTCATGATCTAGAGTTGGGAGCAGTGGTGTTTGCCTTAAAGATTTGGAGACACTACCTTTATGGTACTAAGTGTGTTGTATTCACTGACCATAAGAGTCTACAACACATTTTGAACCAAAAGGAACTCAACATGAGACAACGACGTTGGCTAGAGTTGCTCAGTGATTACGATTGCGAGATCCGTTATCACCCAGGCAAGGCAAATGTCGTGGCCGACGCTTTGAGTCGAAAGGAGAGAGTTCTTAGGGTGAAGGCTTTGATGATGACCATTGACTTAGACCTTTCATCCTTAATTCTCAAGGCTCAGAAAGAAGCAGTCGAGGAAGAAATTCGTAAGACTGAAGATGTTGGAGGAATGATAAAGAAGTTGGAAGCACGTTCGGATGGAACGTTATGCCTTGATAATAGGAGTTGGTTACCATGCCATGGTGACCTACGATCCTTGATTATGCATGAGTCGCATAAGTCAAAGTACTCCATACATCCGGGATCTGATAAGATGTATCATGATCTGAAGATGTTGTATTGGTGGCCGAACATGAAGGCGGACATTGCTACATACGTTAGCAAGTGTTTGACTTGTGCCAAAGTCAAAGCCGAACATATGAAGCCATCAGGATTATTGGTCCAACCCGAACTGCCAGAATGGAAGTGGGAAAGGATCACTATGGATTTCATTACCAAGCTACCAAAGACAGCAGCCGGATTCGACACGATTTGGGTAATCGTCGACCGACTCACCAAATCGGCTCATTTCCTACCCATCAAGGAGACTGATGGAATGGATAAGTTAGCAAGAACGTACTTGGAGGAAGTAGTCACGAAGCACGGTGTGCCTGTGTCTATAATCTCCGACCGAGACAGCCGATTTACTTCACAGTTTTGGAAGTCACTGCAGAAGGCTTTGGGAACGCAGTTGGATATGAGCACTGCGTATCATCCCCAGACCGACGGTCAAAGTGAACGGACCATCCAAACCTTAGAAGATATGCTGAGAGCCTGTGTGATTGACTTTGGAAATAAATGGGATAGACACCTACCTTTGGTGGAATTCTCATACAACAATAGTTATCACACTAGCATTAAAGCAGCGCCGTTCGAGGCACTGTATGGTAGGAAGTGTCGTTCACCCGTGTGTTGGGCAGAGGTCGGTGAAGCACAACTCACTGGACCTGAGATCATACACGAGACTACTGAGAAGATCTTTAAGATTAAGAGCCGTATGCAAGCCGCAAGGGATCGACAGAAGAGTTATGCTGATATGAGACGCAAACCTCTTGAGTTTGAGGTTGGTGACAAAGTCATGTTGAAGGTCTCACCTTGGAAGGGTGTGATTCGCTTTGGAAAGCGTGGAAAGTTAAACCCTCGTTACATTGGACCCTTCAAGATTATAGAGAGGATTGGCCCCGTAGCCTATCGTTTGGAATTACCCCAAGAACTTAGCCGAGTGCATAATGTGTTCCACATTTGCAATCTGAAGAAATGCTTAGTCGACGAAGCACTCGTTATCCCTTTGGAGGAGATTCAGCTCGACGACAAACTCAATTTCGTAGAAGAACCCATAGAAGTCATGGACCGTCAGGTTAAACAACTCAAGCAAAGCCGTATACCGATTGTAAAAATCCGATGGAACGCGCGTAGAGGTCCAGAATACACGTGGGAACGTGAAGATCAGTTCAAGAGCAAGTATCCTCATCTTTTCGTAAACCAACCTACCACAACAACGTCTTGATTTCGTGACGAAATCTCTAAAACATGGGAATACTGTGACATTCTTCAAATTTCCATCATTTAATTATTCATATAGTACGAGTATTTCAACTGTTTACCAACGAGTTGTCAACGTGAACGTGTTAATCATTTTGCTTTGTGGACAAAGCCCTTTTTAGGGAGAGCATATGTAACACCTCAATGTTTCGCGATTATTAAATTGAATGCAATACGCAAGTTGTGAGCGTTTTATGTTGTGCCGTACGTTTAATTGTCATAGCTATTAAGTTTTTCGTGACGTCTCGCACAATTGTCTTTTGTTTTGGGATCGTACGCTAAACGGTTTTTGCTGTCGTGTTATTTCAGTCGCGTCTAAACCTAAACATATTGAACCCGAGTCGAGTTTATAGCTATCACAGCAAGTGTACACATAACTGAATATATAAACCTTCCATTTCATTGCCAAACTTGTCATAAAAGGGTCTCAAATCAGTCACAAGTCTACATTACACATATAAACTTTATAGTTATTTGTCCCACTAAAGGACAGCACATTTGCCTAGTTTACCCCTTTTGGGTACATCACAAGCAAACATTTCCAGATTTATACTAACCCTAGACTAATTATACAAGCTTATATACAAATCCAAAGTAATATCCAATGTCCAAAATACAAGTTATCACAAGTTATCACAGTCCAAAATACAAACATCAAAATCTGCACAAGTCTTCACAATACAACTCCTGGGTAGAAGTTTTGGTCCAGCCAACCTACACGTCTCGTCCGAACCTGCACAACCAAGGGTCTTCATCCTGTCCGAACCTGCAAAACCGAACGTAGCATCCCCATTGTGAGTCTTTTGTCCTTTCGTTTTTCTTTTCGAAGTCTAGAGGTGCTTGTTGTGTACGAACCTACGAATAAACGAAACCGGGGTTAGTCATTGAAATGAACTTATACATGTATACTAAAAACTGAAAAATTGTTAAACTTTTTAATACAAACATGTTTATGTTATTACTTTTCTGTCAACCAAACCGAGACCCAACTTAGAACCAAACCGAGACCATGTCCAACCAAATCAAGACTTCAATCATGAACCAAACCGAGACCCATGTTTAACCAAACCGAGACCCAATCAAGGACCAAACCGAGCATCAACACAAACCAACCAAAGTTCTATTTTCTGCCAAATTATTAACCATTCTTACCAACCAATCCAAAGATCATAATCAAGCTTTCTTTTACAGAAAACCTTAATCATGCCGCGTATATATAGAAACCCCCAACTCAAATCGAAACCCTAATCATGTAAAACCTTTTTAAACATCTAATTAACATTGCCACGTTTCAGAAACATCATATAAACACGAGTAACATTCGAATATATAAAAACCCCCAATTTTTATAAAACCCTAGATTTGCTTTTTATTAATTAAAATGCTAATTAAACCTAATCTAAACCCAAACCCCTTAATTAATTTGATTGAAAGTGAATTATACAAAAACCCCCAAATTAACCGAAACCCTAATTTTATAAATCGATTTTATATTAAAATTAGTTTGATTTTATAAATGAAAACGTCAATTAATTATGTTTAAACCCGATATTAATGAAAACCCCCAAATATTTCAAAACCCTAATTTTGTTTATCTTCAATCCGAGCACCATATGATTTACAACAAGTATTCCCGAATCAATTGAACCCACTGTTATATATTAAATCGAAAATCAATTAAAAGCTTTTAAAAGAAATAAAGGAGAATGAACTTATCTTTGATTTTGGTATGTGATTTTACGAACCGCAAGGAAGAACACCATCAGAAAAACCCAAACGGTTTGATGTGGGGATTAACCCACATCTCACGTGATATAGAACCTCAGACCACCCATATTTAATTTAATAACACAAACTGATTTGATGATAACCATAGAAGAGGATAGAACCGATCTAGGTTTAGAGAGAGAGAGTATTGGGACGGTGGAGGTAATACCGAGAGAGAGAGAGAGAGTTATCTCTCAGTCATGGGAAGTTGTGTGTGATAAACACACATACATACTCCTCTCGTCCTTGTTTAATCCGCCAAGCGGGCCGGGCCGGGTCTATTGACCTTGGGCCGGTTGTGGTGTAATGTTTTGGACCCAGTTTGGGCCTTATGAGTTTATTTGGTTTAAGTAAAGCCCAAAAACGAATTTTGATAAATTTAAGTTATGTTTTGAACCGTAAAACCCGACCCGTTAATAAACCGATTTCATTTATCGTACTTTTCCGCAAAATTGTATTTTTCATAAACGTATGGTTTCGTCAAGCACAACTAGGGTGTCGAGTCATTTAATCATACAATTATTCGTATCGTAACTCGATTCTTAAATTAATTAGGTCGCGGCTAGCGTAACCGTACTCTCGAGCTACTTTATCTTCGTTCTCTTTGCTGAATTTACGAGGTGAGTTTATAGCCCCATACTTTACTATTTTCACTGCTTTTTGGGGTGAGACATTGCTTGATTTTAACGTGTGAACACAAGTGCATTTACTGATTTATATATTAGTCTAAGTCCCACTAAAAACCCAGTTACATTGGCCCGTGAATCGTGAACCGTTAATTACTTTGTGTAAGCGCGAATGTAATGGATAGATCTATCGGGATTGACGTCCCTGTCTGTCTTGTCCAACAAGGGGACAAGCGGGCACAGTTTCATTTGAATCTGATATAGGATGTCGTGGGTTTAGGCATCTAGTTTGGGCTACATTTATATGATTATACTGCCGGTGTTGTTAACGCTTCGGTGTCACGAGCTTAGACTGTAATAAATACTTTTGGGATGACTTTGTATCTGTTATATTGTCATCACATTTGGGAAAATCTTGTGGTTCATTAAACATTTCAAACTAACTAAACCTATGAACTCACCAACTTTATGTTGACACTTTAGCAATGTTTTTTTCAGGTATTAAGAAGGAAGATGCTAAATGAGGTCTCATGCATTGCCGTCATTTCTTTGAAACAACGATCATTTGTACCATTTGAGAAAACTATGTTTTGTAACCGTATTCAATTTATGCTTCCGCACTTTGTTAAAACAATTTATTTTACTAATTACAAGTGATCTATTTTCCGAACGTCCCATTTAGAGGTCGTTCTTTGTGACTATGTGTGTATGATAATCATGACGTCACCACTCCCTTGTCGCCATTATACTCTGATATTTTGGGAGTGTGACATATGGGCACAGTGGAGAGACTTTGTGGAATAAGAGATCGAGGGTCGAGTCTTGGCTCGTCTCACTCCACGTGTTGCTCCTCTGGGCCAGGAGAGTTGCCGGAGCTATTCCTTGTGGGGTGGACAATGACTGGTGCCAAAAGGCACCCGGGGTTAAGATATTCCCGCCAATCTTCACATTTTTGTGGAATACTTAAAGCAAAATTATAATGATAGGGGATGATTAATTAACAAAATAGTTGAAAATGACTTGTAATACACATAAATAATAAGTGAAATATATTGATTAGGGGAGAGCTTAGCACCCGCTAGTCCCTTCTAGCTTCGCCCCTGACTTATTTTACAAAACGGGGAACTTATAAATTGGAAAAGGGAGTACCATATAACTATCAAACATTAACAAACTAGTAATGCATAACCAACAAACAACTTACAATACAAAGAAACCAGCCACAAAACATGCGAAAACTCAAGCTTAGAAAAACTGGATAATGAAAAAGATTTCAAGTGTTTGGAGACCCTATGCAACCACTTTATAACAAAAGCATCGTCAGTGAAATGTTAATTATCATCTGTAATATCCACCGCAAGGTAGTCGTCCCACATATCTTCGGTGTCATCCTCGAGGCTAATACACACGGATTCAACAATATTCATATTCGATATAAGATCCAGAAATATAGACTTGTAACTTTGGGTGACCTTAGAACTTGGATTCAGGCATAATAAAGCATTACGAAAAGTCGACTTAAAAATTGTATTAAATTTTGTTGATTTCAAAACCCTGCGCCTTGATTTGAAGTACATTCTTAAATTGCATCTAAGATTGATTGATCGAAGGTGCGAATACGCTTTATTGAAACTCTTCCATGTTAGAGTTTTGGTGGATCACAGTATGTGACAGTCGTGTCAAACATTTTGAGATCAAAGATATTTCGATTGTTTTATCGAAATCTCTAATCGGATAAAACTCAGAATCGAACGGTGAATGTGTTTTCGTTGTTATTATATCAGAAGCCCAGGAAAATGAAGAAGATAATGACCAATAAACTGAAATTCGGTTTATAGCAGTTGCAACAACAAAACCAGTTAATTTAACAAGCAAACCGGGTAGGCAAAACCGAGGCTATTTTTCAGGGAATTTTATTTTTAAGTGCGTTTTTAACATAGCAATTTATACCAAATAAATTTTGGCTCGACCGCAGCCAGGGGCGCTGCACCCGGACCCCTGTCGTACGAGGGCTTCGCCCCCGTATGATAATCACAATAACGCCATACAAGTTTGCACTCTGCACAACCCCGAATTTGATGAACATTTATCACGATTACACATTGTTCGATCAACTAAGTCAATACATTACACTTAAATCATATTGTTAACATAAAATCACCAACATTCCATGCGATTCTGCAGCGTGCTACGTCTCAGTATCTCAAGGGTTAGGGCTTCAGGGAGTCTGTCGATTGAGACAATGAAAGTTGTATGAAACAAATGGATGGAAAAATATATAACTCTTCGGTTTACAAGGGCAAAATTATAGTAAATTTGTTTAACGTTTAACGTCAAGTTGGTCTAAATTTTAACCTCAATTGTTATGGCATGGGCCAAATTATAGTAAATTTGTTTTAAGGGGTCCAATTTTTTTTTAAACATTTGTACTAATCATGTTTAACACTGCAAAGTAAAATGGTTAAAAATGTACTTGTGGTTGAAAATTTTAGAGGGGCAACCCCTCCCGGTCCTTATTAAGTTTTGTCCCTGTTGCTAAAGTTTTGTGTGAGGTTACTTGGTCCTCGTCTTCAACGGACGGCTTGATTATGGGTTTCGAATAGATGCTCTAAAAAAGGAAAAAACCCTACTCCGTTTATCACATGGGCCTCACCTCGAGACTAGTTATAATTGCTCTCCACCATTCATTTTAGACTTGATGCCCCTGTCACTTTTTTAATGAAGAAGCTCCCTGATCGAGGCCCTGCTCCTCCCATTACTGACTGTACTCGACGACTCATTCGATCCATCAATCTTCAAGACTTCAACGTACATCGAGAATATACCTCAAATCAGGGTCTAGGGTTTCCAAAATTTCTCAAGTTTCTACAATTTTCGAAGACATTTTCCTTAATCTTGTGTAAAACTTTTGAAAGTTATTGAATCGATCAATATTTCCAATGACAGTCGGATCCAAAATTTGGGATATCGCATCACACTTAACACGGACGATTAGCACCTCACTGATGATGATTTTATTAAGAAGTGGTTGCCTACCTGTTCTTCTTAGTAGAAATCACTTTCAGTTTCTGATCCTCTCTAATTTTTTCTCACATGTTTTGCCCCTAAATTCTGTGTATTGTAAGTTTGTTATCAAATTTATTCATAGTTATTGATAAACCTAAAAGTTACGTTTTATGTTTAGATGATATCCATTAACAATATCAATACACTTTTAGCAGTAGAACTAGGAAGGATCTATCTACCAGTTTATAAATTTTTTATGTATATATAGTAGAAATAGGTTAAAAAATTAGAAACGCTTCACGACTTGACAAATTTCATGTCATGAGTTTACCTCGGTTAAGACACTTACTTCTAATTCATACATTACCCCACCATGGATAACACAGAAAACATCCGTTCACTAGTTATATCATAGTGGATGTCCCTTAAGCTAGTGTATGAATATCAAAAATTTTCAAATTTGACATGTATATCAGGTTATCCACATATTAAGAGTATTTTCATAGTCTTGAAATATCAGGTCATTGTAAACCATCCGGTCACCTCTATGTTAATTCAAAGGTAAACGCCATAAATACATAATATACTATCAAAACTTATAACATTCGGAAGTTTTGGCTAATGTAATATCAATGTATATGCAATTGCCCATCTGATAAATAAATAAAAGGTGAATTTGATAAGAAATAAATAAAAGGTGAATTTGATAAGAAATTTTTGCATTTTAATATGATAGATGATTGAATTGTTAAATATATGGATTCTCACTATCTCAATTGTCACATTAACATATGCCTATATGTTGTAAAAAATATATATATAAATAAGAACAATCCAAGTATAACAAAGATGCCCTAAAATATTAAAGAGTCCTAGAAATCCCTTGTAAACTAATACTTCAAGTAATATAATTACATAATATCTATGTATAATTGCCAAATACAATATACTAGTTATAATCTATCATATAAAGAAAATATAATTGATCACAAAATACTAATACTAACTAATCTAAAGCTAATTACACGTATAAGACCTAGTAACCTAGATGTAACAACCCAAAAATTGATCAACGCAAGCGGTAAAGCTCGAGGGTTGTTACGTCATAATAACAAAGTAATGGTGCAAGAGAACGACTCTAAATGAGACGTTTTAAAATAATTTACCTCGTTGCATTAAATTTAGAATTACAAGGTTCAAATCATAAATATGTTTAAGCAAGTCCAGCGGAATCAAAGTTTAAATAGCAACAATAAGGTAAAAAGTTTATTAAGCATGAACAAGTCTTCAAATCCAAGTACAGTATGCAAGAGACTCCAAAGCAAGCAACAAACAAGTAGTTCAACACCTGAGATAAATGCATAAAAGAGTCAACACAAAGGCTGGTGAGTTCATAGGTTTAAGTTAAAACATAACATTCGATATTAGACCGCAAACAAACTGTTTAAAGCATATGAGATCATTATGGGAGATATAATGTCATGCATATGGGAATCATATGTGATAATTATAGTTATGATAGCACAAAGCTCATGACACCGAGGCTGATGACAAGCACGTACAACTAATGCACGCGTAATATATGAGATTGCCCCAAGTAGGTGCCTAACCCATAGCCACCTAGCAACAACCATATGATATACGTCCGTTTGGCATGGCGAAGGATTTTAACACCCGGACGGGGGTTGTCAAACCCAATTGATCTATCCATATCATAAGCGCCTACTCATTCAGAGTAACTAACGGTTCATGACTGGGGACTAGTGGGCTATCGCTACTTAGGCATATCACACATATCTTTTAGCAAGACAACAATATAAACAGATTTTGCATCCATCAGATAGACAACAAAACATTTATCTCACGCAGATGACTAAACATAAAAAACAGTTTAATAAGGGCTATGACTCACCTCAGTATGCAAAGATTTCACAGCAGAATATGAAAATCACATATGCAACAAACACAAGTTAGTCGCAACCTAAATATATAACGCTAAGTTAGATCGCAGTCAAAGAATGTAATAATACATTAGTCACACGCACATGTCACCCTTTACCACGGTTTAAGTTTTAAATAAAATATACTCAAAACATTTGTTGATGTGATATTCGACCAAACTCCCAAGTAAGGACGATGTCGCCTTGAGTCGATAAAAGTCGGCAGCCGTTCAGCGTTACATTAATTTTTTGCCATTTTAACTTAGTTAAAACATCTCTCAATTTTCTAAAAAGAAATTGTCAGTTTTTCGACGTTAATTTTAATTTACCCATTTAAACGATACTCGACTAATCCCTCTTAAACCCGAAGTCTCGACCTCACTTAATTATAACTTGACACAAAATAGTTATTCAATATTATTTCTTCACAACAATTTCAACTTTAAAACTTTTGATAAATAAATCAAGTTCACAATACTTATGGCAAAAGTCGCACGTGATTCTCCCTTTATATGACACCAACTTTTTGTCAGGTTTTTATGGTAGCAACATTTCCATCTTTCATTTCACTCTCCATCGCCTATTATATATATGAATCTATCCTTCTCTCTCGTTAAAACTGTAAAATATTTTCCCTCCAAAAGCTGCATCTCTCTCTCACTCGGTTTATAAATATTACTACAACATTTCCCTCTCGAAACATTAACAACCTCTCGTTTATAAACTGCTGTTTCGACGTAAGTTGTTGACAACACAAACCTCATAGATCTCGTCACTTATACTGATACTACCCAGATATATATATATAAACGTCAGCTTCATTCTCTCCTTACTCACTCTCTCTCGTCATATAAGTACTAAAACAGCAAGACAACATGTAAAAAAGTTTCCCTCCAAAACATTTGCCATCTCTCTCTCTCTCTCTTGGTTTAACAACAGCAGAAAAAGACAACATTTGAACAGAAACCCATTTTAAAACATCACTTTCACAGACTAGTTACAAAACGCAGCTTGGTTTCATACGAAAGACATGGTACTCAAGACGTTTTGACTCGAACAATATACAACTCGCAACCCTCGTCTTAACGACACCTCATCTAGCCACAACTCGAAGCTCGTAACACTCGACTCAACACTAAACGATATTCCAACGAGAGTTTTAGAAAACACGGCTGTCCAATAACTGGACTTGAAATCCACACAAGATGTGTGTTAAAAACCTTTAAATTAAATCGGTCATGTCAAGTTTTTACTGTTTGCAAACCCATATTTTAACATTTGGTTTCCGAAAATGTGGTAAAGGTAACACATACATATGCATGACAAAAGAAACGAGAAAGTACGCAGGTTTACGAGATAACCTTGAGCTAGCTCTCGGTATGTTCAATGCTTACAAACGAACGAGAAGTCAACAGCAGCAACCCCAAACTCGAGCTAAAATCTTCGATCTAGAAAACTCGCGTCAACCGGCCAATGTCACTTCAGGAACAGTAACTTAAGAACCCAATAGCCGTACTCACAACTTCGAACAACCCACTACGATGATCACCCTCTTGCTCCCGCCGCGAAACTATCTAGCTTCGACTCTACGCTGACCCTTCGCAGCGACACATGTTGGTCTTTAGTGGAATGGTTTTATTCAGGAAATGTTTTGGTCTACGAATGTTAGCCGAGGGTGTTTATTGAAGATGTATGTGGGGAGAATGGAGTATGGAGATTAATGGAGTATGGAGGTTTTACTCGAGAGGAACAAAGTAAAAAGATATGTAGTTGTTGTGTGTGTTGTTATAAGAGTGTGGGTTTCTTTTTTTTTTAAAGGCATGAATGATGCATGTTAGCATATAACGGAGATACATTGCACTTGAAGCGGGGATCAAAATGATCGGCCAATAGAAAAGGATGTAAGGAATGTACTATTCCACTTATGTAGCTAGTGTATGGGTGTTAAAATTTAAAATGAGCTAGGGGTCTCGGTGGGAAAGCAAATGGAGTGGGGAATCCTATGTGTTGATATTCCATTGGGTGAGTTATTTTTATTTGTTTCATAATAATTTGAATAAATGGTAGTCTGATGGGTCGCGTATTTCGTGGTTGTGTTATGAAGACGATTAACGACGGTATAATTAACGAGAAAAATAGACATTCGAGCGAAGCCTCGCGCCTCATACTTAATATTTAATAATATAGTTTACTGAACGCACGCGTTCATAAGTCATGTAAACGAAAATAAAATATATCTAAAAGAAACTGGATATAGCTCGTGAGTGCACGAGATCGATATTAGACACGCACACAGAGATCATATAAGCATTGACTGAACGCAGTCTGCAACTAAAATCAGTTTAACACATAAAGATGACATATAAAATACGCGAGGTAAGTATTTATAAATACAAATAAGCAGACATAAAGATGACATCAGCTAAATTGTAGATAGCTTGCGCAAAAGCGTCACAGATAAATCCTACACAGATAATGCACACGTATAGAAATTAAATTTAAGATACACTTAAATATTGATTGTAAATTATTACGCAACCAATAGTGACACACTTGTAGTGTTCACAACAACACAAACTGAGCACAGTCTAAGCAAAATACACACCAGCACACGTTATTTCACAAAATTAGGGAATGCTTCCCCGATAATTAGCAGTTTAGCTCACAGTTGGCTAAATAAAAAGTCTAGGGGGGAAAACAGTAATTTTATCTAGAGGCACATATGTGTTGGGCAGAAATGGTGAAACTGCTGATCGTACTTTAGTCGCTTTCTGGGAGTAGTGACCTCATTAAGCACGCCAAGTGACCGACGACTCCATACGCCGGGGTCAGTATTAGAATGAAGGGGACGACCCTAATGTTGTGTTGGCAAAGCCAACTTCTTGGGTTTCAGGCGGAGAAAAGCGGACGTGGGGACTCGGGTCGGGGTGCAGCGTAACTAAGGGATTCCATTTAGGGCGAGACGTAACAATAGAGCAGGATAGCCTTTTGCGCTCACATGTTTGAATTTGAGGGTAAAGAGCTTGCTTGTTCTACGGGATCCGACGCATCCAGCAGAGTGAAAGAGCCCTCCATTCTTTTCAGCGTCATCCTTCCACATTGGCGGCCTTGCTTTCTCTACGACATTCTATTCTAAAATGATGATTTAGAAGGCATGACGGGTTCTCGTACCCTTCTCTTCTGTTTGAGAGTTTCCGTTTTGAAAGTACATCTCGCGCTTTACGCTTGGCAAAAAATTACCGTGTGTTAAACAATATTAGCTCCTAAAAACCATTTCACGTTGAATTAAAGTATAATCTTATTCAACTAATTATAAAACTCAACTAAGTATCATAATAAGATCATACATTTATCTCAAGCCAAGTTACAAATTAATAAAGCCTAATGTACATGTTATTAAAGTATAGGATCTTAAGCCAACCTAATTATACCTAGATTATGATTACCCTATATAAACCCTAAACTAAGAATTTAGAATCCTTAATTGTCCTAAATATAACATATAAGACCTAGAATAAGTGTATATGATAACATAAACCCCAATTACCCAAGATATAAAGTCATTAGGTTTAATGACCTAGAAACCCTTATATTAAGCATTTACTTAGAATCAACACCTAGTATTTTAGGACATGTCTACAAACACTCATAGCATTACATTAAGGTTATAAAATTATATTAAGATAAAATACAAGTACCCTAAGTCATAAGGTATAAGATTTCAATGCATGACTTGTAAATTAGATCAAAATATGTATTTTCACTCTTTAGATATGTTTATTTAGAATAACCTATGTCTAAGACCTAAATTGAGACCTAAATTGAGTTTACATGATGTCTAAGACCTAAATTGAGTTTACATCAGTAGCTAAGTGAAGGATGATGATTTTTACTAAGAGTTAACCCTAGATCATTAGAAACCCTAATCTATATAAGTTCTCTTCCCAATTTCACTTCAAACCTTTGTTAAACTTCAAACCAAGGACCTAAACTTTCTAATTACAATGTTTAAACCCTAATTAAACCCTAATACATCACAAATCACATTTCTAAGTACCAAAACTACAAAGTATAATGTTACAAGCCCTAGTTTATAAACCTGAATTACTTTTCCCTCCAAAACCATATTGAATTTTCTTCCCTCCCAAATTCAAACCTAAATTCATATATATAGGATGTTCCTAGATATTTTGGAGTGCCAGCAAGGAGTTGCATCACCTACTTGAAGGCACACAATACCATTTCTATCCATAGTGTGACGTGACCCATTTTAAGCCTTAAGTGCAAGATATTTTGATCCTAGACTCTAAAAACTTGCATAGACCTTTCTTGGCTTCCCTTTATCACTAAGCTATCCAAGTTACACTTTGAGACCTTAGTTTAGAGCCTAAGTGTTGAAATGAGTATAAATAGGGGCGAACTACATAGCTTAGAACTTGCACCCTGGTTCTCTTATATCTCCATACCCATTCTTATATCCACTTCTATAAAAGTTCTAGGACTCTTATAAGACTAAAAACCAGGTCTAGAAAGAAGCCATTGAAGCTCTTGAAGCTTTGATAGCTAGTTGTGTTTATAGGAAGCCATAAGGAGCCATTATGGAGCTACCTTTGTAAAATCTCTGTGTTAACTAGGCTTTGATCTTGTTATAATGTTTTTCTAGACTTTTTATAATGTTAAATTGATGTTATAAAACTAATCTAAAAGAAATTATGTCATATGAACATTTAAAATGAAAGATATAAATTAAAGATGTCTTAAAACCCTAATTTTGTAATTTACATAAAATAATTAGCAAAAACCAAATTCAAAAGCTATAATTCTAGAGAAATATTGCTATTATGATTATAAATGTGTTCACAAATTTTGTTCTAAATTCCTAGATCATTTGGTACATTTTGACGTTTTTATATGACTTTTACCTAGTATAGGGACTAAAACTGTCATTTTTGAAATTATAAACATTTTGGGCCAAAAGTGTCATTTTGTAAAATTTCACACTATAAGAATAAAGTTTAAAAAGCTTGAGAGCTTAAGGTTAATATTTGAATGTTGAAAATGTAAGTATTGAAACTTTATACTTTAGAGGTTAAAAGTCTAATTATGCCAAACTAAGGAACATAAAATGTAAATATTAACACCATAAGAATAAATATAACTAGAAGGACTAATTTTTTCAAAATTGAAACTAAGGAAAATAAAATGTAATAATATACAGCGTGTCATGTTAGTTGGGAGCTTTGTACAAAGATGTTCCATCTCGATATTACGTTTTGACTGAGTGTTTGGGTTTATGATTTAAAGTGCCATTCCTCCTCAAACGTTTATAGAATGACTTTTGAGTATAATGGCCCGAATAATGATACTATAATACCAAAGTATATATGAATCAAAGAAAAATACAAATTACTATATAAGAAATTGAACTCAGAGGTTACGACTTGATATATATACATATTTGTGTGTCAACTCTGATCCGTTAGAAGTTGCGAATCAGAATAATTCAAGGTTCTATAGCGTAAGGTGAGTTCATAGCCTCACTTTTGAAACTTTATAAATGATTTGAAAACCCGTGAGAGGGATATATGCTAAAACTAGAATAAAAGTGTTTTTGTATGCTGTCTGATATGATTATTGACACTACGTCTACTTGTTGCCATTAAGTCCCTTTTTAATTATGGACGGCGAATCATTTCTAGAAAATGGACGCTAATATTGTGAATAGTACTATTGTAGACTGACATCCCCTATCTGGGCAAGCCGCACTTGCTGGAATGCTGAAAAGTTCCTACCTAGACTAAATAAATATGCTTTATTTTATTATACTCTGGATAGTCCGGCAAACTACCTGCATAAGGGCAATTTGTTGGTTTTTCTGATAATTTCTAGTCGTGGGGACATGAGCTAGTGCAATAAGAATCGATGCATCTCAAATTTGGGTGTATAACACTGTAGCCGTAGAGTCATTCTTGTATTCAAGTATTGTTTAAACCTATGAATTCACTCAACTATTGTGTTGATTTGTAAGCATATTTTTCAAGTGAATAAAGACTGACGTGCTGCGGATAGTGCTGTCTTGAAAAGTTATCATTCAAATAAATAAAACTAGATCTTTGAGAAACTTGTGATGTACATATTATGTACAGTTTTTTTTTTAACTCTGAATTATAATTGAATGATGACAAGTTTTTAATAAAATGTCTCTCTGAGCATTTTCTATTATTGTGACTATGATACCTTGAAACTAATACCCCATATTAGCTTCTGCTGCTATATGGTAAAATGGGGGTGTTACAAAACTGAACCTTTATACATAGCGAACATTTTTATGTCCAATATACCTAAAGAAACTTTTGGCTTTACCTTTGACACGATACGTGTTTGACAACGACGTGTGTTGGGTCAATTCAGTGCCTAATTGTCCCATGTATTGGATTTGAATGAAAAGTATCCTCAGTATAAATATATACTTAAGTCCCTGAGTGAATAGACATCCAGGGAGTTTTCTTCAAGATTCTCATACTGAGTCTACAAGAAAAACTCGAGTATTCAGTGAGGCTGAACTCAATGAATGATGTACATTAGATGAATAAGGAGGCAACGTAGTCAATGAGTGATGACAATAACTCACTGACTCTCTGAAAACCATCTAAAGCTAAACATTGGCAAAGAAAAAGTACAAAAGACAAACACACAAAAAGTATGGACAAAAAATACAAATCACACGGTGACACATGGTAGCACATTTGTATTATAGTGAAAGATGTTTTCATACCTACCCACTATATATATAGTAGTCACGTAGAAAGGATGGAAGGATTTCTCACTGTAAAGCAATTTGTAATCTCTTAGTATTATAGTAATAGGGTTCTTGCTCCCATTAATCAACAAGCAAAGCTGAGATCAATGGGAGAATAATTTGTCATTCAATAGCTCAGTTGTTTTTCCGCAAATAACTTGCATGTTAGTTCATTTATTGATTAAAATCATTTGCAAAGTTAGTCCAAATGAATAAAAATTAAAAAAAAATCATAAAAATTATAAAATTTTGAAAAAAATTATTTTTTCTTAAAAAAATGAACTTTCGAAAAAAAAATATATATATTATAATCAAAAATTAAAAAATTATTTTTATTTTTCAGAAAAAGCTATTACTTTTTTGTAACCTTTTTAAAAAATTTGAAGGAAATAAATTAGTAATATTTATAAAAATTAAAAAAAAAAGAAAAAAACATCAATTTTTTTTACTTTTAAAAAAAAATCAAACAAAAAGAACTAAAAATTATGATTTTTAAAAAAAATTAAAAAAACCAGAATTTTATAAAAAAGATTAAAATCCTAAACATATTTTCTATGAAAAAAATTAATTTTTAAAATTTTTATAAAATTTTTTTTTTTATTTTTCTCTTCAATTTTTTTAAAAGTTAGAAAAACTAAACGTTTTTTCTGAATTTTTTTTTCAATTTTTTTATAAATTTCCTTTTGTTTTTTTATTTATTTTCTAGAATTTTAAAAAAAGTTAATAAAAAAGGTACTAGTTTTTTGCTGAAAACAAAAGAGAGATTTTCAATTTTTTATAAAATTTTTAAATTTTTTTCTTCGAAAAGTTATTTTTTTGAAAAAATATAATTTATCAAAAAATTTAATTTTTTTTATAATTCTTTTATATTTTTTTATTTTGTTAATTTTTATGCATTTGGACTAACTTATTTTTACTAAGAGACTAACTTTGCAAATGATTTCATCGTTAAATGGACTGGACTGACATTGTAAGTCCTGTATCCGGTCAAATGGTTAAGTAAAAGGTTCTGGTCAAAAATTTGACGTGGTAAATAGGTATATTGGACCAAAAAAAGTTCGCTATGTATAATAGTTCAGTTTTGATAGTACATTATGTGTTTATTCCTTTTAGCATAACTCAATTAACCATTTTACAGTTTATAACTAATTCTATAATTCAATCATAATCGATGCTCTTAGATCAAACCTACCATAATTAGTTGTGTAATGCATATAGATTGTTAATAATAAGGGCTTTGATATTTAGCAACATATTTTAACCTGGCTCTACTCCCAGGTGTGTCGGATAGAACCACATGTGTTAAAGTGTTGATTATCTGTTGGATTAAAGCACTGGTTTGTCAGAGGTCTTGTTGCTTATACGACGCGGTATTAGTTCTCGTGTATCCAAAAGTTATAGAATTAGGTGCTTGTGTTGCTGGCCGAGACTAAAGTGGAGATGGGAAATCTAGAGTGATGAAATGGAAGATTCTTGGGTCTCCATTTAGCAAGTCTTTTACATATATTTAAGATAGGTTCTTTTAGAATTTCATGGAATTTACATCGTATAGTGCTTATATAAGGTGTTATGTTATGGCATGTTGACGCGAATATTGTTAGTTTTACACTAGATTATTTTTCTAACGCTGATTCATATTAAGAACACTAGCAGGATGCTACATAAGCTCATAACACGAGGATTATCATGAGATGTTTAAAGCGGATTTTTTGTTACAAACTAGCACTTTTAGCATAGTAGATCTATTGATCATGTCGATCATATTATCATTTGGTTATCAATATGCATGTGGTCAATGCATTTTGATCATTGTCATAAAATTAGTGACGGATTGAAAAGTGTGGTCATTAAGTCGTCACACATCATAACTATTAGTGATGACAAAAATAATGGTCATTCAGCTTTCTTATTTTACAATCATTTTAAAAGTGTTGTTCATATTTTAGTTTAGGTAGATTTCTAACAAGGCCTTTGTTTACCAAGGATTATAAAGTCCCATGTTTGCATGACCTAGGCGTCTATGCCAAATATTTTTAGCTGTCATTTATTGAGGTTACCTAGTTTCATCCATGAATGAGTCAAACATCATTACATATATGTTATTCTTCCTAATTTCTTTAACTATGGTTATGTCGTCTTTTAATATTTTACTACCATTTTCTTCAAAGATAACTTTGCATTTATTTCTACAAAGTTGGCATATGTTAAAAAGGTTAGATCCCAAGTTTTCTAAATGAGAAGCATTATCTATGGTAATATGTTCATTAGAAATCATACATTAGCCGATGATTTTTGCTTTTGACGATTCCACCAAATATTACATTACCTCCAACCATAAATTTGTATGTACTGAAAAGATTCCTATTACCTGTCATGTTTCATGAACAACCGATGTCCTCGATCCATTCATCAGGCTCAAGTCCGGCTTTCAAGCATACCTACAATTTATGAAACTCGAGCGTTTGGTCCCCATTGTCTCATGGGTCCGTTTGGGTTAAATATGCTTCTCATAGGCATACCAAATGGAGTGTTACCAAACACATCCCATTGAATGAGGTTTCCCATTTCAAACTAGTTTTGATTGTCATGATTCCACGAAACATTACACTACAAGAAAAAGTTAGTTTAGTAACAAACAATTTTTTGACGACTTCTATTTTCGTCACTAATGGTGACGAAATAAATTATCGTCACCAATATTTCGTGACAAAGTGGGTTTAGTGACAAAATTTTGTGATGAGATAGGTCGCGAAAAATTTAGTGACAACTCTAGTTTGTCACTTATTAGTGAGGATCTTTTGCATTTTCGTCTCTAAAAAACTTAGTGACCGACCTATTGTGACGATAAGTGAAGACTTAGTTTCCTTCAATAAATTAAGATCCGTGACGACTTTTTTCCTTTAGTGATGAAATACCACTTGTCACTAAAACCCGTTTTTCTTGTAGTGATTACTAAATCTGCCAAGTATACCTCAATCACTTTTTGAAAAGGGGCGTTTGAGAAAAGGGGTGTAGGTCAAGATTGAGTATTTCTTATACTAACGTTCCTTCCCATGTTTCTAATATTTGTTTTATATTTATCTAGATTTATTTATTTTAGGTTTGGAGACACGACAACAAACTCAAATTTACTTGAATCTTTGTTGTGCTGTCAAACCACCATTTTCAAGACCTTCTAACTCCATCATCATTTTGCAACATTTTACAATCCACTGTATCACAACTAAACAGCAACGACACATCGTCAATGTAATATTCTTATGTAACCTCTTTTTAAACCACATACACTGATAATATGAAGTTTACCATATAAGAATCTACTTCTGCTATCAATGAGATAGTGCTACAAATATTCACAAATAGGTTTAAATAAAACACACTCATTTTATTTCATCCATACACAAAAGACCCGTATGCCATATGTGCATGAAAACATGCTATAAAATCAATTGTAAGGTGTTTAATATGCAATGTAAGTATAAAACCAGATACCCCTTAAACTATCGAAAAGAAAAAAAGCACATCGTAAGTATGAAAATATAAAACAAAATAGGTATTCAAAGCACATAATCAACATAAAATCGTCCTCTAATGTGGAAAAAAATACGTACACAAGTGAATAACAAAATAGCGCCTGCAGCAACGCGCGAGTCTCTTCCCATCTCGTTTCAAGTGTATTACAATACGTAAGATTTTTTTTAAATTTTTGCTAACAATAATGCTACTTAAATTACTTTACTATGTTATATTATGTTGCCATCCTTTAATTTATTAAGTGGTTATTTCTCGTTGTCTCTATTATTGATACATATGTTATATAATTTTGAAACTATATGTCGGATTTGGTTGATTAATCCGAATTATTCTGTTTTGGCCAATCTATATCAAATTTGGCTATTTATATCAATGATCAAGTTTGCTGATTTGTCGGATTTTTTTCTCGATTTTAATATTCATCCAATTATTCGGTATATTTACCGATTTCGACCAACCTGATAAATAGAGCCGAATATTAAAAATTAAGGCGGTTAATTAGCACCTAATGCCTAAGCACCGATTAATCTGTCTCCTAGATCGAGTTTTTGCATCACTTATTGATACACATGTATTATGTGAAATTTAGTCGAGATCTTATGACCACAGAGTATTTGGGCCTAGGCGCATGAACATACAACCTAAATACATTTTAGCTAATATTTCATGAACCCTAATGATACGAGCATTAGATGTTATAACCGTCAAATCAACTTGATCATCTAGTTTGAGATTTATTATTACTATAAAAGGTTGGCAAGAGTACACCCAATTCACACAGTCTCAGGTTTGAAAGAAACGACGGCAACACGAAGAGAATATTTTTAGATCCCAGTTTCAATAAGAAGATACCAAATTCAATTGAAACATCAATTTTTATCGCAATCATTGTTCTTAGCATTTCGATGGTTAGTATCAATTAGTTCAATATACACATATTTCTTACTATCATCTAGAGATTTGCACTATCATCATATTTTCCAACGCGGATAAATATGCATATGTTTTTACTAAGAAAAAGTTAATTTTTATTTATAATCCAATCGAGTACGGTTCACAAAAAATATTTATGGATTACTTTTTTAGATGGCTTTTATTTATCTCTTTTTTGTTTTTTTCTTTCTTCAGATGAATTTCCTTGATCCAAAGGTTCAGGATTTGATTAGAGCTTATGAGTTTGCTCAACGGTCTACCATTTCACTATTCAAACTATTAGGTAATATTTTATTTTATAATTTTTTATTAAATCGTACAATAACAGATAATGGTGGTAATAAATTTACCTTTAAAATTGACATTTAAATTTCCTTTTTTCATTTAATGTTAAATGTTACGCTCGTATGTTTTTTTCGTTCTTTGTTAACATGGTATTTCATACTAGCTAAATGACCAAAGAAATACAAAAGATCATTATATCAGTAACGGGGAAATGATGTAATTTTTAAAGTAAAGGTACGATTAGACGATATTTATACATAATGCTATATATTATATCTAGTTAAAGGATAACAAAGTCAATTTATAAAGTAAGGGTAGGATTACCTATGATATATACATAATTTGAGAATTAAGATTTTATAAAATTTGATTGTGTTTTTTTGTCTATGCACGAATTGTTAACTTATGAAGTGTTTTCTAATTGTATCATTAGAGAACCGGCTACCTTTTTGATATATTTTTGTTAAAATATAATATATTTTTATATTAAATTTTAATTTATATTAAAAAAAAGTTTTACCATCATAGTAACTAAATAGTTGCCATGTAGATTAAAGCCAAAATAGCTTATATAAAGCTCGTCAAGCATGCAATGCAATGCACATATCTAAATATTCTTGATAAAAAGTTTAACTTTAACTACATTTATCTATTCATATATAATTTTACTATACACAATATTTTTAATTACAAATTAACACCAATAAAAATAGTGCTAGAGAAGTTAACGATGAATTATGTTTCTATGGATCCAAATATCACTTATAATATAATATTATTATTAATATAATTTTTTTAATTACGTTTATATATATATATTATTATCTATATAGTTTTCAAATTTTATAAATAAAAATATTCAATAAATTAATTATTTTGAGTGTTAAAATGGACTCAACTTTTAAAAGCATATTAAACAATATAGTTTCATAATGACATTAGTATTACTTTTTACCATTAATTATTAAATATGTATTTATTCTATGGATTACCTATTTTGTGCTCTAAAACTACTGATTCTTTTAACATTTATTCTTACTTCTAAAATACATTATTTATTATATTTAAATATAATTTTCCATAAATATAATGTGTATTTAATTCATTTATATGTTAATTGGGAAAGATTGTATCCATTTAATACTCACTATAATCATTAATACTTACATTTATGGCATCAAACTTAATTATTAAATATAGATAAAAAAGGTACATTTATAAAAAAATATAATATAATTACAGTTTTATAATCAGTAATACATTGTATTGCATGAAACCCAGATGTTATATATTACTAGTAGGGTACTCGCGCGTTGTGGCGGCGTGTAACTTGTAATAGAATTTTCAAAGAATTTAATTTTAATTTTACGTGTTTCTTACAAAGAAAATTTGAGTTTGGGTAACTTTATGTAACTGGCTAGCCGAACACACGGTGACTCTGGTTTCTGGTTGAACCCATTGGCACGGTTTGGTTTTTAATACTGTATACAGTTATAGACTATCATTTTAGGTAGACAATATATATATATTGTTGTAGAGATACGTTTTTAGTTGTTGTACAATGTGTATATATATTTACACATTTAAGTGACAAGATATTTTAATTTTATATTATTAAGTAGTATTAATTATTTTTATTTTTAAATGTGTATTAATTATTATGTATTGATTAATTTTAATGTGAGTATTAAATTATGTTTGTATTAATGATATGTTAGATTCTGCTATTTTAGTTTTCTAGGCTTGTGTCGGTTGTACATAATGCATTAGTAGATGTAACTTGAAATTTCAAATATTCTTTTAATAACCTCTCAAAATGTTTTATAAGTGAGTTAAATATATTTATGAAATGAGAAATACTAGACCCACATAAAGTTTACAAAAATAAATTCACATAATGATGTGACATGAAAACAGTTGGTTATATCTCTAATATTTTTGATTCTTTTCATATATTTGTCTCTATAATTAAAGTACACATCATTATGTTGATTATTTTTTATAAAAATTTTGTGGATGTTGCACTCCTATTATAAAATAAATTAGTGTATAAGTTTTTTTAATAATCATTAATACATGCATTTATTCCATGAAACTCAACCGTGTTACTCTGTATTACACTTTATAGAAATATAATGATAGTCATTGATAGTTACAATTATAATCAATATTACAAAAATCGTGAATCGCTAGTCGATCGGTCGACCAACTTGTAACCTATAATTGTTTTATGCGAGATTAATCGGATTGACATTTTTAGCAAATTTTTGGTATTATCGGGATGTTTTGAATATTTCTGATGAGTTTTAAGTATTTTTGGCAATATTATTCTTAAAATACAACTTATCATACATATAAATAATTACTATAAGTGATAAACACAAGTTTATAGTAAGTTTTAGGTGTTTTCGACAAAATATGCGAGTTTAGGCAAGTTTGACTTCCCTTAACCGTCGTTGACCATAATTGACCACAATTAATCGTCTTTTCATTAATCGAGAAGGTTGAGAGCCTAGTAATAATTAAGCGGTGATTAATTAGCGTTGTAAACCTTTTTGCAACATTGATTGTTATTATACTATTTATTATGTATAGCATGAAACTTATATATTATAGATTATAGAAGATATAATTATAGTTTTATAATTATTAATAATTACATTTATTGAAAGGCAATTGATATTTACACATAATATATTGATCAACGCACATAAGTATGTCTACTAAATGACAATACTGCCCTTAATATATTATTGTGTATCGTTAGACTTGTGTTCTACAGCAGCATATATAAACCATATATACAATTCCACCACTTCCGATGTGATTGTGTGATGTTGTATTTCATCGTGATTGCGTGATGTTGTATTTCATCGAAAGATCGAGAACTCTTATTCTAATATATGTTCCATGTTCGGTCATTGTTGAGTGTCTTCGGTTTGTATATATATGGTTTGTTTTACTTGTCACTTCCACCATCGCCAACAAGCCCTCGATCTTCCGATGAAATACAGCATCACACAATCACCGAACATGGTAAGATCGACAATGCATATATAAAGCATGTATGCCAAGTTGAGTTCCTAGTTAGCGAGTTTCCGTTCCATATATAGAAATACGAAACTTCGCCAGCAAATGTTGTGACAAACATGACAGAAACACTAACCCTTTCACATTCAAATCATGATACGCACCGCCTCATCTTCGCCATGCGAACTGCCATGACCACAGGTCACAGAGAGGTGTAAGAAGACAGGATATAAGAAGACAACACACATGCACAAGAGAGCTGACTTTAGCATTAGAAGATAAAATGATACGGTAAAAAGACTTTGATCATCATTTGTTCTTCTCAAAACTTGAAGCAGCCCCTTTTGAACACACATGTTCTGATATCAATACCGTAGTTCACGTATGTTCGCAATTTCACTATGATACATGTACTATTGCATGACAAACATGAATTACGTCTAAACAATGAAAAAGGTCATACTGCAATCACATGGTAAAACATTAAGAACTAATTCTATGTTTGTATGTTGGCAATTACGTAGTAAATTGTAATGATAAAGATCATCAATGATAAAGAAATAATAAATGATTCAACGACTACAAATCTGTGATGGATTACTGGGTCATGGTGGAGAAGGTAACGTCGTAATTAGATAGAAAGACATCACTTAATTAAGGTAGAATAAAAAAGGCAAAAACTAGACTAAGGGTATAATAGTCTTTTCAAAATAATTTTATGTACATGAATCAGTTTTACTATGTGCAAGTATCATCTCCCTTATTGCAAAAGGAAGGTTTTACTTAGTTTGAGTCTTTGTGGTAGTGGGTTTAAACCCCGTGTATTAATTGGTCAAAATGTTGAAAATCTCAGTTAAAAAAATTATTACATTTATTTATGAAACAAAAATGTTATATATTAATACACATCGCGACCTGGGCGATGCAAGGCTTTTGTTTTTAGAGCAAAAATTAAACTTTTGCTTACTTCTAAAACTCAGCATTTTTATTTGTTAGAGTACTATAATTGATAAACAGTTTCAAGTTAAAAGCATGTAATTTTTTCTTTTATTCCTTATTCAAGGTCATGCCCATGTATATTCTCTTCATTAAAAGTGAACAATTTCATCTAGGTACGGAGCTAGAGAGTGTCCTATGAGTGTCCGTGACACCTATGATTTATTGTTAATTTTCGAAAAAAAAATAGATTTATTCTAAATGCATCTTAAATGCACCCGGTCCATAGAAAATGTGTTTTTATTCTTATTTAGTTAGTATACTTACACATAAAAAACAAATCTTAACTTTTAAAAATTATGCTTCAGAAAATTTTGTGCACCCAATCATATATGCTCCTTACTTCGTCCTTGATTTCGTAACAAACAATGTACAAAATGGTACGCATGTTTAAAACTAACTATTATCAAAACAATTACTGGATCATTTTTGTCAAAACACATATTAATTTCTCCTTGAAAATTTCTATTTACGAATGTGTAAAACTAACTATTGGTCAAACATGATGAGCTAATATGGTAGTAAATTTTATCAGCTATAATTCTATAAAATACTTCATCATTTACTCTCAACTTACAGACATCTGTCAATGGACACGCTCCCTGAATCTCTACTCTTTGATATACTGAATCGTCTGGACGACTCGGCCGACGTAACTCGTTGTCGACTCACTTCAAAAACATTTGATTCTGTATACCCAGACCTTCGATCCATCAATCTACAGTGCACATTGAAATGGTACTTTAATTCAGGGTCAAGGGTACATTCCTCACAAGTTCTTGCACCTTTCAAGTCAGTTTTTATCAACATGATAAAAGAATTGAGAGAGATCGAGTCTGTTTGTATCGGTGTAGATAAAGCACTTGAAGACGCTGTTCAAGGTGAAACTGATAACGAGAACGTAGATCTGCACTTGACTGATGACGCTTTTATCAATCAGTGGCTGCCTAGAGTTTCTAGATCTTTGAATTCGTTATGTATATGTAGTTTTGGTGCTCAGTCTGTTAGACATAGATCCAATCTGTTACCTATTGTTTCAGCTTACTGTAAGTTTATTACTTTTACACAATTTTATTTACTGGTCGTGTATTGTATCTTTACCTATTTGCATAATAAGTTGTGAACTTGTTTGCCTAGTTACATTTCTTTACTAATTTTCTGGTAATTTATTGAAGATTCCTGCTGTGGGTTTTCCATTTTTAAGGCGTTCCCAGTGGTGCAAAGTAGTTTCGGTGAGGTAGGAGAGAGGAGTTTTTAAGATTAGTTAGCTACGTTAGGGACAGTGCCACGGATTAGGCTTTTAGTACCTGACAGTGCCACACATTAGGCTTGTAGTATTTAAGATTAGTTATCTACGTTAGGGACAGTGCCAAAACTTGAACTCTTCCTTTTTTGGCCGAAAGCAAACTTTAAAATTTAAAGGTGGCCAAAATTTTAAAGCTCTTTTCGATTTGTTGGTGACCATGTATAACCTATGTGTCATTTCTATTATTGAAATGACCCATCTCCTTTTGGTATCAACTTAAGGTCTTGTCATGGGGTTTGTACAAGTTTCTAAATGGATGTTTGTTAAATAAATTTTACGTCGGTCTTTAGCTTGGTTAGTTGGTTATTTTAACAGGCGTTTACATGTTTCTGTTTTTGTTAATGCAGGTCATACTACTCTTGTGAAATTATGGGTGAAGAATGCATGGTTATCTATGAACAATCTAAATGCAATGCCGTTTGTCACAAGTTTAACACTAGAGAACATAAGAATAGACGACAAACACGTCGACCAGTTGAATAACTGTTTCCCAAATCTTCAAGTACTTAACTTGATAAATATCTCCGGAGTTAAGTTTCCTCATATTGCATTTCCCAACTTGCAAACTTGTCATTTGGTTGTATCTGTTGTTACAATGGTGGCAATAGTCACGCCAAACCTCGTGAGACTCAAATTAGAATGCTCAAGCACCACCATGTTATATGTTAAGGCACCTATGATGACTCACTTCCATTTGGCCCTTAATCACTTTGAAACAACCCATATCATAATGTATGAAAGTTTAAAAACGCTTGTGCTCGAGTCATTAAATATTGACCTAATACTTTCCCGGTTCCCTCGAAATTGTGTAGAGAATCTGACGTTGGATTCAGGAAACATAGCAGGAGGAGCCATTAGGAATTCCAAGTTCAACTTAATCAATGTGTTCAGTAATTTTGGTTACACACGTTCTCTATGTATTACTTCAAGTGGGTTGTCACAACTCGAACCATCTTACAACGCAGAAAACTCATTTGACCAGAGGAATGGATGAAATATATTTAAGGCATATGTGTCGCTAGTTGATCCTGCAGCAGCTTTCTCAGATGTTGCTACTGTGTTATACGAATGCCGCTGCTTGTCAGAGGTCTCATTGCTCATTCACAGTGATATTGTTGGTCATGTATCAAAAAATTTCATTGCTAGGTGCACAACTCGTTGGCCTGAAGTGAAGTGGAATTGGGGGACTTGGACAGAAGGACTGGATGATTCTTGGATTACTGATGGTTTGGAAACCAATATATGAACATTTGACCACGACATCAGTCTCCGTTTCAGTAAGTTTCAATTTATAAATTAATAGCTTTAAGTTTTCTGAATTATATATTGGTGTTCACATCATAAGTTTAACTTCTCCATTTTGTATAGTACTAGTTTCTTTATGTAAGTAGGGTACGCATAACTTAGTAAGTTTGGCTAGATAATACATCTGTGCATATATATCGTTTCGCGATTAGGGGCAATTGAGCATGCAATTGGAATATTGGATATAGGTGTACTAGATTAGACAGACAAATCTGTTATGTTTGTCTAACTAGTGTTTCAAAAACTGTTCTTCGGTTTCCAGCTCAAGTTAATTTTAAAAAGCATCTCAGTTGTGTCTCGAACCAAATTACATTTCTTATACAAGACTCGTACATATAAAATTAGAAATAGCTTGCTTGACGAATTTGTTTTATTTCAAAATCATAAATCTAGAGTTTATTTCATTAGATAATTCAGTTTGCAATGAATCAGTATTGTTTCGGCTAACATCACCTTAACGGGCTGAGACATGAATTCGCCCACATCCATTGTACTGAATTGTTGTTGTCATAATAAATAACCATTGAAACCTTTTACCCTTCAAAAAATAAGGTAGTACTATTAATAGTAAAGTTATAATCCGCATCATAGTTGAGCAGTTATTAACAGTGTTTACTTTTGCTGGTGTGTTAATCAATTATATCAGCTTGTTAGAGGTATTGTTTTTAGTCCACCATGATATCGTTATTGACATATCGAAAAGTTTAATTTGTAGGTGAATGGCTTGGCTGGCGGCTCTAAACTAAAGTGCGGATCAGGAATGAGGAGTGAAGGAATGTTATCTGAGCATGTTTTTCAAAAATTTATCTTCGGGCATCACATGAGTTTTACTCTTTCTTGTTTTGCTTTATATACTTGTGCTATGATCATATGCAGTCGAGTGCGAATGCTGATAATTAATTATGATAGATAATATACTATCTTTGCTTATATGTTCTTTTGGGTTTGGATTTTCATAGAATTACATGTGATGCGATTATATGGATAATGTTCTTTTTTAACCCAACTTCTTTGTAATCTAGCTATGCTCCATCGTTAGAGAACTGTAACTCGAAATGTAAAAAGGGTTTAGGATCGAGATGCACAGTTACAACCTAGCTAACTATGTTTTGGGATAATTTGACATTTCTATCTATGTTATTAAATCTTTTTAATCAAATCTAGTAAGATCGTCACAACTCAGTGCCATTAGAGAGAACTTAGATAACCAAATTGACCCATTTCTGAATTGTTGGAAGTTGGAAGAAGGTTTGTGATACTCCTCCTTGCATCCACAGAATATTATTTTTACTATTTTAGAGAAATTGAGAGGTTAATTAAGTCTACAGTCCAAGTTTTTGTAATCGTTAAACCTGAAACTTTGAAAGGCCATGCCCCCAAATGTGGATTCTGTGGATTAATGTTGACTGACTTTGTCTACTTGGAACGTGCATGGGAAATGGTCTATAACGTACTCCATGATACTAGGTGGTGGACCGAGTTTCTAGTATTGCAGTTACTTCTTTTAAGAATAAATAGCTGTAGAAAGTAGTAATATAGTATTCCACTTTTCAGATTCTGTAATTCATTTCCTGTTCATTTTAATGAAAGCTTTGGGTGTCAAGCTATAATCCAGTGTATCTCTCTCTTTCTGTTACCACCATTTACCATTAAAGCCTTATTAAACCAACATTTGGTATCAAGAGCAAGGTTGTTCTAGTGTATGACAAAAATCATTCGATCCTCAGAAATGTCTATCGTAACAAACACCTCAAACCCTGCCAAAGAAAACCCAATTACTTTCCAGTGTCCAACCCTCACTTCTTCAAACTATACCACATGGGCCATTAAGATGGAAGCTATAATGGATGCCCAAGGGTTATGGGAATCCATCGAGCCTGCAGCTGGTGTGGCTGCAGATGAGAAGAAAAGTAAAATGGCTCGTGCGTTTATCTTCCAAGCAATACCAGAAGATATTTTGATGCAGGTGGCCAAGAAGAAAACCGCCCGTGAAGTGTGGGACTCGCTTAAAACCAGGTTCGTTGGAGCAGACCGTGTTCAAAAGGCGAGGTTGCACACGTTGAAGAGTGAGTTCGAGGCACTCCGAATGAAGGACGGCGAGTCCATTGACGAGTATGCGGGGAAGTTATCTGGAATGATCTCGAAGTATAACAGTGTCGGTGCGACACTCAAAGACGAAGAACTCGTTCGAAAACTTTTCGATACGGTGACCGAAAAATATATCCATCTTATTGCTTCAATGGAGCAATATTCGGATGTAGAAGAGATGCCATTTGAGGAAGCGATAGGTCGATTGAAAGCCTACGAAGATAGGTTAAGACTTCGACAAGGAGGGTCGACGGGGGAAAACTCATTGTTGTTAACAAAGGCGGAGGGCCATACAATGAGTAGACAAAATAACAAGGCACCTAGTGGTCGTGGTAGAGGCTGGAATGGTGGTAGAGGTCCGAATGGTGGTAGAGGCTGGAATGGCGGTAGAGGCGGTAGAGGTAGCACACGAGGGGGTCGTGGATCAGGCCGAGGTCGGGGTGATCGATATGGCAAGAAACCGTCTCAAGAAGGGGAATACTCGAACCAAAATCCGCGTGACAAAAGTCACATCAAGTGCTTCGAGTGTCAAGAATACGGGCACTACGCATCGGAATGCACAAACATGAAGAAACAGGAACAAGAAGTGCACTTGACGAGGGAAATGGAAGAACAAGCTCTCCTGTTGTGTGCTAAAGGAGAGGACAAGCCATCAATGGTCATGTTGAATGAGGACAAAGTGTTTCCTAAATTGCATGAAAGCCGGAACAGTAGCAATCAAGACATGTGGTACCTTGATAACGGGGCAAGTAACCACATGACCGGGGAAAGAAACTTGTTTACAGAATTGAACGAAAGCGTCACAGGACGGGTTTGGTTTGGTGATGGCTCAGCGGTTGAAATTAAAGGAAAAGGTACCCTTCTGTTCCAATGCAAAAATGGTGACCAATTAATGATCTCTGATGTGTATTTTATCCCATCTTTAACTAGCAATATCCTTAGCGAAGTTGGCTATGATGTGTGGTTGCATAATGAATATCTGAAAGTTTATAATGAACAAAGGATGCTTGTGTTGAAGGTGCAACGTTTGTCAAACAGGTTGTATAAAATAGAGTTAAAGATTGCAAAACCGGCCTGTTTGGCAGCTTCTTTAGGTGATGACGCATGGACTTGGCATGCCCGCTTGGGACATGCAAACTTCTATGCATTAGAATTGATGGGAAAGAAAAGGATGGTGACCGGAATGCCGTATGTCTCACATCCAAAACAAGTGTGCAGCGGGTGTGTTGTAGCAAAACAAGCGAGGCAAAGTTTTCCAAATGAAGCTCAGTGGAAAGGGTCCAAGCCGTTGGAACTTTTACATGCTGATCTTTGCGGTCCGATAACGCCACAATCAACGGGAGGTAATAGATACTTTTTATTAATTGTCGATGATTGGTGTAGATATATGTGGGTTTATTTACTTAGATCAAAGGATGAAGCGTTAGCAAAGTTTAAGATATTCAAAGCTCAAGTTGAGACAGAAACTGAGCATAAGGTGAAGGTACTAAGGACAGATCGCGAGGGAGAGTTTAACTCCCATGCCTTTGTTAAGTTCTGTCAGGAAGAAGGTATTAAAAGGCAAACCACGGCACCGTTTACTCCGCAACAAAACGGTGTTGTGGAGCGGAGAAACAGAACGGTGGTAGAAATGACACGGTCATTGCTGAAAAGCATGAATCTACCAGATTCACTATGGGCAGAAGCGGTTCGACATGCAGTTTATTTGCTTAACAGGCTTCCCACGAAAGCGGTGAAAGAAATCACTCCATATGAAGGTTGGAAGAAAAGAAAACCAAACTTGCAATTTCTAAAAATATTCGGTTGTTTGGTGTTTGTTAAAAGGGTGGGAGGCCATCTCACTAAGCTGGAAGATAGGAGCATACCGATGGTTCATATAGGTAAAGAACCAGGAAGCAAGGCGTACAGGTTGTATAATCCAAAGAGTAAGAAGGTTGTGGTGGCACGTGATGTGTCATTTGATGAAGCAAAGTCATGGGCATGGGATAGTATACAAGAAAGTATGTCAGGAAGCACATCCATTGTACAACCCATATGCATGGGAAACATTGAAGATCCAAAAGACACTAGCATGGATCAAGGGGAGGGGACACACACACCATCAACCCCACGTTTTAATAATGTTTCTCCATCTTTATATAATTCCACAGGTACTAATACAAGAAGCTCAAGTAGTGCACATAGAAGCCTCTCAAGTTCTCTCGGCGGTGTGCCGATTAATGATGCAGTACCTTTCGATACTTTTGACGACACGCCTATAAGGGGAACCCGCCTTCTAGAAGATATACACCAACGAGCACCCATGATGACAGAAGAAGAGGTACAAGATATGTATCAACAAGCGGGATTGCTGTTGTTAAATGAAGAACCAACTTCATTTCAGGAGGCATCGAAGTAGAAACAATGGATGGAAGCCATGCGTGCCGAGATAGGTTCAATCGAGAAGAACAAGACGTGGACCTTAACCCGATTACCTCCCAATCATAAGGTAATAGTGTTAAAGTGGTTGTATAAGGTAAAAAGGGATGCATCACGTAAGGTCACGAAATACAAGGCACGCCTTGTGGCCAAAGGTTGCGTACAAAAGCAGGGTGTAGACTTCGAAGATGCATTTGCTCCGGTGGCTCGAATGGAATCAATACGGTTGATATTAGCTTTGGCAGCAAAAGAAAACTGGATTGTGCACCATCTAGATGTGAAGTCGGCTTTTTTAAACGGGGAGCTTAAGGAAGAGGTTTATGTAGCTCAACCCACCGGGTTCGAAGTCGAAGGGAAAGAAGAGATGGTCTATAGGCTGCACAAAGCTCTCTACGGGTTACAACAGGCGCCTCGTTCATGGAATGTGAAACTCGACAAAGTATTAAAGGAGCTTGGGTTTAGAAAGTGTGCACAAGATCAGGCCGTCTACAAGCTGCAAAGTAAGAACACAACCTTAATTATTGGTGTGTATGTTGACGATATAATTATGACAGGGTCAATTGAGAACCACATTCAAGAGTTCAAGGTGAGTATGAACTCAATATTTGAAATGAGTGACCTGGGGAAGTTGAACTACTATCTTGGGATAGAGGTTAAACAAGAAGAAAATGGCATCATTATAAAGCAAGAGAGTTATGCTAAAAAATTTTTGGAAGAAGCAGGCATGTCTAAATGTAATCCAGCAAAGTGGCCTATGGATCCTAAATTAGAGCTGACCAAAGATGAAGGTGGCAAGGAAGTTGATCCGACCAAGTACAGACGTATCATCGGGAGTCTTCGTTACCTGATTAACACTCGTCCCGATCTTAGTTACTCGGTTGGGGTAGTGAGTAAATTCATGCAGTCACCTAGAGAGAGTCACTATGCAGCGGTGAAGAAAATTCTACGATATCTCAAGGGTACAACCGGGTATGGTTTGAAGTATCGAAAGGGTGGAAATGGTAGAATTTGCGGGTATAGTGACAGTAGCCATGCTTCAGATATTGAGGACCTAAGAGGAACTACATGTATGGTGTTCTACTATTCACAAAATCTAGTCACATGGGCATCAAAGAAACAGCAAACGATTGCTCTAAGTTCATGTGAAGCTGAATTTATGGCTGCAACAGCGGCAGCGTGTCAAGCACTATGGTTAAGAAACATGGTTAGTTTCTTAACAGGAGAAGAAGCTCAAAGAGTACAGCTTCTAGTCGACAGTCAATCTGCTATAGCATTGATGAAGAATCCTGTGTTTCACGGGCGAAGCAAGCACATCGACACTAAATACCATTTCATACGGGAGTGTGTGGAGAGGGATCAAATTTATGTTGAGCATGTTAGTGGTGATTTGCAGAAGGCGGATATCTTGACCAAAGCGCTGCCTCGGGTTAAGTTCACTGAGATGAGAAGATTGATTGGAGCTGAAGATGTCAACATTAAAGGGGAGAATGTGGATTAATGTTGACTGACTTTGTCTACTTGGAACGTGCATGGGAAATGGTCTATAACGTACTCCATGATACTAGGTGGTAGACCGAGTTTCTAGTATTGCAGTTACTTCTTTTAAGAATAAATAGCTGTAGAAAGTAGTAATATAGTATTCCACTTTTCAGATTCTGTAATTCATTTCCTGTTCATTTTAATGAAAGCTTTGGGTGTCAAGCTATAATCCAGTGTATCTCTCTCTTTCTGTTACCACCATTTACCATTAAAGCCTTATTAAACCAACAGATTCTCAAGTCCAAACGTTTTTTTTTTGTTTTAGCATTAACACTTACTATTCTAAGAGGAAGCCATGAAATTAGCTGTCTAATTCCTCAACATCACTATCACTATCATACTTACTGGTATTACTAGTAATACATTTGTTTCCAGGCTTCAAAATGTCCATATTCTCAAAAACTTTGTCAGGTTCATTTAAAATTATAAATTGGTTTACCATAATAACACCAATTCTTCACTCTCTAAATGTTACTGTCTCTGTTCCAAAAATAATTGTCTACCAACGAAATCACACATCTAAATAAGAGCACCATTCATTACGGAGTTTTGTCTTTTTTAATTTACCTTTAATCAGTTAGTTTATAAACTTTTTAATTTTTATAAAAATAAGATCAAGTTAAGGTAATACAATAAATTGAATATATTCACTATATATTTTTGGAATTGGACATTATAAGAACACTAGCATGATGCTACATAAACTCATAACACGAGGATTACCGTGAGATGTTTAAAGTGGATTTTTTTGCTACAAAGTTGGCTTATGTTAAGAAGGTTAAAAACCAAGTTTTCTACATGAGCAACATTATCTATGGTAATATGTTCATTAGATATCATACATTTGTCGATCATTTTGCTTTTGACGTTTTCACCAAATATTACATTACCCCGAACCGTAGATTTGTATGTACTGAAAAGATTCCTATTACCCGTCATGTTTCATAAACAACCGTTGTCATTGATCAATTCGTCGGGCTCAAGTCTAGATTTCAAGCATACCTACAATTCATGAAACTGAAGCATTTGGTCCTTATTGTCTCATGGGTCCGTTCGGGTTAAACATGATTCTCATAGCCATACCAAATGGAGTGTTACCATACACATCCCATTGAATGAGGTTTCCCATTTTAAACTGGTTTTGGTTGTCATAAATCCACGAGACATTACACTACAAGAAAAAGTTGGTAAAGTGACTAATAGTGAGGAAATAAATTATCATTACCAATATTTCATGACAAAGTGGGTTTAGTGACAAATTTGTGACGAAATAGGTCATCAAAAAAATTAGTGACAACTCTAGTTTGTCACTTATTAGTGACGATCTTTTGCATTTTCGTCTCTAAAAAAACATAGTGACGGACCTCAGTTTTCGCCAATAAATTAAGATCTGTGACGACTTTTTTCCTTTAGTGACGAAATACCACTTATCACTAAAACCCGTTTTCATTATAGTGATTACTATATCTACCAAGTATACCTCAATCACTTTCTGAAAAGGGGCGTTTGAGAAAAAAAGGTGTAGGGCAAGATTAAGTATCTTGTTCTAACGTTCCTTTCCCGGTATCTAATATTTGTATTATATTTTTCTGGATTAACTTATTTTTATTTACGAGACACGACAACAAACTCAAAATTACTTGGATCTTTGTTGTGCTGTCAAACCATCATTTCCAAGACCTTGTAACTCCATCATCATTTTGCAACGTTTTACAATCCACTTTATCACAATTAAACAACAACGACATATCGTCAATGAAATATTCTTATGCAACCTCTTTTTGAACCACATACGCCGATAATATGATACACACACGATGGTGTATACCCTTAAAGAAACTTAAGTTTGCCATAGAAGAATCTACTTTTGTTATCAATGAGATAGTGCTACAAATATTCACAAATAGATTTAAATAAAACACACTCAATGTATTTCCTCATTACAATAAAGACCCGTCTGTCATATGTGCATGAATACAAGCTATCAAATCAATTACAAGGTGTTTGATATGCAATGAAAGTATAAAACCATATACCCCCTAAACTATCGAAAAGAAAAATAGCACATCGTAAGTATGAAAATATAAAACAAAATAGGTATTCAAGGCACACAATCAACATAAAACCATCCTCTAATGTGGAAAAAAATACGTACACAAGTAAATAACAAAATAGCGCCTGCAGCAACGCAACGTGCGGGTCTCTTCCCATCTCATTTCAAGTGTATCACAATACACATGTTTTTTGTTAAATGTTTAGTAACAATATAGCTACTTAGATTACTTTACTATGTGATATTATGTTGCCATCCGTTAATTTATTCAGTGGTTATTTCTCGTTGTCCCTATTATTGATAACTATGTTATATAATTTTGAAACTATATGTCCGATTTGGTTGATTAACCCGAATTTTTATGTTTTGGCCAATTTATATCTAATTTGGCGATTTATATCCATGATCAAGTTTGCCTATTGGTTTGATTTTTTCCTGATTTTTTCTAATATTTATTCGATTAATCGGTATGTTTACCGATTTTGACCAAACTGATAAATAGAGCCGAATAGTAAAAATTAAGGCGGTTAATCAACACCTAATGCCTAAGCACCGATTAATCGGTCTCCTAGATCGATTTTTTGCTAAACTTATTGATACACATGTTTTTATGTAAAATTTACTCGAGATCTTATGACCATAGAGTATTTGGGCCTAGGCCCATGAACATACAACCTAATTACATTTTAGTTAACATTTCATGAACCCTAAAGATACGAGCGTTAGAAATTATGACCGTTGGATCAACTTGATCATCTAGTTTGAGATGTATTATTACTATTAAAGAAACGACGGCAACACGAAGAGAAATATTTTTAGATCCCATTCAATAAGAAGATATCAAATTCTATTGAAACATCAATTTTTATCGCGATCATTGTTCATAGCATTTCGATGGTTAGTATAAATTAGTCCAATCTACACATATTTCTAACTATCATCTAAAGATTTGCACTATAATAACATTTTCCAACTTGGATAAATATGCATATGATTTTATTAAGAAAAAGTTATTTTTTATTTAAAATCAAATCGAGTACGGTTCACAAAAAATATTTTTGGGTACTTTTTCAGATGGCTTTTATTTATCTAATTTTTGTTTTTTCTTTGTTCAGATGAATATCATTGATCCAAAGGTTCATAATTTGTTTAGAGCTTATGAGTTTGCCTCAATGATCTACCATTTCACTATTCAAAATATTAGGTAATATTTTATTTTATAGTTGTTCTTATTAAATCATACAAGATAATGGTGGTAATAAATTTACCTTTAAAATTAACATTTAAATTTCCTTTTTTTATTTAATGTTAAAATTTTCGCTCGTATATTTTTTCGTTCGTTGTTAACATTGTATTTTATACTAGCTAAATGACCAAAGAAATACAAAAGATCATTATAAAGTATATTATATTAGTAATGGGGAAATGAGGTAATTTATAAAGTAAGGGTACAACTAGACGATATTTATGCATAATGCTATATATTATATCTCGTTAAAGGATGACAAAGTCAATTTATAAAGTAAGGGTATGATTAGCTATGATATATACATAATTTGAGAATTAAGATTTATAAAATTTGACTGTGTTTTATTTTCTCTGTCTATGCACGAATTATTAACTTATGAAGTGTTTTCTAACTGTATCATTAAAGAACCGATTACCTTTTTGATATATTTTTGTTAAGATATAATATATTTCTATATTAAATTTTAGTTTATATTAAAAAAAAAAGTTTTACTGTCATAGTAACTAAATAGTCATCATGTAGATAAAAGCCAAAATAGCTTATATAAAGCTAGTGAAGCATGTACTGCAATGCACATATCTAAATATTCTTGATAAAAAGTTAAACTTTAACTACATTTATCTATTCATATATAAGTTTACTACACACAATCTTTTAAATTACACATTAACACCAATAAAAATATTTCTAGAGAAGTTAACGATGAAATCCGTTTGTATAGATCCAAATATCACTTATAATATAATATTATTATGAATATAATAGTTTTAATTATATTCTATAATATATATTATTATCTATATAACTTTCAAATATTATAAATAAAAATATTCAATAAATAAATTATTTTGAGTGTTAAAAGGACAAAACTTTTATAAGCATATTAAAAACAAAGCTTTCATAGTTAGATTAGTATTACTTTTTTGCATTCATTATTAAGTACTATGTATTTATTCTATGTATAACATATTTTATATTCTAAAACTATTGATTCTTTTAACATGTATTCTTACTTAATACATAATTTACTATATTTAAACATGATTTTCAATAAATATAATGTATATTTAATGCATTTATTTGTTAATTTAAAAAGTATGTGTCCATTTAATACACACTATAATAATTAATACTTACATTTATGGCATGAAACTTAATTATCAAATATAGATAAAAAAAAGTTACATTTATAAAAAAAAATATGATTACAGTTTTATAATCATTAATACATTGTATTACATGCAACTCAGATGTTATATATTACTAGTAGGGTACTCGCGCGTTGCGGCAACTGGTAACCTGTAACAGAATTTTTGAAGAACTTAATTTTTATTTTACGTTTTTCTTACAACGAAAATTTGAGTTTTGGGTAACTTTATGTAACTGGCTAGCCAAATCCATGGTGACTACGATTTCTGGTTGAACCCATGTTGACTCTGATATATGGTTGAACCCATTGACAAGGTTCTTTTTTTTAAATATATACACTATCATTTTAGGTAGACAACATATTTATATTTTTGTAGAGATACGTTTTTATTTGTTGTACAATATGTATATATACTTACACTTTTAAGTAATGAGATGTTTTAATTATATATTATTAAGTAGTATTAATTATTTTTATTTTTAATTGTGTATTAATTATCGATATTTCTTATTAAGCATTTTAGTATCCTCTGTTCATTAATTACCTCAAAAATTTTAAGTAATCCAAGTTATGTAGCATATTGTACAATACATACAATGCACAAATAAAATTTAATAGAATTACAAGTTTTAATGCTTTGTTAACAACTATTAAATGCAATAATATACTAATTTAACACATATAATCAATGCTAATATTAAAAATATCCCATGATTCAAATTTATAACTAATATAACACATAATACATATTTAATGGTATTCTTAAACCACATATTCAATCTAAAAAACAACTAATAACACAGATTGTTCAAACAAAGTATTCATATACATCGTTGTCAGTCGGTTTGTGATAGGGTTTAGGCTTCGATTTTAAATCGTCCCAACTCCCTTGTGATCAATCATCGCGCACGAGGTATTTGCTGAATTAATTAGTCGCCTTTTTATTTTATTTGAATTGGTTTCTAGGTCTTTGTCTCCTGTGGTTCACAACCTTTTTTCTTAAACCCTAATTTCCTGGACGTTGCATATCCTTTGACGCCTAGATCCGTGATCTTCCTTGTTTGACCTCCACTCACTCTATAACGTAAGTTTATTGAGATCCAATTGCGTTTCGACCGTGTTTAGTCGTAATTGTTTCGACGTAGTTGGGGAATTCGAGATCGATCTTCGGATTAATCATTTCTTGGCCCAATATTCAACAATTATATCTAGACATAATTCGTATCAGTTGAATTCTCTAAATCGATTTTATCGAGGCTCGACGAGGTCTTAAAGTGAGGCCCAGTTCTGCGCTGATTAGGTCTTGTCCTTTACTTTTAGGGTTTCTTTTCCCGTTTTGTTTTTTATCACCATGGTTAACTTTCGTTCCAAAGAAGACAATGTCTCTTCAATTTCAACGTCAATTTTTGTCACCAACTTTCCAGAATCATTCTCAGCCAAGGATTTCTTCCATACCTGCAAAGTTTACGGGCATGTCGTCAGCTCTTTCATCCCAACAAAAAAGACAAAAGGAGGTAAAAAGTTTGGTTTTGTTCGATTCATCAATGTATTCATTGTAGAACGTTTGGTGAGCAACTTATGTACTATCTGGGTGGAACGTTTAAAAATTCATGCCAACGTAGCACGATTTCAGCGTCCACCTATGAATGTCAACAAACCACATGAGAATGAAACGTTAGCAAACAACCAAATACGGGGAAGCCACCTACTGCTCCAAAGGGTAGCTCATCCTTTAATAGGTCCTAAGCTAATGTTTTGAAAGGATCTCAGCATTCGACATCTGATTCTACTCCATCCATCCTATTTGATGACAATTGTCTCAACCAGACCAACTTGTCTATTTCACTTATTGGAAGGGTTAGTTCATTCACCTCGCTCACTAACATACAAAACGTGCTTACTAAAGAAGGTTTCAATGACATCTCCGTGCGTTACATGGGCGAACTTTGGATTATGATTGAATTCCCAAACAGTAATTCCAAAGACGCGTTTAAGGTTAATACAGGAATAAACTCTTGGTTTTCTGTCCTCAAGCAAGCATCATCGGAGTTCTCTATTGATAGAAGAATTGTGTGGGTTGAAGTTGAGGGAATCCCACTTAAATTATAGAGTGACAAAACATTTCATAAAATTGCTAATAAGTGGGGGGACCTAATAGACGCTGATGACTAGGAAGGCCTTTTCTACCACTCTACACGGCTTTGTATCTCCACGAATATTAAGTGTAATATTTTTGAATCCTTTAAAATCATCTTCAAAGGGCGAGTGTATTGTATTAGGGCCAAGGAAGTACCAGGTTGGGTCCCTAAAATTCTCGATGCGTCAGATGATGGTGATAGCATTCAGAACGGGAGCTTACCTGATAGAGCTAGAAGCATATCAGAGAATAATGTTAATGGTGATGACATTGATGCGGATGCCATACCCGAGACCATTTTTTCACAACCAGACGACCTCAACATCAATGTAAATGGTGAGGATAGCAATGTCAGTTCACCCGACCCTTTTAATATCTACGATCATCTCAACAAAGAGAAATCTCGGATCTATGACGAGAGGCCATTAGACAATACTACTGCCCCTGCCCATGTCCCTGCAGATTCCTCTAGCCGCGAGCACCTACCTGGTTACACACCTGAGGCAGGAGATGTACCGGATCAAGTCAAGACAAACTTACCTCACGTTACTACTGATAAAAAGGATGGTCAAGATACAAACAACAACCTCAACAACCTCAACGACACTACATCTAGTAGCAACAGATCGAGTAACTCAGATCACTTCAAAACCTCTAAAGTACCGAAAACAGGAGGTTCTATATTACTCAGCATGGAAGAATTAGTTAAAGTTGGTCAAGCTATGGGGTTCAATATGGAGGGTTGCGAGAAAGATATCACGCGGATAATTGAATCCCAAGGAGATAGCTCGGTTCATCGATGAATTTCTTGTCACTCAATATTCAAGGCTTAGCCTAAAAAGCCAAGAAAGATTGGGTTCGGGAGTTATGTGCCAAACATAGAGTCAACATTTTGGCGTTACAGGAAACAAAAATGGAACATATGGAGTTACCTACAGTTAAATCTTGTTGGGGTAATCTTGCTTTTGATTTTGTTCATAGCGACTCAGTTGGGAATTCAGGAGGGATCTTATGCGCATGGGATCCCAATTGCTTTCTTAAAAAAAGTGTCACGGTCTCGGATTACTTTGTTATCGTCATGGGTGTATGGAAGTACTCCAACATCAACATTTTACTAGTTGTTGTTTATGCCCCCCATGATAAAAGAGAAAAAGGGATGCTTTGGGATTACTTGACCTCTGTAGCGAATAAGTGGAGAGGGGAAGTGATCATGATGGGCGATTTCAACGAAGTGCGTTTTCCATCAGACAGGTTTGGCTCGATTTTTCATGCCCACGACGCACAGATTTTCAATTCTTTCATTCGCAACACAGGATTATCAGAAGTTCCCTTAGGCGGCAATGCTTTCACTTGTTGTCACAAATCGGCCAAAAAAATGAGTAAACTCGACCAATTCCTCATCTCTGACAATATGTGGAACTCATATCCGGGTATCACTGCTATTACTCTGGACCGATTTCTGTCAGACCATAGGCCCATCCTGCTTCGGGAGTCCGTTATTGATTATGGACCATACCCATTTCATTTTTATCATCACTGGTTTGACAAAGACGGGTTTACTAAGTTTGTAGAAGATACTTGGGCCTCAGCTCCAATCGATTATCAGAATGATATGCAGAATTTGATGAAGAAAAGGAAGTTTCTTAAGGGCAAAATAAAGGAATGGAACTCGGTTAATTATACCAATTCCAAAGTCGAGTTAAAACAACTCCATGCAGATCTTCACAAGATAGATCTCAAGTTAATTTTAAAAAGCATCTCAGTTGTGTCTCGAACCAAATTACATTTATTATACAAGACTCGTACATATAAAATTAGAAATAGATTGCTTGACGAATTTGTTTTATTTCAAAATCATAAATCTAGAGTTTATTTCATTAGATAATTCAGATTGCAATGAATCAGTATTGTTTCGGCTAACATCACCTTAACGGGCTGAGACATGAATTCGCCCACATCCATTGTACTGAATTCTTTTTGTCATAATAAATCACCACATAAACCTTTTACCCTTCAAAAAATAAGGTAGTACTATTAATAGTAAAGTTATAATCCGCATCATAGTTGAGCAGTTATTAACAGTGTTTACTTTTGCTGGTGTGTTAATCAATTATATCAGCTTGTTAGAGGTATTGTTTTTAGTCCACCATGATATCGTTATTGACATATCGAAAAGTTTAATTTGTAGGTGATTGGCTTGGCTGGCGGCTCTAAACTAAAGTGCGGATCAGGAATGAGGAGTGAAGGAATGTAATCTGAGCATGTTTTTCAAAAATTTATCTTCGGGCATCACATGAGTTTTACTCTTTCTTGTTTTGCTTTATATACTTGTGCTATGATCATATGCAGTCGAGTGCCAATGCTGATAATTAATTATGATAGATAATATACTATCTTTGCTTATATGTTCTTTTGGGTTTGGATTTTCATAGAATTACATGTGATGCGATTATATGGATAATGTTTTTTTTTAACCCAACTTCTTTGTAATCTAGCTATGCTCCATCGTTAGAGAACTGTAACTCGAAATGTAAAAAGGGTTTAGGATCGAGATGCACAGTTACAACCTAGCTAACTAAGTTTTGGGATAATTTGACATTTCTATCTATGTTATTAAATCTTTTTAATCAAATCTAGTAAGATCGTCACAACTCAGTGCCATTAGAGAGAACTTAGATAACCAAATTGACCCATTTCTGAATTGTTGGAAGTTGGAAGAAGGTTTGTGATACTCCTCCTTGCATCCACAGAATATTATTTTTACTATTTTAGAGAAATTGAGAGGTTAATTAAGTCTACAGTCCAAGTTTTTGTAATCGTTAAACCTGAAACTTTGAAAGGCCATGCCCCCAAATGTGGATTCTCAAGTCCAAACGTTTTTTTTTTGGTTTTAGCATTAACACTTACTATTCTAAGAGGAAGCCAAGAAATTAGCTGTCTAATTCCTCAACATCACTATCACTATCATACTTACTGGTATTACTAGTAATACATTTGTTTCCAGGCTTCAAAATGTCCATATTCTCAAAAACTTTGTCAGGTTCATTTAAAATTATAAATTGGTTTACCATAATAACACCAATTCTTCACTCTCTAAATGTTACTGTCTCTGTTCCAAAAATAATTGTCTACCAACGAAATCACACATCTAAATAAGAGCACCATTCATTACGGAGTTTTGTCTTTTTTACTTTACCTTCAATCAGTTAGTTTATAAACTTTTTAATTTTTATAAAAATAAGATCAAGTTAAGGTAATACAATAAATTCAATATATTCGCTATATATTTTTGGAATTGGACATTATAAGAACACTAGCATGATGCTACATAAACTCATAACACGAGGATTACCGTGAGATGTTTAAAGTGGATTTTTTTGCTACAAAGTTGGCTTATGTTAAGAAGGTTAAAAACCAAGTTTTCTACATGAGCAACATTATCTATGGTAATATGTTCATTAGATATCATACATTTGTCGATCATTTTGCTTTTGACGTTTTCACCAAATATTACATTACCCCGAACCGTAGATTTGTATGTACTGAAAAGATTCCTATTACCCGTCATGTTTCATAAACAACCGTTGTCATTGATCAATTCGTCGGGCTCAAGTCTAGATTTCAAGCATACCTACAATTCATGAAACTGAAGCATTTGGTCCTTATTGTCTCATGGGTCCGTTCGGGTTAAACATGATTCTCATAGCCATACCAAATGGAGTGTTACCATACACATCCCATTGAATGAGGTTTCCCATTTTAAACTGGTTTTGGTTGTCATAAATCCACGAGACATTACACTACAAGAAAAAGTTGGTTAAGTGACTAATAGTGAGGAAATAAATTATCATTACCAATATTTCATGACAAAGTGGGTTTAGTGACAAATTTGTGACGAAATAGGTCATCAAAAAAATTAGTGACAACTCTAGTTTGTCACTTATTAGTGACGATCTTTTGCATTTTCGTCTCTAAAAAAACATAGTGACGGACCTCAGTTTTCGCCAATAAATTAAGATCTGTGACGACTTTTTTCCTTTAGTGACGAAATACCACTTATCACTAAAACCCGTTTTCATTATAGTGATTACTATATCTACCAAGTATACCTCAATCACTTTCTGAAAAGGGGCGTTTGAGAAAAAAAGGTGTAGGGCAAGATTAAGTATCTTGTTCTAACGTTCCTTTCCCGGTATCTAATATTTGTATTATACTTTTCTGGAGTAACTTATTTTTATTTACGAGACACGACAACAAACTCAAAATTACTTGGATCTTTGTTGTGCTGTCAAACCATCATTTCCAAGACCTTGTAACTCCATCATCATTTTGCAACGTTTTACAATCCACTATATCACAATTAAACAACAACGACATATCGTCAATGAAATATTCTTATGCAACCTCTTTTTGAACCACATACGCCGATAATATGATACACACACGATGGTGTATACCCTTAAAGAAACTTAAGTTTGCCATAGAAGAATCTACTTTTGTTATCAATGAGATAGTGCTACAAATATTCACAAATAGATTTAAATAAAACACACTCAATGTATTTTCTCATTACAATAAAGACCCGTCTGTCATATGTGCATGAATACAAGCTATCAAATCAATTACAAGGTGTTTGATATGCAATGAAAGTATAAAACCATATACCCCCTAAACTATCGAAAAGAAAAATAGCACATCGTAAGTATGAAAATATAAAACAAAATAGGTATTCAAGGCACACAATCAACATAAAACCGTCCTCTAATGTGGAAAAAAATACGTACACAAGTAAATAACAAAATAGCGCCTGCAGCAACGCAACGTGCGGGTCTCTTCCCATCTCATTTCAAGTGTATCACAATACACATGTTTTTTGTTAAATGTTTAGTAACAATATAGCTACTTAGATTACTTTACTATGTGATATTATGTTGCCATCCGTTAATTTATTCAGTGGTTATTTCTCGTTGTCTCTATTATTGATAACTATGTTATATAATTTTGAAACTATATGTCCGATTTGGTTGATTAACCCGAATTTTTCTGTTTTGGCCAATTTATATCTAATTTGGCGATTTATATCCATGATCAAGTTTGCCTATTGGTTTGATTTTTTCCTGATTTTTTGCTAATATTTATTCGATTAATCGGTATATTTACCGATTTGACCAAACTGATAAATAGAGCCGAATAGTAAAAATTAAGGCGGTTAATCAGCACCTAATGCCTAAGCACCGATTAATCGGTCTCCTAGATCGAGTTTTTGCAAAACTTATTGATACACATGTTTTTATGTAAAATTTACTCGAGATCTTATGACCATAGAGTATTTGGGCCTAGGCCCATGAACATACAACCTAATTACATTTTAGTTAACATTTCATGAACCCTAAAGATACGAGCGTTAGAAATTATGGCCGTTGGATCAACTTGATCATCTAGTTTGAGATGTATTATTACTATTAAAGAAACGACGGCAACACGAAGAGAAATATTTTTAGATCCCATTCAATAAGAATATATCAAATTCTATTGAAACATCAATTTTTATCGCGATCATTGTTCATAGCATTTCGATGGTTAGTATAAATTAGTCCAATCTACACATATTTCTAACTATCATCTAAAGATTTGTACTATCATAACATTTTCTAACTCGGATAAATATGCATATGTTTTTATTAAGAAAAACTTATTTTTTATTTAAAATCAAATCGAGTACGGTTCACAAAAAATATTTTTGGGTACTTTTTCAGATGGCTTTTATTTATCTAATTTTTGTTTTTTCTTTGTTCAGATGAATATCATTGATCCAAAGGTTCATAATTTGTTTAGAGCTTATGAGTTTGCCTCAACGTTCTACCATTTCACTATTCAATATATTAGGTAATATTTTATTTTATAGTTGTTCTTATTAAATCATACAAGATAATGGTGGTAATAAATTTACCTTTAAAATTAACATTTAAATTTCCTTTTTTTATTTAATGTTAAAATTTTCGCTCGTATATTTTTTCGTTCGTTGTTAACATTGTATTTTATACTAGCTAAATGACCAAAGAAATACAAAAGATCATTATAAAGTATATTATATTAGTAATGGGGAAATGAGGTAATTTATAAAGTAAGGGTACGATTAGACGATATTTATGCATAATGCTATATATTATATCTCGTTAAAGGATGACAAAGTCAATTTATAAAGTAAGGGTATGATTAACTATGATATATACATAATTTGAGAATTAAGATTTATAAAATTTGACTGTGTTTTATTTTCTCTATCTATGCACGAATTGTTAACTTATGAAGTGTTTTCTAACTGTATCATTAAAGAACCGATTACCTTTTTGATATATTTTTGTTAAGATATAATATATTTCTATATTAAATTTTAGTTTATATTAAAAAAAGTTGTACTATCATAGTAACTAAATAGTCATCATGTAGATAAATGCCAAAATAGCTTATATAAAGCTAGTGAAGCATGTAGTGCAATGCACATATCTAAATATTCTTGATAAAAAATTAAACTTCAACTACATTTATCTATTCATATATAAGTTTACTATACACAATCTTTTAAATTACACATTAACACCAATAAAAATATTTCTAGAGAAGTTAACGATGAAATCCATTTGTATGGATCCAAATATCACTTATAATATAATATTATTATGAATATAATAGTTTTAATTATATTCTATAATATATATTATTATCTATATAATTTTCAAATTTTATAAATAAAAATATTCAACAAATAAATTATTTTGAGTGTTAAAATGGACAAAACTTTTATAAGAATATTAAAAACAAAGCTTTCATAGTTAGATTAGTATTACTTTTTTGCATTCATTATTAAGTACTATGTATTTATTCTATGTATAACATATTTTATATTCTAAAACTATTGATTCTTTTAACATGTATTCTTACTTAATACATAATTTGTTATAAATATATTTATTATGTATGAATATCCACCTTAATGGGTGTTAATTAGTTTTTGACTACTAGTTAATTAGTCTTGTATGTTACATTCCTAAGACCCATATAAATATGGGACACTTGTAGTCTTATGTTCACCACTCAATACTAATCATCTTCTTCCTCCCTAAACTCTCATTCCTTACATTTTACAACACGTTATCAGCACGATTTTTGCTCTAAGCAAAACAAGGATATGAAAAGCAAGTTGGAAAATGGTGAAGACGAATGTCTAGTAGATAGTGGAACAACGAATATAATTTTGAAAAACAAAAACTATTTTTACGAGTTTCACGTAGCAAGTGCAAATGTCAACACAATATGTGGCACTAGTAACTTGATTGAAGGCTATGGAAAAGCCTGTTTTATGTTACCTAAAGGTACAAAGTTAATCATAAATGATGCATTGTATTCGAGTAGATCGAGGAGAAATCTACTAAGTTTCAAAGACATAAGACGTAATGGTTATCATCTTGAAACCGTGTCTGAAAATAACATTGAATATCTCCAAATCACATCCATTAGAAATGAAAAAAAGACCATAATGGAAAAAATGAAAGGTCTGTCTTCTGGTTTGTATTTTACATATATAAACCAAACAGAAATAAATATGGTTTCTACTCGAAAATGTGTAGATCCAATAACGTTTACCCTTTGGCATGACCGATTAGGTCATCCAGGTGACGTAATGATGAGGAGAATTATTAAGAGCTCAAATGGGCACCCACTAAAGGACCTCAAGATCCTAGTATCAAAAGATTTATCATGTGAATCATGCTCTCTTGGAAAAATGATAATTAGGCCCTCAATCAATAAAATTGAAAATGAATCTCCTTTGTTTCTAGAAAGAATTCAAGGAGATATTTGTGGGCCAATTACTCCTCCGTGTGGACCATTTCGATACTTTATGGTATTAGTTGATGCATCATCACGATGGTCACATGTATGTTTATTATCATCACGAAATGTTGCTTTTGCAAGGCTATTAGCCCAAATAATTCAATTAAGAGCACATTTCCCAGATCATCATATCAAGAAGATCAGACTTGACAATGTAGGAGAATTTACATCAAAGTCATTTAATGATTTTTGTATGTCAATTGGGATTACGGTTGAGCATCCTATAGCACATGTTCATACACAAAACGGTCTAGCTGAATCTTTAATAAAAAGATTACAACTAATTGCTAGACCATTGCTCATGAAATCAAAATTACCATCTTCTGCATGGGGACACACTATTTTACATGCTGCTGCTCTTATTAGATTAAGACCATGTGCATCTCATGAGTATTCTCCACTCCAGCTGGTTTCTGGAAGAGAACCAAGTTTGTCTCATCTAAAAGTATTTGGTTGTGCTGTTTATGTCCCAATTTCTCCACCACAACGTACAAAGATGGGACCTCAAAGAAGATTGGGAATTTATGTTGGATTTAATTCTCCATCAATCATCAAATATTTAGAAACATTAACTGGAGATATCTTTACAGCACGTTTTGCTGATTGTCATTTTGATGAAACAACATTCCCAATCTTAGGAGGAGAAAAGAAAAAGTTGGACAAACTAGATGTAACTTGGAACGCATCATCGGTATCTTTTCTTGACCCGCGAAGTGCTCAATGTGAGTTAGAGGTTCAAAAGATTATTCACTTACAACGAATAGCGAGTGAATTACCGGATGCATTTACTGACTCAAAAAGAGTTACTAAGTCATATATTCCAGCTTTAGATGCACCTTCTCGTATTGATCTCCCAGAAACTCTGAATGAGTCAAATGTACGCAGAAAGCGTGGGAGACCAACGGGTTCCAAGGACACGAATCTACGAAAAAGGAAAGAGCAGAGTACGATTGGCAAAGTCCAAGAAACTGTTATCAATAAAATCCCAAAAGAGAGTGAAAATGACGCTAGAAAATATGGACAAATCTCTTGAAAATGACCATGTACCAAATGAATATGAGATCTCAATAAACTTCGTACAAAATGGTACTACATGGAATCGAAATGAAACACGTGTTGATGATATTTTTGCATATGCTATAGCAAGTGAAATAATAGATGATGAAGATTATGTGCCAAAATCTATTTTAGAATGTCGACGAAGAAATGATTGGCCAAAATGGCAAAAAGCCATACAAGCTGAATTAGATTCACTTGAAAAGCGCCAAGTATTTGGCCCTGTAACCTTAACCCCAAATAATATGAAGCCGGTAGGCTATAAGTGGGTATTTGCGATAAAAAGAAATGAGAAAAATGAAATTGTGAGATACAAAGCAAGACTTGTGGCACAAGGTTTCTCACAAATACCTGGGGTAGATTATGAGGAAACGTATTCTCCTGTTGTGGATGCGAAAACTCTAAGATTTTTAATCAGTCTTGCAAATGCTGAAAGGCTTCATATGCGCCTTATGGACGTTGTTACAGCTTACCTATACGGATCACTTGATAGTGATATTTACATGAAGATCCCTGAGGGATTAAAAATGCCTAAAGCTTGTAAATCAAAACCCCGAGAAATGTTCTCAATCAAACTAAAAAGATCTTTATACGGATTAAAACAATCAGGACGAATGTGGTATAACCGCCTCAGTGAGTATCTTTCAAAAGAAGGGTATAAAAGTAATCATATTAGTCCGTGTGTTTTTATTAAAAGATCAATGACAAGTTTTACAATCATTGCAGTTTATGTTGATGATCTAAATATCATTGGGAATTCTGAAGAAATTGAACATACTGCAAAATTGTTAAAAAACGAGTTTGAAATGAAAGACCTTGGTATGACAAAATTTTGTCTCGGCTTGCAAATTGAGCATCTGAAAAATGGAATATTTGTCCATCAATCCAACTATACTGAAAAATTGTTGAAACGATTCAATATGGATAAAGCTCATCCGTTAAGCACACCAATGGTCGGTCGTTCACTTAACCGAGAACTAGACCCATTCCGCCCCAAAGAAAATGATGAGGACATTCTTGGTCCTGAAATACCTTATCTAAGTGCAATAGGGGCTTTAATGTATCTTGCTAGCAATACACGTCCAGATATTGCATTTTCAGTTAACTTACTAGCAAGATACAGTTCTGAGCCAACACGCCGACATTGGAATGGAATTAAACATATATTTTGGTATCTTTGTGGTACCCGTGATATGGGACTATTTTACCAAAAGAATTCAAAAACAAAGTTGGTTGGATATGCTGATGCTGGATATCTATCTGACCCACATAAAGCACGGTCACAAACAGGGTACGTTTTCACTTATGGAGAAACCGCAATCTCTTTGAAGTCAACGAAGCAATCTTTAACTCCTACTTCATCAAATCATGCGAAACTCATTGCACTTTATGAAGCTAGTCGAGAGTGTGTCTGGTTGAGATCAATGATTCAACATATTCAAGAAGAATGTGGGCTCGATTCAATCAAAGGGAATCCAACTTTACTATATGAAGACAATGCGGCATGTATAGCTCAAATCAAAGAAGGGTATATCAAAGGGGACAAGACAAAACATATTTCTCCGAAATTTTTCTTTACATATGATCTACAAAAGGACAGAGTCATTGATGTTCGTCAAATTCGATCAAGTGATAATTTGGCTGACTTATTCACAAAATCATTGCCGACAAAAGTTTTTGAGAAGCTGGTTCAGAAGATCGGCCTTCGACGCTTGAAAGACATATCAATTTGAGGAGGAGCATTATGCGTACTGTACTCTTTTTCCCTTCATCAAGTTTTTATCCCATTAGGATTTTCTTGATAAGGTTTTTAACGAGGCAGATCATAGCATATAACAAAAGGTGAATATCCAAGGAGGAGTGTTATAAATATATTTATTATGTATGAATATCCACCTTAATGGGTGTTAATTAGTTTTTGACTACTAGTTAATTAGTCTTGTATGTTACATTCCTAAGACCCATATAAATATGGGACACTTGTAGTCATATGTTCACCACTCAATACTAATCATCTTCTTCCTCCCTAAACTCTCATTCCTTACATTTTACAACATAATTTACTATATTTAAACATGATTTTCAATAAATATAATGTATATTTAATGCATTTAAAAGTTAATTTAAAAAGTCTGTGTCCATTTAATACACACTATAATAATTAATACTTACATTTATGGCATGAAACTTAATTATCAAATATAAATAAAAAAAGTTACATTTATAAAAAAATAATATAATTACAGTTTTATAATCATTAATACATTGTATTACATGCAACTCAGATGTTATATATTACTAGTAGGGTACTCGCGCGTTGCGGCAGCTGGTAACCTGTAACAGAATTTTCGAAGAACTTAATTTTTATTTTACGTTTTTCTTACAACAAAAATTTGAGTTTTGGGTAACTTTATGTAACTGGCTAGCCAAATCCATGGTGACTACGATTTCTGGTTGAACCCATGTTGACTCTGATATATGGTTGAACCCATTGACAAGGTTCTTTTTTTAAAATATATGCACTATCATTTTAGGTAGACAACATATGTATATTTTTGTAGAGATATGTTTTTATTTGTTGTACAATATGTATATATACTTACATTTTTAAGTAATGAGATGTTTTAATTATATATTATTAAGTAGTATTAATTATTTTTATTTTTAATTGTGTATTAATTATCGATATTTCTTATTAAGCATTTTAGTATCCTCTGTTCATTAATTACCTCAAAATTTTTAACTAATTCAAGTTATGTAGAATATTGTACAATACATACAATGCACAAATAAACATTAATAGAATTACAAGTTTTAATGCTTTGTTAATAACTATTAAATGCAATAATATACTAATTTAACACATATAATCAATGCTAATATTAAAAATATCCCATGATTCAAATTTATAACTAATATAACACATAATACATATTTAATGGTATTCTTAAACCACATGTTCAATCTAAAAAACAACTAATAACACAGATTGTTCAAACAAAGTATTCATATACATCGTTGTCAGTCGGTTTGTGATAGGGTTTAGGCTTCGATTATAAATCGTCCCAACTCCCTTGTGATCAATCATCGCGCACGAGGTATTTGCTGAATTAATTAGTCGCCTTTTTATTTTATTTGAATTGGTTTCTAGGTCTTTGTCTCCTGTAGTTCACAATTTTTTTTCTTAAACCCTAATTTCCTGGACGTTGCATATCCTTTGAAGCCTAGATCTGTGATCTTCCTTGTTTGACCTCCACTCACTCTATAACGTAAGATTATTGAGATCCAATTGCGTTTCGACCGTGTTTAGTCGTAATTGTTTCGACGTAGTTGGGGAATTCGAGATCGATCTTCGGATTAATCTTTTCTTGGCCCAATATTCAACAATTATATCTAGACATAATTCGTTCCAGTTGAATTCTCTAAATCGATATCGAGGCTTGACGAGGTCTTAAAGTGAGGCCCAGTTCTGCGCTGATTAGGTCTTTTCCTTTACTTTTAGGGTTTCTTTTGCCGTTTTGTTCGATTCATCAATGTATTCAGTGTAGAACGTTTGGTGAGCAACTTATGTACTATCTGGGTGGACCGTTTAAAAATTCATGCCAACGTAGCACGATTTCAGCGTCCACCTATGAATGTCAACAAACCACATGAGAATGAAACGTTAGCAAACAACCAAATACGGGGAAGCCACCTACTGCTCCAAAGGGTAGCTCATCCTTTAATAGGTCCTAGGCTAATGTTTTGAAAGGATCTCTGCATTTGACATCTGATTCTACTCCATCCATCCTATTTGATGACAGTTGTCTCAACCAGACCAACTTGTCTATTTCACTTATTGGAAGGGTTAGTTCATTCACCTCGCTCACTAACATACAAAACATGCTTACTAAAGAAGGTTTCAATGACATCTCCGTGCGTTACATGGGCGAACTTTGGATTATGATTGAATTCCCAAACAGTAATTCCAAAGACGCGTTTAAGGTTAATACAGGAATAAACTCTTGGTTTTCTGTCCTCAAGCAAGCATTATCGGAGTTCTCTATTGACAGAAGAATTGTGTGGGTTGAAGTTGAGGGAATCCCACTTAAATTATGGAGTGACAAAACATTTCATAAAATTGCTAATAAGTGGGGGGACCTAATAGACGCTGATGACCAGGAAGGCCTTTTCTACCACTCTACACGGCTTTGTATCTCCACGAATATTAAGTGTAATATTTTTGAATCCTTTAAAATCATCTTCAAAGGGCGAGTGTATTGGATTAGGGCCAAGGAAGTACCAGGTTGGGTCCCTGAAATTCTCAATGCGTCGGATGATGGTGATTGCATTCAGAACGGGAGCTTACCTGATAGAGCTGGAAGCATATCAGAGAATAATGTTAATGGTGATGACAGTGATGCGGATGCCATACCCGAGACCATTTTTTCACAACCAGACGACCTCAACATCAATGTAAATGGTGAGGATAACAATGTCAGTTCACCCGACCCTTTTAATATCTACGATCATCTCAACAAAGAGAAATCTCGGATCTATGACGAGAAGCCATTAGACAATACTACTGCCCCTGCCCATGTCACTGCAGATTCCTCTAGCTGAGAGCACCCACCTGGTTACACACCTGAGGCAGGATATGTACCAGATCAAGTCAAGACAAACTTACCTTACGTTACTACTGATAAAGAGGATGGTCAAGATACAAACAACAACCTCAACAACCTCAACGACACTACATCTAGTAGCAACAAATCGAGTAACTCAGATCACTTCAAAACCTCTAAAGTACCGAAAACAGGAGGCTCTATATTACTCAGCATGAAAGAATTAGTTAAAGTTGGTCAAGCTATGGGGTTCAATATGGAGGGTTGCGAGAAAGATATCACGCGGATAATAGAATCCCAAGGAGATAGCTCGGTTCATCGATGAATTTCTTGTCACTCAATATTCAAGGCTTAGCCCAAAAAGCCAAGAAAGATTGGTTTCGGGAGTTATGTGCCAAACATAGAGTCAACATTTTGGTGTTACAGGAAACAAAAATGGAACATATGGAGTTACCTACAGTTAAATCTTATTGGGGTAATCTTTCTTTTGATTTTGTTCATAGTGACTCAGTTGGGAATTCAGGAGGGATCTTATGCGCATGGGATCCCAATTGCTTTCTTAAAAAAAGTGTCACGGTCTCGGATTACTTTGTTATCGTCAGGGGTGTATGGAAGTACTCCAACATCAACATTTTACTAGTTGTTGTTTATGCCCCCCATGATAAAAGAGAAAAAGGGATGCTTTAGGATTACTTGTCCTCTGTAGCGAATTACTGGAGAGGGGAAGTGATCATGATGGGCGATTTCAACGAAGTGCGTTTTCCATCAGACAGGTTTGGCTCAATTTTTCATGCCCACGACGCACAGATTTTCAATTCTTTCATTCGCCACACAGGATTATCAGAAGTTCCCTTAGGCGGCAATGATTTCACTTGGTGTCACAAATCGGCCAAAAAAGTTAGTAAACTCGACCGATTCCTCATCTCTGACAATATGTGGAACTCATATCCGGGTATCACTGCTATTACTGTGGACCGATTATTGTCAGACCATAGGCCCATCCTGCTTCGGGAGTCCGTTATTGATTATGGACCATATCCATTTCGTTTTTATCATCACTGGTTTGACAAAGACGGGTTTACTAAGTTTGTAGAAGATACTTGGGCCTCATCTCCAGTCGATTATCAGAATGATATGTAGAATTTGATGAAGAAACTGAAGTTTCTTAAGGGAAAAATAAAGGAATGGAACACGGTCAATTATACCAATTCCAAAGTCGAGTTAAAACAACTCCATGCATATCTTCACAAGATAGATCTTCTGATTGACTCGGGACAAGGAACGGACGACATCGTTACCAACAGGATGGAAATCATTAATTCCATCCACAACATCAACAAAAGCAATGCAACTGAAACCTTACAAAAGGCTAAGATTAAGTGGGCAGTGGAAGGTGATGAAAACACTCACTTCTTTCATGGTATTCTCAATAAAAGAAGGAAGCAAATGAATGTTAGAGGCATTATGAAGGCCGGTTCTTGGATTGAAAATCCGTCACTGGTTAAAGAAGAGTTTTTGGCTCACTTTCAGAACAGATTTACACGACCTGCCAACAACCATTTATCCATAGACATAGATTTTCCTAACATGCTCAGTCGTGATCAGAAAGAAGAATTAGAATCCGATAGAGAAGAAATTAAGAGGGTTCTTTGGGACTGCGGTGTATATAAGTCTCCGGGCCCAGACGGTTTCACGTGTGGGTTTTACCGCAAGTTTTGGAATATCCTGGAAAAGGATGTGACAAAGGCTGTTGAATACTTTTTCTAACAAGGTGAATTCGCTCCTGGTTTTAATTCTACCTTCATCACTCTTATATCTAAATTTCCTAATGCAAACTTGGTTAAAGATTTTAGACCAATCAGTCTCATCGGAAGCTTGTACAAGATCGTCACCAAAATCATAGCTAATAGACTTGTTGGTGTGATGAGTGGTCTCATTCATGAAGTCCAATCTGCATTCGTTTCAGGTAGACAAATCATGGACGGTCCCTTTATCTTAAACGAGATCATGAAGTGGTGTTCACATAAGAAGAAACAAACCCTTATTTTCAAGGTGGACTTTGAAAAAGCTTTCGACTCGATAAGGTGGGATTTTTTGGACGAGGTTCTTTCTAAATTCAGATTCGGTATCAAATGGCGTCTTTGGATACAAAATTGCTTGAAATATTCCAAAGCATCCATTCTAATTAATGGCAGCCCTACGACAGAATTTCAATTCTTCAAAGGTCTTAAACAAGGTGACACTCTTTCCCCGCTCCTTTTCATTCTTGTAATGGAATCCCTTCATTTATCATTTCAGCGAGTGGTGGATGCCGGTTTGTTCACAGGTATTAATCTTAATAACACCTTGACCATATCCTATTTATTCTTTGCGGATGACGCGGTTTTCATAGGTAGGTGGTGTGAGAGAAACGTTAATACCCTCACTAAAGTATTGGAATGTTTTCACCGTGTTTCTGGTCTTAAGATTAATATGACCAAAAGTAAAATCACCGGGATTCACGTAGATCGTCACAATATTGCTCAAATTGCTACGACTCTCGGATGTATGATACTTAACTCTCTGTTTAACTACTTAGGTACCAAAATAGGAGGCTACATGCATCGTTTTGATGCTTGGCAAGAAGTTATTGATATGGTGAAAGAAAGACTCTCTAGATGGAAGATGAAAACTCTCTCCATTGGTGGCAGATACACACTGCTCAAATCCGTTCTGGGCTCTATTCCTATATTTTACATGTCAATCTACAAAACCCCTGCTCGTGTCATCCAGGATCTAGAATCTATAAGGCGTAAGTTTTTCAACAGGCAGGAAGATAAAAGTAACAAAGCTTCTTGGTTTAAATGGAGCAAAGTCACTGCTCCGAAAGACCAGGGGGGGCTCGGGGTGACAAGTCTCTATGCACTCAACCGCGCTCTAATCCTCAAGTGGGTGTGGAAGTTTACCACCGATCAACAATCCCTTTGGACTAGAGTAATCAAAGCGATTCACGGTGAGGATGGAAAAATCAATACTACCACAAATAACAGGTACACTTCCTCATGGTTATCCATTGTTAAAGAAATTCGTGTATTCAAAAAGAACAGGGGGTGGACTTCACTGAGTTCGTCAAGCTGAAAGTTGGGGATGGCAAAACCATTCGGTTTTGGTCTGATAAGTGGTGTGACCTTGGTACCTTTAAAGACTTATATCCTAGGATATACACTACAACATTAGAAACTTTTTGCTAAAACCCATGTCATAGCCAAAAGTGGTAATATATCGTCACAAAATGTTTTCGTGACATCGTGTCATAGCAAAATATGTTGACACTAAAGGTTCGTCGCAGAAAGTTTTTGTGACGCCGAAGGGGCAACATTTAGCGATGATGCGGGGCCCACCAAAAAGCAACCAAAAAACAAGCTGCTGACCTGGCATTGCACTTTAGTGATGACTGCAAGTCGTCGCTAATCACTTTTCTTGTTTTAATTGTTTTTATTATCTTTTATTAAATAAATATAAAAAACATTATTTAAATTTGGCGGGAAACACTTGGAGACGACGTGGTTGTCGCTAAAACCGAGTCTCAAAATTGGTTGCTATAACTTATTTGTGACGACAAATGTAGATTTAGCTACAGTTTTTGTCGTCGCTAAGTTACTAGTTAGTAAAAAAAAATAGAGCTGAATGCTGCAATGATTTCTGGAAAAAATATACAAAACAAAAGCTGGAAAACTTTAATACAAAATGCATCTGTCCATTCATTCATTGATAAACTACCAAAGTGATAGTATTCGTTTATAACGATACACTTAAGCTAATACATAGAATAGTCTGATAATTAAAAAAAACAAAGGAGAGATGTCGATAAAAATACTAATAACCTACATACACCCTATTCACCATCGGAATTATCAGTTATCGATATCATACTCACGACTACCATCTTCACTGCCATTATCATCTTGATCACCACTTTGGTAGTTTAGATGCGTAGAACTAGGGGCGGGAGAAGTACAACTAGGGTCGCCAGGAGTAGAGGACCGGGAAACACTTGAGGAGTGTATAAGTCAGGAATCTGAAACTGTAAAGGAGTACCTTGATGACGGTTGAAGAAATCCACAAATTGTTTCAAGGCATTTTGTTGACTTTCAAATGCTTTTCTTTGCTCCTCTTTTTCCAAAGCATGTTGCCTCTTAATATCTTCTAATTGCTCCCTGGTACAGTAACCTGGGTCCGGTTGTGACGTCCTAGAATCTAAATTTCCCATACCCGCCAAGTTCCTGCCTACACCCGCTATATGTGCATGATTTCTGCTCTGAGTGACTTCAGCCAAGATTTCTCTATCCGTCTTGGGCGGGATGGTTCCGGCTGTGATTGCATCTTGGATTGCCTTCATTTGTGCCTATATAGTTAAAAAAAGTTAAATGTAACAATGTCGGAAGGCTGTTTGGTAATTGGTGCAGTAGTTACCAAACCCATTTGACACTCCTACTTTTCTCTATCTAGTTATTGCATTGGTTATTTTATACAGCTATATCTTTTCAAAGTAAAGGCAAATTTAAACACTATTTTATGAGTGCTTATTTGCTTCTGCTTACAAGCACAAGGAAAATCACCAAATCCAACATGCCCTCACAATCAGATTTCACCAAATACATTCATTTCATTACACCTAACTGTTCAACTACCCTTTTGGTCATGGATACCCTTTTGGGCTCCACATTTCCATAGCAAACAAGGCGATACTTTAAATTTCTGGTGGCCACGGACGTTAATGTGGGCTATCCTAATCCCTACTTAAGATCAGTTTTTAAAGGATAAGAAAAGTAATACCTACTTCTAGTATATAAGTATCGGCTAAATGTAACATAAACAAGTTTATAGCTTATAGAAAAAAGTGTAACCATCTCCCCTCATGACCATTTAGACTTAACTGTTTGAATCACACCAACAAATTATGATACAAATCAAATCCAACTTTGATTTAAACTAGTAACTACTATATATATCATTCTCAAACACGCATAAATCCACAACACCAAACCTTCATCCAAACGTACAAATCTAACGCAACACGAACACCTATACATACCATCTGGATGCACAAAATTAATAAGCAAAGAAACTAAATAACATGTATCGTAACCAAAACGAAGACCACCTATGCCAGCAACATTTAAAGTTGACAAAATTACTTACATAGAGCGTTTCGTTTTCCTGAGTACGAAAATTGCCGTCTTTATCCGTATGACGACGCCTCCAATGATCTATCAAGCCCTCGTAACGCTCGTTTTCTTTGAACTATATATATATGAACAATATAAACAAATTAATAATGAACTATATCTAAACAATATAAATTCCTTTTAGATATTATAAGAAATAAAAATAATAGAGTCATTACGAATTCGTGTCTTCCTTGTGCGAAAGATTTTGATCCTTGGTGGGTTGTCACTTTGTTCTTCGCTCTATTTGTGGCATTCCTCTCCGATTGTTCCATCCGATACGGTTTGGACCAGAAGTCAACAAGTTCTTTCCATTTAGCATCTCTAGCTTTCTACTTTGGCGGCTTCTCCCGCCTTGCCTGTTCAACTGTCTTCTTATTAAACCACTTATCCTTGAACTTGCATTTGTTGTCTCTATATGCACGTACAAAATCCCTCTGAAGCCCAGCCCTGACCAAGCTCCCCACTATCTTATCTTCACCATTAATTTTAATTACACTCTTGTCATCTAAGTGGGGTTGCAAGTCAAAATAGGTCTGCAAATAAGTATACACATTTAAATGAACACACACTTTCAAATTAGAGAATTGATATACAGGCCTAAACGTTTAGACCTACAAACATGCCTAAAACTACTAGATGAACACATGTGCTTGTTGAAAAAATCAAATGACATTTTACATTATTCCATACAAAAACACATGCTTAGATCAGATGTCACGATCTCCTTACACTACTAGAACGTTTATTGTAACTTTAGTTTCATATTTAGGTCCATTTAAGTAGGACTCTTTATCATTTTTCTTTAAACAAACACAAATATGTAAACATTCGATAACAATTAAAATAGAAATAATATAAACAAGACCTGGAGTCGTGGGATTAACGGAACCTTATCCGCTAGGGGGACTTTCTCCCATGAATCGTAATACTATGGAATTTCCCTGATTAGTTCCCCAAGATAGCTAGAGAAGTGTGCGCTATATGGACCTACTGCTTTGAAGGTCTTCTGATCCTTCTCCTCGAACACTATCTCCAGTTTGCGGTTGCCATTTTGTTTAAAGGCCTTTTTTAACGCCTTATGTTTGCTTTCCCCACGTTTCCCCGAACCTACAAATATAAGTACTAAGTAACAAGTAATTAGAAATTCATAGAACAATTTATAGTTTCTTACCTTCACACTGGTGTGGTAGCAACCTGGGCCGCCGATCGTCAGGTGGATCACCACCTGCATCCCCGCCATGTGATCGTGGAGCTACACAGGCCATCTAAAAAAATATAAATACAAGACCATACAATTTTTATTGACCGATTAATACATATACACACTAAATAGATATACACATTCATGCAAATATATATGCACATTTAAACATATAATGGTAAACTTTCATTAAGAAGTGTTCTTTTGCAAATTTCAATTTAAGATCAGTTGTCATCTTCACTAGAATCATCACTAGAAACGAAATGAACATTAGCGGGGTCATCGTCATCACGAGCGTCATCATCTTCGTCATCATCTTCAAGAACATGACCAGGGACATCATCTTCATCACTGATAAAACCATCACCTTCTTCGTTAGGATCGTCATTATCAGGAGGGGCATCCACTTCCGTTGATTCATCATTTGTACTCAAATTCGTATACTCCAAATCTCCCAAATTAGCGGACAGTGCAACATCTGATGAATTGCTGTCATGAATAACATCTTGATCGTCCTCTACCACATCCCGGTGCCAGATCTTTCGATGATGAACATCTTCAACGACCTTCCAGTGAAGTGGTCGTCTAGCCGGGTCTTCAAGGTAGAAGACTTGTCTTGCATGTGTCACGAGAATGTATTGTTGGTCTCTATAAGAATCCTTATAAGTCAAAATATGGTTTATGCCTTGTTTAATGTAAGAACGCTTGGAACGATCAGAGCGTGCGAAAGGAGGGTTCCTCGTATCGAACCATTTACATCGGAACAACACAACCTTGAGGTTGCTAATATAAGTGAGCTCTAGAATTTCTTCTAGCTGACCATAAAACATATCTCCATTAGTCCGGGTGTTGAAACTCCGCTGCTTTGAGTTGTACGATGTTTTTCGCGGTCGTGTACCAAAAACTTTACACCATTAACTACGCAAGCGGTGTATGAGTTTGCAGTCAATTCAGGTCTACAAGCCAAAGAAAATAACTCAGACTCGGGTTTACACCTTGGGTTGTTTTCAACGCTCTTTTGACGGATCTACGAGAAAGATAAAAGAAGATTTAAATGAAGAATGGTCAATACTTTTACAGGGAATATACAGAATGCCTTTACCTGGAGATCAAACCAGCGGGGAAATTCTACTTCCATGTTATTGTTAGGAAACTCCCTGGAAATGTTCGGATATTAGAATAAGTCATCAAAAAATAACTTGCGAAAAAATGGTTCGAAAAAAAGAAAGAAACCTACTTCTTGTAAGCATCGATGTACGTCTCGATTTCAGGACTGTTGTTAAGTATAAACCATACAACTGTCTGCATTACTTTTGTATTCATCGTAGTGTATACCTCTTTACCCACAGGTTCGCATACTGATTGGAACACCTGAAATGTATCAGTTGGATTTATGGCGAAGCCATTTTTGTCAGGACGATTAAATCTCGTCTCAACGCCCTTAAGATAGTGTGAACAGAAAGTTAACGCTTCTTCTGCTACATAACCCTCCGCTATAGAACCTTCGGGCTTGGCTTTATTTCTCACGTATTTTTTAAGCTTCTTCATGTATCTTTCAAATGGACACATCAACCTCATGTAGACAGGGCCACCTTGAATAGCCTCTTCGGGTAAATGCATAACCAAATGAATCATTACGTAAAAGAAAGCAGGAGGATATATTTGCTCTAAAGAGCACATAATATTGATCAGTTGTTCTTTGGCTTTCTCCATGTCCCGGTGCATCAACCTTCAAGCACAAATTTGCTTAAAGAATAAGCAAAGCTCGATTATTGGTGGTGAAATATCTTTAGGTAAGTATTGTTGAACTCCATATGGAAGTAACCGTTGCATCATTATGTGACAATCATGAGACTTCATGCCGGTTATGTTGTTATCATCAGCGGACACTTTTTTCTTGAAGCTCGATCCAAATCCATCAGGTAGTCTAACTCTTTTGATGAACTGACAAATTTTTTTTCTGTTTTCAGGTGTGAAAGAGTACTTGGGATGAGGCTTTTCGAACTTCCCGCTTCCTTTATCAACGAGCCACAACTGATGTCGAACGCCCCAGTCTTTCAAGTCTTGCCTTGCCTTAATCGTGTCTTTAGATTTGTCGTTCATTAACAAGGTATACAAAAAACTCTCGAGCACGTTCTTTTCGATGTGCATGCCATCGAAATTGTGTTTTAATAGAAGAGTGGGCCAATACTCGAGATTGTAAAAAATAGATCGTTTACTCCAATTGAGTTCGACATTTCGATCACGTGGCTTCTGCTTGTTAGATGGATGTTTCCCGGGGACACGTCTTGGCAATACCATTAGTTGTTTCATGATTTCAGCATTGGTAAGGGTTTTAGAAATAGGTGTCATATCAATTTGACCATTGAATGTCATCTTCATCCTCATAGTATGTCTTACGCGTAAAAAATTTCTATGACCAACATAAACAATTTTCCCCCTTACTCTGGCACTAGGAGTGTCCTTAATACATGTGGGACAGGCAAGGTAGCCTTGCCCAGACCACCCAGACAAACTGCTTCGGGCAGGAAAATCATTAATGGTCCATAAAAGTGCCGCTTTCATCTTGAATTTAGTACCACTAACAACGTCTCTCGTACATACTCCTGACCATAAAGTTTGTAATTCTTTTATTAAAGGCTGCAAGAAAACATCAATGTCCTTTGAAGGGGATTTAGGGCCAGGAATTAACATCGTCAACATAAAGGAAGTTTCTTTCATACACATCCACGGGGATGTGTTGTATGTGGTCATTATCACCGGCCACATGCTGTAAGTTTGACTCAGGTTGCCAAATGGATTAAAACCATCAGCGGCCTGCCCTAATCGGACGTTTCTAGGTTCTTTTGCAAACTCAGAATGTATTATTTCAAACTTTTTCCATGCTTTACCGTCAACCGGATGATTCATCTCACCATTGACCTTAGACTTCCCAGTAGCTTGCCAAGTCATCCACTTTGCAGTGTGTTGCGACCTGTACAAACATTGTAGTCTAGGTATCAATGGAAAGTAACGCACCACCTTGTTGGCAACTTTCTTCCCCTTTGTTTTGAGGTCTTTCCATCTACTCGCATTACAGATTGGACAATAATTCAAAATTTTGTTCTCCTCCGATCCCCAGAACAAAAAACAATCATTTATACATGCGTGTATCGATTCATATCCTAATCCGATCTTTTTGTATGTCTTCTTCATTTCGTAGTATGACGACAGGATATTGAATCCTTCTCTTTGGGGAAATTCCTCTTGGAGAACTTTTAGAATCAGGTTAAACCCACTGTCGGATATTTTACCTAAGACCTTGGCATGCGACATCTTTGAAAGAAAGTCCAATGAAGTCATCCAAGTGCAACTCGGGTATAACTTGTCTGTGGCCCTTGCAAATAACGCTTCAAACTCGTTATCAATGCCAGGTATAGTACCTGTTGCTTGATTTGGTTGAGGACCCGTTGTATGATTTGGTTGAGGCTTATATAAGCTTATTATAACATAAGAAACTTATGTAATCCAAAAAGTGTCAAAATAAATCATAAAAACCGAGCTTATGAAACATAATCCAAACACCAAAAAGCCATAACCCGACTATATAAACATCACATAAAACAAAAAGCCAATTATAAAGAAATATAAAGAAACCTTCAATTGGTGGTTTTGCTTTGATGGTGGTGGTAGACAGCAGCAGCAGTGCTCCGGCAGTGGCGAGCTTAGACACTACCTACACAAAGAACAAAACCTAAAAACATAAACAAAAATAAATTAACACAAATTTACAAATAAAAAAACGAATTTACCTAAAGGTAAATCAAGTAACAGCGGTGGTTTTGTGTGTGATGTGATTAATTTATAGGGTTGAAGGTAGTGATGGCGGGAATGAAGGTGCTGATTTTAGCGTGAATCAAGTAACAGTGGTGGTTTCGTGCACACGACCCAGGTAGTTGCCATAGCAGTTTTGAAGAAGGGGCAAGACCCATTCTTATCCATTGAAGGAGAGAGCTAGTAGACCCCCAATTTAAAAACTAGTACTAGTTTTATTTAAGTTAATACATTTATAATTTAAATTACTTTTTTTTAACATCCTCGTTTGTTGTTTCCGGCTTTATAGTAAATGATGTTAAAAAAACTTTATAAATGATTTTATTTATATACGACCTAAATATGGGTGTGATTCATGTTGACCCGGTCGAGTTCGGGTTAACTCGGGTCAGATCAACTCGGATTGACACTAAACAATTATACCTGAACCCGCGCCTAATTAGAACTCGGGTCACTTGGGCTCGGATAATTCAGGTCGGGTCAATTCGAGTTCGGGTGAACCCGAGTATAAGGAAAAGTTTTAAAAAGTGGCTTATTTAAGTATTAATAGAATGTAAAAAGTGTTATTCGCGTCAGGTTGGTCGGGTTCAAATCAAGTCTGATCGGGTCAATTTGGTTCAAAGCCAAAACAATATAAACCCGAACCCAAGTCTATTTAAAAATCGGGTCAATTCGGGTGAACCCTCGAGTGACCCGACCCGAATAGGCTTATTCAGGTTCTAGTTCGAGTCGAATCGACTTTTTTGACACCCTAGACCTAACAATGGTTTTCATTCATTATAAAAAAATTAAAAATGATCTCGATAAATTAAATATTATTTGTAAAGACTTGAATTAATTTTAAATAAATTAGAAATAATTTTCATTCGTTATAATTAATTTTAAAATCATTGTTTAGTACAAAAAGTTAACTGAAGACCTTCAACCTATGTAATGTAAGGGAGTTGTTTTTACCGTTTTCTCACACAATAGCCATATTATCTCGACTTACTCGTTTATCCTTTTAAGTATATCAGTATCAAATTGACTCACTCGTTTAACATTTCATGTATATCCAAATCATTTCGACTCATCCGTTTAACAAATCTTGTGTATTCGTATTATCTCTTCTCACCGGTTTAACATTTCTTGTGGATTCGGGAGGGAGGGACAACAATCACACGAAAAAGACGAGTAATGATCTTGTTATCATTTCAGTTAAGAAGTTAGATATGAGTCTCACTAATATCTCACTTAGTTCTTCTCCCCTGCCACTTGTTCATGCAACGTTTTGAAACCCGGGTCTGTCATTGACCCGACAAAGACACCGGGTCGTCGGGTCAACCCGGTTCCATGCCAACGCCCAAACATCAATTTTCTGATATACAAACACTCATTGTGTTATAACCAACAGCTAAAAACCATGCCCCTTGTGAGATTCAACATCAATTGGTGAGTTTATCTCTAAGATCTCTGAATATAAAAGTTTGGTTTAACTCGAGTTCGGGTCAAATCGATTGACTCGAATAAGTTTTATATAACTTTTATTCAAAAAAGAGTAATAAATGTTTCTTATATATAAATTTTATTTAAATAGAGTAAGAAAGATTTTTTGTATATTTAACTATATTTGGGTTGGTCCGAATTCGAATGGATCTAATCCGAAAAGACCCGAACCTGACTAACCCGAGTTGAAATAGGGTTGAATTCGAGTAAATTATTTTTACCTTCGATTCGAATTAGACCCGACTAAAATAATCCAAAACATGATCTGATTCTCACGCCTAGCTACAAGACTACGTGTTTGTGTATAGTGTCATTTTACATTATTCTAGAAAAGAAGAAAAATTTACCTAATGAATAACGTACCTCTTTCACCGCATGTTACTTCTTCATCGGGTCCGAGTTCAAGGTATCCGATAATAAAAATAATAAATGCTTTACAAGAAAGCACAAACAAAAGGGAAATGTTTGAAGAACATGCATCCAACGAATTTAAGACGTATACCTTAAAAAATGGATCCAGCTTGCCACCGATCAGTTTTTAAGCTTTGATATATTGGCTTGGTGGCAAGTAAAGGAAGAAATGTAGCTCATTTAATCCCGAATGACTCGTGACTTGCTAAGCGTACAAGCACTTCGGTAGCTTCGGAATCGACCTTTTCAACAAGTAGAAGAAATCTATCTAGTCGAAGAACAATACTCACTCCAGCGTCTTTGGAGATGTGCATGTGCTTGAAAGATCACTTAGATGCACAAGATCGAGTACAACACAAGTCAAGTCTTGAAAACACCTTAGACTTTAAAGAAGAGGTATTTGACTATGAGCTGGATACGGGTGAAGCGACAACACTCACCGATGAAGAACTGTCACAAGATGAAGCTGCTGCAGAAGTTAGGTCAAAGTCCAACAACGAAGTCGACCTAGAAAGTTCCGAGTCCGATTAGTTATCGGTTTTAATTATGTTTATGTGTGATGTATTTCCTTTCAATTTTATTTCCTTTTCAATGTATTTGTAATGTTCTATTAAATAAAAGTGATGTTTTTAATAATTGTAGTCTTACGGCTTTCCTATGATTCACCATACGCTTTAAAAACCAAAAACAAAAAACAAAAAAAACCCCGAAAAACCGGTTAAACGGTTAGTAACCGATTATAACGGTTATAGTTTTTACCCTTTGGACCGGTTTGTAACATAATTGGTTATCCGGTCCAACAGTTTTTTTGGTCTTCGACCAAAAACCGGTTTTTTCCAATCCGAACCGCACCGGTTCAGTTAACCGGGTATGCCCACCTCTACTAACAACACAAGATTCTAACATACACCCTACCACGAAACACGAGTATAAATCGTTGTAAACTAAATTTATATGTCAGACACATTCGTGATGTCTTGTAAACTGGATTTTTAGTCGACTCGGTCGATTCATCAGGGCAACCCGATTCTTTAAAAAAGTATAAAAAAAATTATTTGTAATGATTAGAAGAAAATATATACAAAAGTCATGATAACTTTCATATATGGAACATATAAACTATTTAAAGATATATATAATACGTAAATATAAAATTAAGTCACAAATACGCGTAAATATAAAATTAAGTCGCGAGTTAAACCGAGTTTCGAAACGTAAAACCAGGTATAATATGACATGTTTTTTCGACCGAAATCGAGTCAACCGATTGACCTGACCGAGTCTTTCAAATATTACACATTTCAACTAATAACTAAATTAAAAACGAAACCAAAATTTTATAGAATCTTTAAATTGACTTTAATAATTATAAATACTTTTTAAAACAATTTTAAACAAACTATTCCTTTATATGCTTATTAAAACTAATTTTAATAATTATAAATAAAAATAAAAAGGTGGTATCTCTTTTGGCGATGACGACGTCGTACCTGAAAATATTGGAGGGAATTTTATTTTTTAATATGGCTCTATTTTATTTTGGCAATAAAAAAAAATTGTCTTTGATTTTTAGCTAGAATGTTTGTCGTCGCAGAAAGTGAGGACATATTTTTAAAAATTTGATCAAAGAAAAAGGTACATAGGTGGGCCCCTCTTGTAAACCAGGGCGACAGTCAAAACTCGAATGCTAGAGATCGAATTGCCAGAGGATGTACCTATCCTGACTTCCTGAAATGCACGCCCAGTTACTTCAAGGGCAAGGAAGGGGTAATAGGACTCATGCAATGGTTCGAAAGGACCACGACAGTATTCCGCATTAGTGATTGCACCGGGGAGAACAGGTGAAATTTGCCACCTGTACTCTTTTGGAACATGCTCTCACCTGATGGAACTCCCTAGTTGCTACTCTTGGACATGATGAAGCCTATGGGATGACTTGGAATGCATTTAAGGAAAGACTTACCATGAAATACTGTCCTCGAGGCAAAATCAAGAAGTTAGAGATTGACTTGTGGAACCTCAAATGCTTGAAACATGACATCACGACTTACAACCAGAAATTTCAGGAGCTAACTTTGATGTGTACTCAGATGTTCCCTGACGTGAAGGACAAGATAGAAAAGTATGTCAGTGGACTTCCAGATTCTGTGCACGACAGTGTACTCGCATCCTGACCCACTACGGTCGAGGGTGCCATAGAATTTGCCACAGAGCTGATGAACAAACGGGGACGTGATCATGTGATCGGGCAGTCTGATTACAAGAGACATGTTGAGGAGAACTACCGTGGTTACAATCAGGCCCAACCACCAAAGAAGCAAAACTTGAGCCAGATCTGTAGTGCAGTTTCCTCAGCACCACCACCATATGCAGGCAACAAGCCAAAGTACACCAATTGCAATTTCCATTATTTCTCTACTATTGAATGCCGAAGACCCGGACAAGGCAACACTTAAGTTCCAGCCATCGGGAACAACTCCAGCACCAACTACAAGCCCCGCAATGGCAACAGTCAGAACTTTCATGGAAATGGACAGCAGGGAAACCGCCAACACACTGGCAGCGGTAACACGACTCGTAGGGAAATTCGTTGCTATGGTTGTGGAGAGATCGGACACATCAGCCCTGATTGCCCAAAGCGAGCAGTTAGGAACGAGAGCAGGGGATGAGCACCGTCTAGATTCTATGTGATAGGAGACACCAAGACCCACCCAGACTCTAATGCGGTTACCGGTACGTTCCTTCTAAACAATCGCTATGCAAATATATTGTTTGATGCGGGAGCCGATAGGAGTTTTATATCCACATAATTTAGTAGCTTACTAGACATCACACCTACACCGTTAGACGACTATTACGGTGTCGAATTAGCAGACGGTAAGATCATTGAAACTAACACTATTTTAAGAGGCTATACCTTAAACCTTCGAAATCATCCATTTGATATTCAGTTAATACTTGTAATTTTGGGTAGTTTCAACGTCATCATTGGTATGGACTGGTTAGCTAAATATCACGCGACCATTGTGTGCGACCAAAAGCTAGTTCGTAAACCATGGGGAAAAGAAAATCTAATCGTTCGAGGAGAAGGAAACTCAGATAGAACTGACACCAGACTGAGTGTTATCTCATGCACCAAAGTCCAGAAGTACATACTAAAAGGATGCCCCATCTTTTTAGAACATATTTCAAAAACCGACAAAGAAGAGGAACCAGAGAAGAAACAAATCAAGGGCATGCCAATTGTCCGTGATTATCCTGAAGTTTTCCCAGACGACTTACCTGGTTTGCCTCCGACTCGTCAAGTGGAATTCCAAATCGACTTGATACCAGGAGCTGCACCTGTAGCTAAAGCACCATACCGATTAGCACCAACCGAGATGAAAGAACTCGCTGAACAACTTCAAGAACTGTCAGACAAAGGTTTTATCAGACCCAGTTCCTCACCTTGGGGGAGCTCCAATACTTTTTGTCAAAAATAAAGACGGATCTTTCCGAATGTGTATCGATTACAGAGAACTGAATAAGCTAACTGTGAAAAATCGTTACCCACTACCACGAATCGACGACTTATTTGATCAATTACAAGGATCAAGTGTATACTCCAAGATCGACCTACGATCAGGATATCACTAGTTGAGGGTCAGAGAAGAAGACATACCGAAAATAGCTTTCAGAACTCGTTACGGTCATTATGAATTTCAAGTCATGCCATTTGGCCTGACCAACGCTCCAGCTATATTCATGGACCTCATGAATCGAGTGTGCAGACCCTATCTAGATAAGTTCATGATTGTGTTTATCGACGATATACTCATCCATTCCAAGAATGAGCAAGAGCACGGAGAATATCTTGCTCAAGTGCTAAAATTACTTAAGGAAGAGAAGTTGTACGCAAAATTCTCGAAGTGTGACTTTTGGATTCCTAAAGTTCACTTCCTCGGTCATGTGATCGATGACAAGGAAATTCAAGTAGATCCCTCAAAAGTTAAATCCGTGAAGGATTGGGCATCACCCACTTCACCAAAAGAGATTCGCCAATTTTTAGCCCTTGCCGGTTACTACCGGAGATTCATAGAGGGATTTTCTAAGATAGCTAAATCTATGACAAAGCTTACTCAGAAAGGCGTAAAATTCGATTGGGGAGAAAAAGAAGAGGCCGCATTCCAAACCATTAAGCAGAAATTGTGTAGTGCACCCATTTTAGCTTTACCAGAAGGCAACGAAGACTTCTTCGTCTACTGTGACGCCTCGCACAAAGGCTTAGGAGTTGTCTTGATGCAGAGACAGAAAGTGATTGCCTATGCTTCAAGGCAATTGAAGAAACACGAGCAAAATTACTCAACCCATGATCTAGAGCTTGGATCTGTAGTTTTTGCTTTGAAAATTTGGAGACACTACCTGTATGGAACAAAGTGCACAGTGCATACTGATCACAAGAGTTTGCAACATACCCTAGACCAGAAGGAGCTAAACATGAGGCAACGTCGTTGGATAGAATTGCTCAGTGACTATGACTGCGACATCAAATACCACCCAGGTAAAGCCAACGTAGTTGCGGATGCACTAAGTCGAAAGGGAACTGATCCTCCCTTGAGAGTTCGAGCCCTAGTCATGACCATTAGCTTGGACCTACCAATGCAAATACTAGAGGCTCAACTCAAAGCACAGAAACCTGAAAACATCGGAAGAGAAGACATAGGAGGAATGCTTCGGACTGACCTAAGCAATGAGAAGCTGGAAGCTAGAGCAGACGGAACGTTATGTTTACACGGAAGAAGTTGGTTACCATGCTATGGAGACTTGAGAAACGTGATCATGCACGAATCTCATAAGTCCAAGTACTCTATACATCCTGGATCTAAAAAGATGTATCAGGACGTGAAGAAATTATATTGGTGGTCAAACATGAAAGTAGACATTGCCACATACATGAAGAAGTATCTGACTTATGACAGAGTAAAGACAGAACATCAGAGGCCATCCGGTTTGTTAGTCCAACGTGAAATACCAAAATGGAAATGGGACAACATCACCATGGACTTCATTACCAAACTCCATACTTCATCTCACGGTTACGATACAATTTGGGTAATCGTCGACCGACTCACAAAATCCGCTCACTTCCTGCCCATCAGAGAGAATGACTCTCTAAACAAGTTAGCTAAGTTGTACCTAAAGGAAATAGTGACTAGACACGGCATACCAGTCTCAATTATTTGTGATCGAGATGGTATATTTACGTCAAACTTTTGGAGAGCCTTCCAACGAAGTTTAGGAACAAACTTGGACATGAGCACCGCATACCACCCGCAAACTGACGGCCAGAGTGAAAGAACAATCCAAACCCTAGAATACATGCTAAGAGCATGTGTGATCGACTTTGGAAAAGGATGGGTCGAACATTTACCGTTAGTTGAATTCTCCTACAACAACAGCTACCATGCCAGTATTAAAGCAGCACCATTTGAGGCCCTTTATGGCCGCAAGTGTAGATCACGAGTATGCTGGGTAGAGGTGGGGGAGTTTCAACTGACTGGACCCGAACTAATCCAAGAGACGACAGAGAATATCACTCTCATCAGGTAGCGAATTCAGGCTGCCCAGGATAGACAGAAGAGCAATGCAGACAGGAAACGGAAGCCTATGGAGTTTGAGGTAGGTGACCGTGTTATGCTGAAGGTATCACCTTGGAAGGGCGTCGTCCGATTTGGGAAACATGGGAAACTAAATCTACGTTATATGGGACCCTTTAAGGTGATTGCCAGAATAGGTGAAGTCGTCTATCGTCTAGAGTTGCCCCATCAGCTGAGCCGGGTACACTCTACATTCCATGTCTCAAACTTGAAGAAGTGCTACGCGGATGAGCCGCTAGCCATGCCATTGGAGGGAGTCCACTTCGATGAAAAACTCTAATTCATAGAAGAACCGGTGGAAGTCATGGAGAGAGTAGTCAAGAAGCTAAAGCGAAGCCAAATCCCGTTGGTTAAGATACGATGGAACTCTAGGAAAGGTCTTGAGTTCACATGGGAACGTGAAGACTCATTTAGAGCTAAGTACCCACACCTGTTCACCTGAGCAGTGACGTCATTTTAAGCTTTGGGGACAAAGCTAAAATAACGGGTTAATGCTGTAAAACCTGTAAATTCGGGTTTTGGCTATGTCATCATTGTATACGTCACCTTATGATATCTGAATACATATTACCACCTTTGCATGAAATCCTTTGAGCAATCATATGCATCATGCACAACATACATTATTTTAATCATCAAATCATGGGGACATTTAAATCTCATAGCATACATTGTGATTTTCATCACTTAATCACAAGGGCAGTCACATTTGGATGACTACATGTTATAAACATGCAAGAATATAACCAATCACTCTTTTTTTAGTCACTTGAACATACACTCATAAGCATTCATCACATTGGTTCATAAACCCAAACTCATGATCACAAATAATACACATTTATTTAAGTATAAATTCTTAAGCTTTAAATATATTGATGTATATATATTTTTCTTACACTATAATTGACTTTACGTTACGACACCAACTATTTTTGTATTTAAACATTACCTTTAACCATTTTTACCTTTTTAAACTATGTTGTCATACTTTTAATATAGTAGATTAATTTCCCACTTAAAAATGACCATAATTTCACCAAGAGTCCCAAACTTAACAAAAATTAACCTAGACTCAAACATACTCACACAATATTATACCTATACTCCTAGTGACTATACCTAGACACAAAAATTAAACAAAAAAAATACCATAGACTTTATTATAGCCGAATATATACATACACATAACACTTAAATACCAAAAACCCTTACCATTTACACTCTTGACTTTTTAACTTGTACAACCTAGTTATTTAAGTCCTACACTATAGAAAACATTTCCTTTCCTTTGACTAGCCATTATACCACCGGTTTTATTTTGAAAACCATGAGACTATGTACAATTTTGAGCATTTAAGGATGGTACTAGTTTAGTATGCAATTATAATGAAAAACAAGACACATAACACCTCCACTTGACCCTAGACGTGTAATAAGCCACACCATACCTCCAATTTGCCTTGTACAAACTCTCCATTCATTGCAAACACCATACTTGTCCAACTTGTTCCCTTGGAAGCCTTACATGCGACGGCTTATTTGATAAACTAGGACATATGTACATTAGCTATTCATTAAACCATATACTCCCAAGGTACACCTTCAAAATCTCCTAAATCTACATGCCTCTCTCTCTTGGCGTGTATGCACCCGAAACCACAACTCCCAATCTCATAGCTTGGGATATTTAGCATATACTTAAGCCTTACACTCACTTCTCTCTTACCACATTCGGCTATGCACTTTACCAAACACCTAGACATCTCTAAGCATTTACTACAACTTATTCTTGGTCCTCTCCAAGCATTTAGTGCTTCTCATTCAAGATATTTAACATTTAAGGCGAATCCAAGATCATCATAGTGGAACCCGACGTCTAGAACCCTTAAGCCATAGTCATCATCTCATTTTCTTGAAAGAAAGTAAGTATAAACCTTCTCTAAAGCTTTTCCTTACTCATTTCATGTTTCATGCATGTTCATGCTATAAAAATGGAGTTAGTGATGCATGCACACGTTGGAAACTTATGAACAAACCCTAAAAAACATATAAGCCCACGGCTTATATGATGTCTATGGGTGTTCTTGCCCTAAAAACCCTAAAACGTGTACATTTAAGCTTATATAAAACTTATTTAAGCCCTAGAATCATCTCTTACCTTATAATGTATTAGAAACTTAATATAAACCGAAACAATTAAGCTAATATAAGCTCATGATTCATATAAGCCTAGTCATATCTAAGTTGGATATATAAGCTCATGAAACCTAATATAAGCCAAGGACTAAAACCTATTTAGGCCACGTCATTTAAGCCTAAAAACATATATAAGCCGAAACATGAAACCCTAAATAAGCTTAACATGTGAACCCTAAAAGTCATATAAGCAGAGACTTAATCTAGCTTATTTAAAGCCCATAAAATATATGCCGTAGCTATATAAGCCCATAAGTCATTAAGCCCTAAGTCTAATATAAGCCTTAGAATTATTAAAAATAAGCCGAAACATATAAACTTAACAATAAGCCTTAAATAAGCCCAATGAATATAAGCCTAACTTATTTTAAGGAGTAAGTAAAATTAGTATAAGCCCATAGTAAAAACATAAGCCCACTTGTTAATTCCCTCGTAAAATTTGTAGTAGCCCATTAGGCCCATAAAAACCCAACCGTGGCCTTATTGGGCCAACCAAGCCCAACTATTAAACTTGGAGCCTTTTCGTGCCATTTTTGACAATTGGTGAAAGTTAGGTCCAAAATCATAACTTAATAAAACCTATGTAATTGATTTCGTGAATTTATGAAAGTACAAGGGTCGAAAGTGTAATTTTCCAAAGTATAGGGGGCGGTTAATTCAAACCGTGAGTTAAATGAAAACCATAAGGGCCATTGTTGCCAAAACCTAAACTAAATTCGAGCCCTAATTGTTTTAATAAACAAACTGAGACCTCAAGGGGTCACTTTTGCCATTTAGGTAAAGTTTTACCAGCCCTAGCCTTGTTTTATTAATATTCGAGACCTTAGGGGTCATTCCTACCATTGAAACTTGACATAAGCCCTAGAAACATTATAAAACATTTTCGTGACTCAAGGGACTAAAAGTGTCATTTTGGAAACTTGAAACAAGCCCTAACCCTCTATGTAATTAATTCCGAGACTTAGGGGGGGTGTTTTGTCATTTCCCCAAAGTTTTACAAGCCCTAGGGGCGTATTTATAAATAAACTAACTAACGAGGATTAACGGCGTAATAAACTTAACGAACGAAACCTTAAAGGTTATTTTTGTAATTTTTCATACTTACAAGGGTAATCTAGTAATTTTAATATAATTAAAAGTATTTATAAAATATTTAATTAAACTTAGATATTTGAATAATTAAATAAATCACTAAGTTTATTTACGAGGCTTTATAAACTGACGAATCCCGTTAATTATATTTTTAAGACTTAAGAAAATAAGATAATATTACCTTACGGTTTATTTAATTTAAAATCCATTTATTTAATTTATTCCCATTTACTAAGTCAACTTACATATTTTTAGACACTAAAAATATACGTTTATCACAACTCTTTATAAGTATAAACATTTAGAAAATCGTTATAACGTATTAATTTATGATGATGCATTCTTTAAAAATCATACATCCATCATGCATTGTTAATTATGCATTTTCTAAGGCACTTAAATTTACTTAGGTAATTACTCTGGTTCGTGATCATATTGTGCCAGTTTGTTTAGTGACATCATCATCATCACATCATTACCACTAAGGTGAGTTCATGGCCCCTCTTTACTGTTTTTTAACTGTGGGAGAAAACATACAAAAACTATATATTTTTTAAATATGCAAAACATGCACTGACAACAATAACTTATTGGAAATTGTTTGCCCCATACCCATGGACTGTAATAGTTAATAGTGTAGCGTGAAATGTGTGAATAGATCTATTTGGGTATTGACAATACCCGGCCTGCGTGACTTGCTATCACGAAACGCTTAGGCCAAGCAACAGGTTTACATCATTGTCGGACTGAGGGAACAACATCGGGACATATCCAAATGGGCGTACAGAACAACTTTTTGTCTAGCTTCTATTACAAGGCGATAGGAACTACTATAGTATGTAGCTTAGTGCTCTACTATCTTTGTGATGTTTTGGCATATTATTTACTTATTATTTAAATAGACGTGTGAATTCACCAACTTCGTGTTGACCCTCACATTTTACTCTATATGTTTTCTCAGGAAAATAAAGCAGGTTCATGCATTGGATTCCAGCATTTTAGGAGCATCATGTCTATCATTGGGCTGGGATATTTACTTCAGTTTTATAATAAATGTGGTTTACAAACAAGATACTAAGTGTGTACAATTGATTCATGTAATTTGTATTAAATGACTTTTATGATCATTGCTCTATATACTATGTGATATTCGATCCACCCAAGTAACACCCCAATTACTATTCCGCTGCATTTGACCAATTTGGGGGTGTTACATCCTTCATGGGCTCCATTCGTTAGATCTATAACCTTTCTACAAATTAGGAAGCATAAGTTGTTCTCTCAACATCAAGAGGTCATCCGAAAAGATGTGGAACGAGCATTTGGAGTTCTACAAGCCCGTTTCGTATTCTGTCGACGTCCATGTCTTATTGGGACTGTGGAAAAAGGGAGTAATTATAAGTGCTTGTATTATTATGCATAATATGATAGTTGAAGATGAATGAAAAACGAGAAACTTATAAAGTTTCTGATCTATCAGAAATTTCAAAGACATGGATACAAATTGTGATGATGTTGTTACATACTCTACCGAAAGAATTGTAGATTTGGTAAGTGTTATGAGAAACGGAGAACAACTACGTAATAGATAAGCTCATTCATCTCTAAACAATGACTTGATTGAGCATATATGGCAAAATTTTGGCGATGACAATTAATTCAGTCATATGTATCTCTTGCATTCGTAATTTTTAATTTGTAATTTCATTAGTTTCTCTTAATGAAGTATGCATTTTATTTCAATTATAACATAAGAATTGAAAAAAAATAATTAAATTATTATTTTATAATGATATGTTTTTATTGTAAATATCAATGTTGCAACAAAAGATCTACGAGGTCGATTAATCACTACAAAGTCCTCAACCTTGTCTATTAATGAAAAGACAATTAATGGTGGTCAACTATGGTCAACGACAGTAAAGGAAGGTCAAACTTGCCGAAAATATGCAAATTTTGGTGAAGCGTAGTTGTATGTGTCAGCGTCTGATGAGCCGCTGTCATGAGAAGTTTGTCCGCTGACAAAGCAAGAGTTGTCAGCGTCTGAAGAGTCATGGTGAGAAATAAAAGACATGCTTCCAGAAGGTGTTTTACTTCCTTGTTTAAGTATAACTTCAGGTTCCATGACCTTTAATTGATTGTAGATATCATCAAAGGTCATAGTCTTGTAAGCTTGTGTGGCCAATATTGAATTGGCATGAATTTCCCAACCATCTCCAAGGGTTCCAAGGAAAGCAGCATTAATGTCATCATCTTCAAATTCAGTCTCTATAAATGTTAGCTTGCTAGTAATGTCTTGAAGACGACTTCTCACCTCGCTTAACTTTTCATTAGGTCGAGCTTTAAAGACTGTAAACTCCATTACTATCTTCTTCTTCAATTGTTTGAGAGTGTCCTCATTACCACCATAGGTGATCTCAAGGGCTTCCCAAAGCTCTCTAGCAGATTCATACTTTCTAAATTTGTGTTGGATTTTGCTTACAAGATCTAGTTTGAGAATGCTCAATGCCTTCATGTCAAGCCTTCTATCGGCTACCTCTGCAGCTGAGGTGGCTATTCCATCTTCAGGTCTAGGAAGCAAATCTTCAGGCTTATAATTGGATGCTCTCCTTTTTTCAATAGAGTCCAATATCTTTTGAGCCTGGTTGAACTTGTTTCCAAGTTCCAACTTGGAGATATTGCTCAAAGTTGAACTTCTATATTTTAAAGTTATCTGAGTCAAGCATGGGGATTTTGAGGATATGAGTTGAGGATCCTGAACTTTGGGTTTCTGAGGTTGAGTAATTTGCCTTTTTTGTCAGAAGGAAGTAGCAGTACTTAGCATCAAAGTACCGCTGGTGGAACAAGTAGCGGTACTTACTTTCAAAGTATTGCTGGTGGACCAACTTACAATACTTACTTTCAAAGTGCTGAAAACAGTCCATCTGTAACACCCCCAATTTCACAAGGCAGCGAAATATCAACATTGGGTGTTTTGAAAATTAGGGTTTTATACAATTAGGGTTTTAATGTTCTTCTGATCAAAGTTCCTCAACAAGCTCTGATACCACTTGTTGATCCCAAACTTAGATCGATTTAGCTTTGTGTTATCGAGATTGAATCAAGTATAACATGTAGAGAAACTTTGTGTTTATGACAATCTAAGTGTTATGAGGTATTAACACTTAGAACAAAGAACAAAGTAAAACACAATGTATACCAAAATTTCGCTTGTATTGATAAACGATGAGGTACACTGAAAGTATTAAAAACGTATATCAATAATCAAACCTAAGACCTCTTTTTATAACATAAGGAGTCTTGAACAATAATCTACCTATCATAAATTTTAGGAAAAGATAAATATTAAGAATACAATGTAGAACATATCTTTTCCTAAATATAAAAAACATGTTGACTAAGTAGTTGACAAAAACTGGGAATTTCCTTTGTCAGCGCCTTGATTTGTCTTGTCAGTACTTATTCTGTCAGCGCCTTGATTACTCTTATCAGCGTCCAAAATCCTTTTGTCAGCGGCATAGTGATTTAGCCAATTTATACACGACACAACAACGTGCGGGTCTCTTCCCATCTTGTATCAAGTGTATTACAATACGCAAGTTTTTTGTTAAATTTTTATTAACAATAATGCTACTTAAATTACTTTACTATGTTATATTATGTTGTCATCCGTTAATTTATTTAGTGTTTATTTTTCGTTGTCTCTATTATTGATACCTCTATTATATAATTTTGAAACTATATGTCCGATTTGGTTGATTAACCCGAATTTTTCTGTTTTGGCCAGTTTACATCTAATTTGGCGATTTATATCCATGATCAAGTTTGCCGATTTGTCTGATTTTTCCCGATTTTTCTAATATTTATTCGATTATTTGGTATATTTACCGATTTTGACAAAACTGATAAATAGAGCCGAATAGTAAAAATTAAGGCGGTTAATTAGCACCTATCGCCTAATCACCGATTAAACAGTCTCCTAGATCGAGTATTTGAAACACTTATTGATATACATGTATTTATGTGAAATTTACTCGAGATCTTATGAAAACAAGAGTATTTGGGCCTAGGCCCATGAACATACAACCTAACTACATATTAGCCAACATTTCATGAACCCTAAAGATACGAGCGTTAGAAATTATGACCGTCGGATCAACTTGATCATCTAATTTGAGATGTATTATTACTATAAAAGGTTGGCAAGGGTACACCCAATTCACGTAGTCTCAGGTATGATAGAAACGACGACAACACGAAGAGAAATATTTTTAGATCCCAGTTTCAATAAGAAGATACCAAATCCAATTGAAACATCAATTTTCATCGCGATCATTGTTCATAGCATTTCGATGGTTAGTATCAATTAGTCAAATATACACATATTTCTAACTATCATCTAGAGATTTGCACTATCATAACATTTTCCAACTCGGATATTTATGCATATGTTTTTACTAAGAAAAAGTTATTTTTTTATTTATAATCAAATCGAGTACGGTTCACAAAAAATATGTATGGATTACTTTGTTAGATGGATTTTATTTATCTCATTTTTGTTTTTTCTTTGTTCAGATGAATTTCATTGATCCAAAGGTTCAGAAATTGTTTAGAGGTTATGAGTTTGCCTCAACGTTCTACCATTTCATTATTCAAACTATTAGGTAATATTTTATTTTATAATTTTTTTTATTAAATCATACAATAACAGATAATGGTGGTAATAAATTTACCTTTAAAACTGACATTTAAATTTCCTTTTTTATTTCATGTTAAATTTTATGCTCGTATTTTTTTCATTCGTTGTTAACATGGTATTTTATACTTGCTAAATGACCAAAGAAATACAAAAGATCATTATAAAATATATTATTTCAGTAATGGGGAAATGAGGTAATTTATAAAGTAAGGGTACGATTAGACGATATTTATGCATAATGCTATATATTATATCTCGTTAAAGGATGAAAAAGTCAATTTATAAATTAAGGGTACGATTAGATATGATATATTCATAATTTAAGAATTAATATTTATAAAATTTGACGGTGTTTTATTTTTATCTGTCTATGCATAGATTGCTAACTTATGAAGTGTTTTCTAACTGTATCATAAGAGAACCGGCTAACTTTTGGATATATTTTTGTTAAGATATAATATATTTCTCTATTAAATTTTAGTTTATATTAAAAAAAAGTTTACTATCATAGTAACTAAATAGTTATCAGGTAGATTAAAGCCAAAACAGCTTATATAAAGCTAGTCAAGCATGCAATGCAATGCATATATCTAAATATTCTTGATAAAAAAGTTTAACTTTAACTACATTGATCTATTCATATATAAGTTTACTATACAAAATATTTTAAATTACACATTAACACCAATAAAAATAGTTCTAGAGAAGTTAACGATGAAATCCGTTTCTATGAATCCAAATATCACTTATAATATAATATTATTATTAATATAATAGTTTTAATTACATTTTTAACATATTATTATCTATATAATTTTCAAATTTTATAAATAAAAATATTCAATAAATTAATTATTTTGAGTGTTAAAAAGGACTCAACTTTTATAAGCATATTAAAAACATAGCTTTCATAATTACATTAGTATTACTTTTTTCCATTCATTATTAAATATGTATTTATTCTATGGATCACATATTTTGTATTCTAAAACTATTGAATCTTTTAACATTTATTCTTACTTCTAGAATACATAATTTACTATCTTTAAACATGATTTTCCATACATATAATGTGTATTTAATTCATTTATATATTAATTTGGAAAGTTTGTGTCCATTTAATACACACTATAATCATTAATATTTACATTTATGACATGAAACTTAATTATCAAATATAGGTAACAAAAAATATAATTACATTTTTATAATCATTAATACATTGTACTGCATGAAACTAAAATGTTATCTATTAATAGTAGTGTAATCGCACGTTGCGCCGATGGGTAACCTGTAATAAAATATTCGAAGAACTTAATTTTAATTTTACGTTTTTTTACAAAGATAATTTGAGTTTTGGGTTACTTTATGTAATTAGCTAGCCGAACCAATGGTGACTTTGGTTTCTGGTTGAACCTATTAGCACGGTTTGGTTTTTAAAACTATATACACTACCATTTTAGGTAGTCAACGTATGTATATTTTTGTAGAGATATGTTTTTAATTGCTATAAAATGTGTATATATACTTACACTTTTAAGTAATTAGATGTTTTATTATATATTATCAAGTAGTATTAATTATTTTTATTTTTAATATTATGTATTGATTAGTTTTAATGTGAGTATTAAATTATGTTTGTATTAATGAGATGTTAAATTTTGCTATTTTATTTTTCTAGGCTTGTGTTGGTTGTACATAATGCATTAGTAGATGTAACTTGAAATTTCAAGTATTCTTTTAATAACCTCTCAAAATATTTGATAAGTAAGTTATATATACTTATGAAATGAGAAATAATAGACCCACATAAAGTTTACAAAAATAAATCACATAATGATGTGACATGAAAATATTTGGTCATATCTCTAATACTTTTGATTATTTTTACATATTTGTATCCATATTTAAAGTACACATCATTATGTGGATTATTTTTTTGTAAAAATTTTGTCGATGTTGCACTCCTATTATAAAATATATTGATGTATAAGTTTTTTTAATAATCATTAATACATGCATTTATTCCATGATAATCTGTATTACACTTTATAGAAATACTAGCAGGGTACCCGTGCGATGCAACGGCGGGTACCCTATGACTAAATTTGTTGACGCAATAATTTTTTTTCTTGGTTACAACTTCTGAATCGATAGTTTTCATTTAAAAATATGTCATAAACACGTAATCTCAATCGAGGGATATTATTACATTTGCCATTATAGTAGGATACTTGCGAATTACGGTGGCAGATACCTTGTAATCAAATCTCTTGTCGAGAAATATTTTTTAGTCAAATGTTTTCAATGATAATAGTTTTGCACAAGGCGAGAATTTTAAGAAATAACTTTATCATAGTTCTATATACTTTTGAATAAAAATGATATCGAAACGGTTTAGTAGTTTTACGAGGTTGTGTTGATTGACGTGAACAACTCTTTTCAATTGAATTATTTAGCAAAATGATTACAACTTCACTAAGCTTTTACTAATATACATATACAAATGATAGATAATTTCACTAAGCAATACTATTTTAATTTTTAAGCTTGGTTTAGTTGTACATAATGTATTAAAAGATGTAAGTTGATTTTAAAAGCCAGAATGCTTTATATGTAGTTATGATACATACACAAATGTGTAATAGACATGTTTTTAGTTGTTGAACAATAAGAATATATGATTGTACTTTTATATAATTGGGTGTATTAAAAATATCTTAATTAATGGTGTATTATTTTTATTTGGAAGTATGTATTAACTATTATGTATTAAATTAAGTATTAATTATTATGTATTAATTAGTATTAATATAACTATTAAATTTTGAAAAATTAAGTAGTACTATTTTATTTTTTAATCTTGTTTTAGTTGTACATAATATATTAAAAGATGTAAGTTGAATTTTCAATTTTCTATTAATAAAATGCCAAAATGCTTTATATGTAGTTATGATACATATACAAGTGTGTAATATGTAGTATAGATAGATATGTTTTTAGTTGTTGTACAATAAGAATATATGATTGTACTTTTAAATAATTAGGTATATTAATTATATATTAATTAATGCTATATTAATTTTATTTTCAAGTACTGTATGTATTAACTATTATGTATTAATTTTAGTATTGATTATTATGTATTAATTAGTATTAATATAAGCATTAAATTTTGAAAACATAAGTATTACTATTTTAATTTTTATTCTTGTTTTAGTTGTACATAATGGATTAAAATATCAAAATGCTTAATATGTAGTTATCCTAATGATAGTCAGTGATAGTTACAAATATTATCAATATTGCAAAAAGCGTGAATCGCTAGTCGATCGGTCGACCACCTTTTAATCTGTAATCGTTCTAGGCGAGATTAATCGGATTCACATTTTTAGCAAATTTTTGGTATTTCTAGAAGTCTTAGATATTTCTAATGAATTTTAGGTATTTTTGGCAATATTATTCATAAATACAACTTATCATACATATAAATAGTTACTATAAGTGATAAACACAAGTTGATTGTGAGTTTTAGGTATTTTCGACAAAATATGCAAGTTTCGGCTAGTTTGACCGTCGTTGACCACAGTTGACCACCATAATCGTCTTTTCATCAATCGGTAAGGTTGATGGCCTAGTAGCAATTAAACGGTGATTAATCGGCCTTGTAAACCCTTTTTGGAACATTGATTATCATTATACTATTTATTATTTATAGCATGAAACTTATATATTATATATTATAGAAGATATAATTATAGTTATATAATTATTAATAATTACATTTATTGAAAAAGGAAGGTTTTACTTAGCTTGAGTCTTTGAGGTGGTGGTTTAAACCCGTGTATTAATCGGTCAAAATGTCGGATATCACGGTTAAAAAAATTGTTACATTTATTTATGAAACGAAAATGTTATATGTTACTAGACATCGCGGCCCGTGCGATGCAGGGCTTTTGTTTTTTGAGCAAAAAATTATAGTTTTGCTTACTTCTACAACTCAGCATTTTTATTTGTTAGAGTATTTTTATAAACAGTTTCAAGTTAAAAGAGTGTAATTTTTTCTTTTATTCCTTATTCAAGGTCATGCCCATGTTTATTCTCTTCATTAAAAGTGAACCATTTTATATAGAGACGGAGCAACAGGGTGTCTTGTAGTGCCCGTAATGAATCTAAAATGCACCCGTTCCATCGAAAATGTGTTTTTAGTCTTATTTATTTATTATACTTACAAATAGACAACAAATCTTAACTCTTATAAATTATGGTTCAAAATATTTTGTGCATCCGACATATATGGTCCTGGTTTCGTCCCTGATTTCATAGCAAACAATAGTACAAAATGGTACGAATTGTAAAAGTAAATTACTAGATCATATTGTCAAAAAACAACTTAAATTATCCTTGAAAATTTCTATTTACGAATGTGTAAAACTAACTATTATCAAAAAAATTACTAGATCATTATTGTCAAAACACATATTAATTTCTCCTTGAAAATTTCTATTTACGAATATGTAAAACTAACTATTGGTCAAACATGATGAGCTAATATGGTAGTAAATTGTATCAGCTATAATTCTATAAAATACTTCATCATTTACTCTCAACTTACAGACATCTGTCAATGGACACGCTCCCTGAATCTCTACTATTTGATATACTGAATCGTCTGGACGACTCGGCCGACGTAACTCGTTGTCGACTCACTTCAAAAACATTTGATTCTGTATACCCAGACCTTCGATCCATCAATCTGCAGTGCACATTGAAATGGTACTTTAATTCAGGGTCAAGGGTACATTCCTCACAAGTTCTTGCACCTTTCAAGTCAGTTTTTATCAATATGATAAAAGAATTGAGAGAGATCGAGTCTGTTTGTATCGGTGTAGATAAAGCACTTGAAGACGATGTTCAAGGTGAAACTGATAACGAGAACGTGGATCTGCACTTGACTGATGACACTTTCATCAATCAGTGGCTTCCTAGAGTTTCTAGATCTTTGAATTCGTTATCTATATGTAGTTTTGGTGGTCAGTCTTTTAGACATAGATCGAATCTGCTACCTATTGTTTCAGCTTACTGTAAGTTTATTACTTTTACACAATTTTATTTACTGGTCGATCTTGTATTGTGTCTTTACCTATTTGCTTAATTAATTGAGAACTTGTTTGCCTAGCTACATTTCTTTACTAATTTTCTGGTAATTTATTGAAGATTCCTGCTGTGGGTTTTCCATTTTTAAGGCGTTCCCAGTGGTGCAAAGTAGTTTCGGTGAGGTAGGAGAGAGGAGTTTTTAAGATTAGTTAGCTACGTTAGGGACAGTGCCACGGATTAGGCTTTTAGTACCTGACAGTGCCACACATTAGGCTTGTAGTATTTAAGATTAGTTATCTACGTTAGGGACAGTGCCAAAACTTGAACGCTTCCTTTTTGGGCCGAAAGCAAACTTTAAAATTTAAAGGTGGCCAAAATTTTAAAGCTCTTTTCGATTTGTTGTTGACCATGTATAACCTATGTGTCATTTCTATTATTGAAATGACCCATCTCCTTTTGGTATCAACTTAAGGTCTTGTCATGGGGTTTGTACAAGTTTCTAAATGGATGTTTGTTAAATAAATTTTACGTCGGTCTTTAGCTTGGTTAGTTGGTTATTTTAACAGGCGTTTACATGTTTCTGTTTTTGTTAATGCAGGTCATACTACTCTTGTGAAATTATGGGTGAAGAATGCATGGTTATCTATGAACAATCTAAATGCAATGCCGTTTGTCACAAGTTTAACACTAGAGAACATAAGAATAGACGACAAACACGTCGACCAGTTGAATAACTGTTTCCCAAATCTTCAAGTACTTAACTTGATAAATATCTCCGGAGTTAAGTTTCCTCATATTGCATTTCCCAACTTGCAAACTTGTCATTTGGTTGTATCTGTTATTACAATGGTGGCAATAGTCACGCCAAACCTCGTGAGACTCAAATTAGAATGCTCAAGCACCACCATGTTATATGTTAAGGCACCTATGATGACTCACTTCCATTTGGCCCTTAATCACTTTGAAACAACCCATATCATAATGTATGAAAGTTTAAAAACGCTTGTGCTCGAGTCATTAAATATTGACTTAATACTTTCCCGGTTCCCTCGAAATTGTGTAGAGAATCTGACGTTGGTTTCAGGAAACATAGCAGGAGGAGCCATTAGGAATTCCAAGTTCAACTTAATCAATGTGTTCAGTAATTTTGGTTACACACGTTCTCTATGTATTACTTCAAGTGGGTTGTCACAACTCGAACCATCTTACAACGCAGAAAACTCATATGACCAGAGGAATGGATTAAAAATATTTAAGGCATATGTGTCGCTAGTTGATCCTGCAGCAGCTTTCTCAGATGTTGCTACTGTGTTATACGAATGCCACTGCTTGTCAGAGGTCTCAGTGCTCATTCACAGTGATACTGTTGGTCATGTATCAAAAAGTTTCATTGCTAGGTGCACAACTCGTTGGCCTGAAGTGAAGTGGAATTGGGGGACTTGGACAGAAGGACTGGATGATTACTGATTGTCTGGAAACCAATATATGAACATTTGACCACGACATCAGTCTCCGTTTCAGTAAGTTTCAATTTATAAATTAATAGCTTTAAGTTTTCTGAATTATATATTGGTGTTCACATCATAAGTTTAACTTCTCCATTTTGTATAGTACTAGTTTCTTTATGTAAGTAGGGTTTTCATAACTTAGTATGTTTCGCTAGATAATACATCTGTGCATATATATCGTTTCGCGATTAGGGGAGCATGCAATTGGAATATTGGATATAGGTGTACTAGATTAGACAGACAAATCTGTTATGTTTGTCTAACTAGTGTTTCAAAACTGTTCTTCGGTTTCCAGCTCAAGTTAATTTTAAAAAGCATCTCAGTTGTGTCTCGAACCAAATTACATTTCTTATACAAGACTCGTACATATAAAATTAGAAATAGCTTGCTTGACGAATTTGTTTTATTTCAAAATCATAAATCTAGAGTTTATTTCATTAGATAATTCAGTTTGCAATGAATCAGTATTGTTTCGGCTAATATCACCTTAACGGGCTGAGACATGAATTCGCCCACATCCATTGTACTGAATTGTTGTTGTCACCACAGAAACCTTTTACCCCTCAAAAAATAAGGTAGTACTACTATTAATAGTAAAGTTATAATCCGCATCATAGTTGAGCAGTTATTAACAGTGTTTACCTTTGCTGGTGTGTTAATCAATTATATCAGCTTGTTAGAGGTATTGTTTTTAGTCCACCATGATATCGTTGTTGATATTTCGAAAAGTTTAATTTGTAGGTGAATGGCTTGGCTGGCGGCTCTAAACAAAAGCGCGGATCAGGAATGAGGAGTGAAGGAATGTAATCTGAGCAAGTTTTTCAAAAATTTATCTTCGGGCATCACATGAGTTTTACTCTTTCTTGTTTTGCTTTATATACTTGTGCTATGATCATATGCAGTCGAGTGTGAATGCTGATAATTAATTTTGATAGATAAGATACTATCTTTGCTTATATGTTCTTTGGGGTTTGGCTTTTCATAGAATTACATGTGATGCGATTATATGGATAATGTTAGTGGTATTTCATCGGACTTTATAATTATTTTGAACCCAACTTCTTTGTAATCTAGCTATGCTCCATCGTTAGAGAACTGAAACTCGAAATGTAAAAAGGGTTTAGGATAGAGATGCACAGTTACAACCTAGCTAACTAAGTTTTGGGATAGATATCGATCCTCCCTTTGCTTATACATTTGACATTTTTATGTATGTTATTAATTCTTTTTAATCACATCTAGTAAGATCGTCACAACTCAGTGCCATTAGAGATAAGTTAGATAACCAAATCGACCCATTTCTGAATTGTTGGAAGTTGGAAGAAGGTTTGTGATACTCCTCCTTTCACCCACAGAATATTATTTTTACTATTTTAGGGAAATTGAGAGGTTAATTAAGTCTACAGTCCAAGTTTTTGTAATCGTAAAACCTGAAACTTTGAAAGGCCATGCCCCAAATGTGGATTCTCAAGTCTAAACGTTTTTTCTTTTTTTGGTTTTAGCATAAACACTTACTATACTAAGAGGAAGCCATGAAATTAGCAGTCTAATTCCTCAACATCACTATCACTATCATACTTACTCGTATTACTAGTAATTCATTTGTTTCCAGGCTTCAAAATGTCCATATTCTCAAAAACTTTGTCAGGTTCATTTAAAATTATAAATTGGTTTACCATAATAACACCAATTCTTCACTCTCTAAATGTTACTCTCTCCGTTCCAAAAATAATTGTCTACTAACGAAATCACACATCTAAATAAGAACACCATTCATTACGGAGTTTTGTCTTTTTTTACTTTACCTTTGATCAGTTAATTTTTAAAATTTTTAATGTTTATAAAAATAAGATCAAGTTAAGCTAATACAATAAAATTGAATATATTCGCTATATATTTTTAGAATTGGACATTAGCAAGATGCTACATATAACACGAGGATTACCATGAGATGTTTAAAGTGGATTTTTTTGCTACAAACTAGCACTTTTAGTATAGTAGATCTATTGATCATGTCGATCATATTATCTTTTAGTTATCAATATGCGTGTGGTTAATGCATTTGGATCATTGTCATAGAATTAGTGACTGTTTGAAGATTGTGGTCATTAGGTCGTCACACATCATAACTATTAGTGACGACAAAAATAATGGTCATTCAGCTTTCCTATTTTACAAGCATTGCAAAAGTGTTGTTCATATTTTAGTTTAGGTAGATTTCTATCAAGGTTTTTGTTTACCAAGGATTGTAAAAGTCCCATGTTTGCATGACCTACGCGTCTATGCCAAAGAGTTTGAGGTGTCATTTATCGTGGTTACCAAATTTCATCCATGAATGAGTCAAACTTGATCACATATGTCACATATATGTTATTCTTCCTAATTTCTTTAACTATGGTTATGTCGTCTTTTAGTATTTTACTACCATTTTCTTCAAAGATAACTTTGCACTTATTTCTACAAATATTTCTAACTATCATCTAGAGATTTGCACTATCATACCATGTTCCTACTCGGATAAATATGCATATGTTTTTATTAAGAAAAAGTTATTTTTTTATTTAAAATCAAATCGAGTACTGTTCACAAAAAATATTTTTTGATTACTTTTTCAAATGGATTTTTATTTATCTCATTTTTGTTTTTTCTTTGTTCACATGAATTTCATTGATCCAAAGGTTCAGAATTTGTTTAGAGCTTATGAGTTTGCCTCAACGTTCTATCATTTCACTATTCAAAATATTAGGTAATATTTTATAGTTGTTTTTATTAAATCATACAATAACAGATAATGGTGGTAATAAATTTACCTTTAAAATTGACATTTAAAATTCCTTTTTTTATTTAATGTTAAATTTTTCGCTCGTATATATTTCGTTCGTTGTTAATGGTATTTTATACTAGCTAAATGACCAAAGAAATACAAAAGATCATTATAAAGTATATTATATCAGTAATGGGGAAATGAGGTAATATATAAAGTAAGGGTACGATTAGACGATATTTATGCATAATGCTATATATTATATCTCGTTAAAGGATGAAAAAGTCAATTTATAAAGTAAGGCTACGATTAGCTATGATATATACATAATTTGAGAATTAAGATTTATAAATTTTGACTATTTTGTTTTTCTCTATCTATGCACGAATTGTTAACTTACGAAGTGTTTTCAAACTGTATCATTAGAGAACCGGCTACCTTTTTGATATATTTTTGTTAAGATATAATATATTTTTATATTAAATTTTAGTTTATATTAAAAAAAATTTTACTATCATACTAACTAAATAGTTATCGTGTAGATTAAAGCCAAAATAGCTTATATAAAGCTAGTGAAGCATGCAATGCAATGCACATATCTAAATATTCTTGATAAAAAGTTTAACTTTAACTACATTTATCTATTCGTTTACTATGCACAATGTTTTAAATTACACATTAACACCAATAAAAATAGTTCTAGAGAAGTTAACGATGAAATCCGTTTTTACGGATCCAAATATCACTTATAAAAGAATAATATTATTAATATAACAGTTTTAATTATATTCTATAATATATGTTATTATCTATATAATTTTCAAATTTTATAAATAAAATTTTTCAATAAATTAATTATTTTGAGTGTTAAAAAAGACAAAACTTTTATAAGCATATTAAAAACAAAGCTTCATAGTTACATTAGTATTACTTTTTTCCGTTCAATATTAATTACTATGTATTTATTCTATGTATCACATAGTTTATATTCTAAAACTATTGATTCTTTTAACATTTATTCTTACTTCTAGAATACATAATTTACTATATTTAAACATGATTTTCAATAAATATTATGAATATTTATTGAATTTATATGTTAATTTAAAAGTCCGTGTCCATTTAATACACACTATAATCATTAATACTTACATTTATGGCATGAAACTTAATTATCAAATATAGATAAAAAAAAGTTACATTTATAAAAAATATAATTACAGTTTTGTAATCATTAATACATTGTATTGCATGAAACTCAGATGCTATATATAGCTAGTAGGGTACTCGCGCGTTGCGGCGGCTAGTAACCTGTAACAGAATTTTCAAAGAACATAATTCTAATCTTACATTTTTCTTACAACGAAAATTTAAGTTTTGGAAAACTTTATGTAACTGGCTAGCCGAACCCATGGTGACTCGGATTTCTGGTTTAACCCATGGTGACTCTGATTTCTGGTTGAACATATTGACAACGTTCGGTTTTTAAAATATATACACTATCATTTTAGGTAGACAACATATGCATATTTTTGTAGAGATATGTTTTATTTGTTGTACAATGTGTAAATATACTTAAACTTTTAAGTAATGAGATGTTTTAATTATATATAATTAAGTAGTATTAATTATTTTTATTTTTAGTTGTGTATTAATTATCTATATTACTTATTAAGCATTTTAATATCTCTCTCTTCATTAATTATAAGTAATCCAAGTTATGTTGCACATTGTACAATACATACAATGCACAAATAAAATTTAATAGCATTATAAGTTTTAATGCTTTGTTAACAACTATTAAATGCAATAATATATTAATTTAATACATATAATCAATGCTAATATTAAAAATATACCATGATTCAAATTTATAACTAACATAACACATAATACATCATATTTAATGGTATTCTTAAACCACATATTCAATCTAAAAAAACAACTAATAACACAGATTGTTCAAACAAAGTATTCATATGACTAATAAATAAATATGAATGAAATAATGTAAAACTTAAAAAATAAAATTAAAAACAAAAACATTAATCCCTAAAACTTTTAATTACAAGACCTGTTATATTTTATAAATATGAACAGTTGAAAATATTCATTAGTAAAATATTTAGTATCACAAAGTATAACAAAAATATTAATGTTGGTTAAATAGTTAAAATAATGTTGGTTAAAGAGTTAAAATACCCGACATTAAATTATTAACATATTTTGAAAAGAAAAGTAATAAATTAAAAATCATTGTTCGTGAAAAAAAATACAGAATACTCGCAGCTGCAACACGCGGGTACCCTGCTAGTTATGTATTGATTAGTTTTAATATGAGTATTAAATTATATTTGTATTAATTAGATGTTAAATTTTGCTATTTTAATTTTCTAGGCTTGTGTTGGTTGTACATAATGCGTTAGTAAATGTAACTTGAAATTTCAAGTATTTTTTTAATAACCTCTCAAAATGTTTTATAAGTGAGTTAAATATATTTATGAAATGAGAAATACTAGACCTACATAAAGTTTACAAAAATAAATTCACATAATGATGTGGCATGAAAACAGTTGGTCATATCTCTAATACTTTTGATTCTTTCACATATTTGTATCCATATTTAAAGTACACATGATTATGTGGATTATTTTTTGTAAAATTTTGTGGATGTTGCACTCCTATAATAAAATATATTTCTGAATAAGTTTTTTTAATAATCATTAATACATGCATTTATTCCATGTAACTCAATCGTGATAATCTGTATTACACTTTATAGAAATATATTGATAGTCATTGATAGTTACAGTTATTATCAATATTGCAAAAATCGTGAATCGTTAGTCGGCCTGTCGACCACTTTGTGACGTGTAATCGTTTTAGGCGAGATTAATCGAATTGACATTTTAGCAAATTTTTTGTATTTCCAGGAAGTTTTGGATATTTCTAATGAATTTTAGGTATTTTTAGCAATATTATTCTTAAACTAAAACTTATCATACATATAAATAGTTAATATAAGTGATAAACACAACCTTATAACGAGTTTTAGGTATTTTTAACAAAATATGCAAGTTTCGGCAAGTTTGACCTCCTTTGACCGTCGTTGACCACAGTTGACCACCATTAATCGTCTTTTCATTAATCAGCAAGGTTTAGGGCCTAGTAGCGATTAAGCAGTGATTAATAGGTCTTGTATACCTTTTTTGCAACATTGATTATTATTATACTATTTATTATTCATAGCATGAAACTTATATATTATATATTATAGATGATATAATTATAGTTTTATAACTATTAATAATTATATTTATTGAAAAAGGGAGGTTTTACTTAGTTTGATTCTTTGTGGTGGTAGGTTTAAACCCCGTGTATTAGTCGGTCAAAATCTCGAAAATCACGGTTAAAAAATTGATATATTTATTTATGAAACAAAAATGTTATATGTTACTAAACATCGCGACCCGTTTGAGAAAAAAATTAAACTTTTGCTTACTTCTAAAACTCAGCATTTTTATTTGTTAGAGTATTATAATTGATAAACAGTTTCAAGTTAAAACCGTGTAATTTTTGTTTTATTCCTTATTCAAGGTCATGCCCATGTTTATTCTCTTCAATAAAATTGAATCATTTCATATAGGGACGGAGCTAGAAGGTGTCCTATGAGTGCCCGTGACACTTATGGTTTTTTTTTATTTTGTGTTAATTTTCAAAAAAAGTCGATATCTTTCAAATGTGTTTCTACTCTTATTTAATTAGTATACTAACAAATAGAAAACAAATTTAACTTTTATAAATTATGGTTAAAAAAATTTTGTGTATCCAATTTTTTTACGAATTGTACAAAATGGTACAAAATGGTACGAACGTGTAAATCTAACTATTATCAAAACACAACTTTAATTATCCTTGAACATTTCTATTTACGAATGTGTAAAACTAACTATTGGTCAGACATGATGAGCTAATATGGTAGTAAATTGTATCAGCTATAATTCTATAAAATACTTCATCATTTACTCTCAACTTACCAACATCTGTTAATGGACACGCTCCCAAAATCTCTACTCTTTGATATACTAAATCGTCTGGACGACCCGGCCGACGTAGCTCGTTGTCGACTCACATCAAAAACATTTTAGTCTGTATACCCGGACCTTCGATCCATCAATCTAAAATGCACATTGAAATGGTCCTTTAATTCAGGGTCAAGGGCACTTTCCTCACAAGTTCTTACACCTTTCAAGTCAGTTTTTGTCAAAATGATAACAGATTTGAGAAAGATAGAGTCTGTGTGTATCAGTGTAGATAAAGCGCTTGAAGACGCAGTTCATGGTGAAGCTGAAACCGAGAACGTGGATCTGCAATTGACTGATGACGCTTTTATCAATCAGTTGCTGCCTAGATTTTCTAGATCTTTGAATTTGTGAAGAAGTTAATTAGATTGTGTAAAATACCAAGAACAAGAGATTACTAAAAGGTTTTATTAATGGATAGTCCCCAATCGGATGCTATCACTACAAATACAAAATACAATGTGTAGTCCCCAACTGGATGCTACACGAATGAAATACAGACTCAAACAGACACTTTTAGATCAAAACCAAAATGTTAATCACGAGACGTGATCACATACAAGATCAAGAACCCAGATGAAAACCCTAACGACTTTTTAGAGAAAAATTGTAAAGACTGTGTGAAGTTATATACGACTTCATATAGCTTTGTCCTTGAATAGCAAAGTCCTAACCCTTTGAGAATTTTGCACATTTAGTCCTTCAGAAATCATAAAGTCTTCAAACTTGGCACACCTAAATTGCAAAATAGCCCTTGAAGTATCCAAAGATAAACAACTCCACTTTAATACTTCCAACATCCTACCTCAAGCTTATGACTTAAAAAGATTTGTAAGTCTAAGCTTGGAACACAAAAATTGATGTTGTACCGTTCCCAAACCTTTTTGTGAAGACATATGCAATATGTGAACAAGAAACTACCATCACAGTTTTTATTAACCCTGATGCAACTTTCTCTCTTACTAAATGCACATCTAGATCAAAAAGTTTTGTCTTTTCATGCATCACAGGGTTAGTAGCAATCTGTATAGCTGAGCTATTATCACAATATAAACTGACAGGAAGCACATTCTTAATATTCAGATCTGCTAAGATTTTAACCAACCACATCACTTCACAAACAACAGATGCCATAGATCTGTATTCAGCTTTAGCTGATGACCTGGACAAAGTAGCTTGTTTCTTACTTTTCCAGGACACCAACCCTCCAAACATATATACACAATATCCTGTGATAGACCTCCTAGTAAGCTTACATTTAGCCCAGTCTGAATCAGCATATGCACTAAGAATTTTACAAGAAGATTTTTCATAAACAATACCTTCACCAGGTGCACCTTTAAGATATCTAAGTACTCTTAAAGCAGCATCCAAGTGAGATTGTAAAGGAGCATGCATATACTGACTAAGACAATTAACTGAATATGAAATATCAGGTCTAGTATTATACAGATATATGAGTTTTCCAACAAGCTTTTGATAAGAAATAACATTTTTAAGAAACTTATCACCTTCAGACTCTTTATGTGCAAGAATACCATTTTCAGTCATAGGTGTAGAAACAGGTTTACATGCTAACAAACCAAACTCATGTAATAATTCTATGTAATACTTCCTTTGATTCAAACATAAACCATTCTTAATTTTCAGAACTTCAATACCCAAAAAAACTTTAACTCCCCAAGATCCTTGATTTTAAACTTGTTATTTAGAAAAGTTTTTATCTTATCAATTTCAGAAATGTTATTACCAGTAATCACAATATCATCCGCATAAACCAATAAAGCAATGAAAATGTTGTTCACATTTCTAACAAATAAGGAATGATCATTTTTACTTTGTTCAAACCCTGCTTCAAGTAAAACTTCCACTAACTTTTTGTTCCACTATCTTGGAGCTTGTTTTAAAGCATATAAAGATTTTACCAATTTACAAACTTTATTATCATTAGAATCACAGTAACCAGGAGGTTGGAACATATACACCTCTTCATCTAGCTCAACATATAAGAAAGAATTATTAAAATCCATTTGATATAAACTCCAATCATTTTCAACAGCCATGTTAATAAAGCATCTAACAGTACTCATTTTAACAGTAGGACTAAAAATCTCATCATAATCCGCACCTTCTTTCTGACCACAACCTTTAGCAACAAGTCTGGCCTTATATCTCTCAGCCTCACCATCAGCTTTATATTTTATCTTATAAACCCATTTACAAGGAATAGCTTTTCTATTAACAGGAAAATCAGTTAATATCCAAGTATTGTTCAAATATAAAGCATCCATCTCATTATTCATAGCTTGAACCCAATTAACATCTTTGACAGCTTGATTAAAACTATTAGGCTTAACAGTCTTACTCAAATTACTTATAAAAGAACAATTATAATGAGACAAAACAATATGATTAACATATCTCCTCAGACCATATCTAACCTCATTATCTAACACAAAATCATTCAATTTTTCAGGCAACTTAGACATTCTATCAGACCTTCAAAAATTACTACCAGAACCTTCTCCATCTGTTCTTATACTGTCATTAAAAACAGGAACCTGATTTTGAAAACAAGGGGCATTGCCCTCAGATGAAGAATTATCATCCATTAATGAGACAGCATGAGTATCTTCAAGTGACTACTCCTCTGCAATATCACCTGAATAACTCACTGTTACCTCCCCTGCCTCATCAGATGGTCCCCTTCCATCATCATTGGGTCTTAAGGACTCTTGGGTATCAGACTCAAAACAATCAAAAAAAATTTGGTATTAACATCTAAAAACACACTAGACTCAAGTTTTTGATCAACATCTTTCATTTTAAAAGGAAAAATAGTTTCATAAAACTTAACATCCCTAGAAAAGAAAACATTTTTTATTTTGAACACTCGACAATTTATAAGCCTTTTTAGAAGAAGAAAAATCAATTAAAACACACTTTTCAGACTTAGAAGAAAACTTATCAGAATTATTCAGAATACTTGAAAAACATAAACACCCAAAAGACCATATATGGGAAAGGGAAGGTTCCCTATCATATAATTTAAAAAATGGAGAATGGCCAGCAAGAACAGAAGAAGGAAGCCTGTTAATAAGATATGTAGCAGTTAAAACACAATCAGACCAAAAACTAAGAGGAATACCTCCCTGAAACAACAAAATTCTAGCAATATTTAGAAAATACCTATGCTTTCTCTCAGAAATACCATTTTATTGAGGAGTATAAGCACATGTAGTCTGATGACTAATACCTTGTTCACTTAAAAAACATGCCATATTATTATTCAAAAACTCAGTCCCATTATCAGACCTTATAACCTTTATCTTCTTAGAAAATTGATTAAGTAAATAACTATGAAATTACTTAAAGTATTTGAAAACTTCATCTTTAGATTTGAGCAAATAAACCCAGACAACTCTGCTGTAATCATCCACAATGGTAAGAAAAAACCGAAAACCTTCCCTAGTAGTAACCCTATAGGGTCCCCACACATCAAGATGAATTAACTCTCCTAAAACAGAAGACTTATGTTCACTCGATGGAAAAGGTTCTCTAGACTGTTTAGCAAAATGACAAATCTCACAAGGTTCAAAATGATTTGGTTTACTTAATTTCAACTGTTGTTTTAAAACCATAAGAACTTCATCAGAAGGATGACCAAGCCTATTGTGCCAAACAGACTTAGATATATGACAGCACAATACAGAAAAATTAATTTTAATTCTAGGAAACTCACAATTCACATCAAACACATACAAACCACCAGTTTCACTACCAGTCCCCAGAACATTCTCTTTTTTCAAATCCTGAATAACACAATCATGTTCATTAAAACCAAATGAAGCTTACTATCTTTAATCATTTTATTAACAGACAACAAACTAACAGTGTATTCAGGTATAACCAGCACATCAAACAACACCACATTGCTAGTTAATCTAAGATTACCAGCATATTTAATTTAAGCTATGGTCCCATTAGGGTGTCCCACAGTAATATCTAAATCTGAAATATCAACAATATTAGTCATATTATCAGTAGAAGAAGTAATATGCTGGTTTGCCCCTGAATCAATAATCCAACCAAAATGTAAAACTTTATCACCCGTTTTGATATTGGCATTAAAAAATTTATAAAAATGATTATTGAAAATTACATTAGCATTAAAGAACGTAAACCCCATACCTCCCATATTAGCATGAACCCCAGAACCACTTTCCTTACTAATAAGATTCATAATCTTACTGATTTGATCATTAGTAAAAGGTAAACCAGAAGACCCATTACCACTTTTACTCACATCAACATTATTACTCACATTATTATTCTTATTAAATCTACCAGAATTATTAGAAACATTTCTCCCATTACCAGAATTATTATTATTATTATTATTATTATTATTGTTCCTTCTAAAACCATTAGGATAACCAATAAGTTCAAAACACCTGTCAATAGTATGACCTTTCATACCACAATGTTGACAAGGTAATGAGTTGTAATTACTGTTATTACCGTGTCCCATGTTAGCCCCATTATTATTAGATCTAATAAAACTCCTCCCATTAGACTCCGTTCTAACAACAAAAGAGATAACCTGGGGTTTTTGAACACTAAAATTATTACCAAGACCTCTATGTGACTCCTCCCTTCCAACAATAACAAAAGCATCTTTAACATTAGGCAAATCAGGTTGAGTTAATAAAGTACTTCTAATAGGTTGATATACATAATCTAGACCCATTAAAAATTGCATTAATTTCATTAACTAATTGTACTTATTAAGTTCATCCTTAGCCTCACAGGTACAAGGAGTCAATTTGGTAAGAATATCAAATTCTCTCCTTAAAGAAGTCAATTTATGATAATATTCAGCAACAGAAAGACCATTTTGTTTAAAATTATTAATCTTTTGCAACAAGTTAAACAAAATTGTCCCATCAAGTTTATCATATGTTTCTCTTAATTCAGTCCAAACTTTAGCAACATTATCAGAATAAACCAAACTCAAGTATAAGTCCTCAAAAATACTACCCAACAACCAAGACAAAACAACATCATTACATTTATCCTACTGATTAGACAGAGGGATACTATTAGCATAAGTTTCTCTAACACATGTACCATCAACAAAACTTATTTTATTCCTTGCTTGCAAAGCAATTTTCATAGCAGTAGCCCATACTTTATAATTTTCAGAACCAGTTAATTTCAAACTAATCACAGACCCACTAGTATGATCACTATTCTGCAAATGCAAAGGATTACCAGCATCTAAACTATTAATCACATTATTAGTATTAGTAGTCATGATAAACACAAACCAAGAAAACGCTGAACACAAGATCAAGTCAAAATATAGTTCTCAGGCTTCCATACCACTCATGGGTGGCAGGTCAAGAGCTGATGACTGTGATAATGGTCAAAACAAAACACAAAATCAAACAAACAGACAATCAAAACAATAAAAATTAGATAATCAAGAAATCAACAAACAGCTAATCAACTAGAAACACAAATCAAACAATATATCTCCTTATAACTCCACAACACCAATCAATCTAGATCCCAACGACACCTAATCCCTCTAAAAATAAAGAACAAGAAGAAAGCGAGAGAGGTATTACTAAACGCGCAAGCTTCCAAACACAATGATCAAGAAGATCAATAAACCAAACTATCAAAACAACCAGCAGCGGATACCAATAACAACCTACAAAGATAAAAAAACCACAGAAAACAACTTACCAAGAAAAACCCTAATGTCTGATTTTAGGGTTTTTCAGAAATTAGTGTAAAATAAAAAAATTAACACTGTTAATCACCGATTAACACCTTCAAAAACAATACCCTAACCAAGAATTGAAAAACCCCCAAATTTTTAAAAAACCCTAATTTTGTAAAAATCTAATTAAGACTCAGATCTTCAAGATCCAACTAATTAAACCCAAGATACACCAATTTTAGAAAATAATTATCCCAAAAATAGAGCCAATAGCTCTAATACCATGTGAAAAAGTTAATCAGATTGTGTAAAAGACCAAGAACAAGAGATTACTAAAAGGTTTTATTAATGGTTAGTCCCCAATCGGATGCTATCACTACAAATACAAAAGACAATGTGTAGTCCCCAATAGGATGCTACACGAATGAAATACAGACTCAAACAGACACCAAATAGATCAAAACCAAACTGTTAATCACGAGATGTGATCACATACAAGATCAAGAACCCAGATGAAAACCCTAACGAATTTTTAGAGAAAATGTGTGAAGACTGTGTGAAGTTATATACGACTTCATGCAGCTTTGTCCTTAAATAGCAAAGTCCTAACCCTTTGAGAAGTTTGCACATTTAGTCCTTCAGAAATCGTAAAGTCTTCAAACTTGGCACACCTAAATTGCAAAATAGCCGTTGAAGTATCCAAAGATAAACAACTCCACTTTAATACATCCAACAGAATTCGTTATCTATATGTAGTTTTGGTGGTCAGTCTTATATACATAGATCGAATCTGCTACCTATTGTTTCAGCTTACTGTAAGTTTATTACTTTTACACAATTTTATTTACTGTTCGATCTTGTATTGTATCTTTACCTATTTGCTTAATTAATTGTGAACTTGTTTGCCTAGCTACATTTATTTACTATTTTTCTGGTAATTTATACAAGATTCATGTTGTGGTTTTTCCATTTTTAGGCGTTCCCAGTGGTGCAATGTAGTTTCGGTGGTGTAGAAAAGAGATGTATTTAAGATTAGTTAGCTACGTTAGGGGCAGTGCCACATATTAGGCTTGTAGTATTTAAAATTTATTAGCTACGTTAGGGACAATGCCAAAACTTGAACGCTTCCTTTTTGGGCCAAAAGCAAACTTTAAAATTTAAAGGTAGCCAAATCGATTCGTTGGTGACCATGTATAACCTATTTGTAGGTTCTATTATTGAAATGATGATACGAACCTCTCGGGTAATATCGGGATAAGGGACCACTATAGCGTGTGCTGGCTCCTTAAAAATTAGAGATGAGAGGAACTAGACATTTATTTTTCTTTAAAATTATTTCATTCATACCATTGAAAGACCTTAAATACTAGTGTAGAAGATAAATATAAAAGATAAAAGATCCTAAATAGATAAGAACAAAACACAAACATATATCTTGAGTAAATAGAAGATATTCGTGCGTAACATTCCTCACTCCTTTGAATTCACCTTGTCCTTAAAGTGACGTCTTGAAAAACACTCTTTATTCCTGGGTCCCAAATTTTAAGACATTTCCTAAGCATTTGCACACTCTCCTTCAACATGTTATGTGGCTCGAGTAGTAACTATATTTGGACTCCTGTTCTACAGTCTTTCCGTTCAGATGAAACAAACCACGTGACCCTCTTAGACAATTCATCAACAAGATGTGATTCACTAACCACAAACTCAAGGGGTTCCTTATTAGGTTTGGATGTAATATTCCCCATAACTTCTGGTGTAGCTCGAGTGTAACGTCAGGTGCTACTTTAGTTGCAACTTCAAGTTTAACTTCTGGTGTTGTAAAAGAATCAACCGTTTTCTTTTCAGTAGTCTGCTCTTCCTCTACAATTGCATCAAGACGATCCTCTACTATACAAGCTAAATAGAAAGCTTCTCCTAACGTTGTATGTTTCGATTACGACCTCAACAATTCTAGCTGCAACTTCAATTTAAGTACGGATATATAAAACGAGGCAAGTAAACTTTCAGAGATATCCGTTACTCGAGCTATAAGATACTTAAACTCACTTTGATATTCAACCACCGTACCCATTTGAAAGAGTTTAGATAATGCATCCGATCGCTAGTGTTCGATGCCATAACAACAAATCGAAAAAAGAAAATTCTGAATAATAGTACCGGATGAACAGTACCCCCGGATGAACAGTAGCCTCGATGAACAGTACCCGATGAACAGTGTCGTCGGATGAACAGTGATCTCGATGAATAATTTTTTTTAGATTGGAATCCTAAATCAAAAAGCCCCAACGAATTGAGGGCTCTCATTGAAAGCACCAATTGATACGACCCTGTTGGGTAGTATCAGGATAGTCGCACCCCTTCAAGCGTGATGCTAGCTCCTTAAGAACGAAAGATGAGAAGACCAGACATTTTATTTAACTTTTACTTTGATTGACTGCTTACATTCATAACAATGACCAATATTTATAAAACATAAAAATAAAACCCTAATCCTAGATAGATAATAGTAATGGCCCATTTGGCCCGACCCACACAACCCCCGGGTGTATCATTCCCCACTCCTTCGAATCCACCTTGCCCTCAAGGTGATGTCTTGAAAAACACACTTGATTCCGGGGTCCCATATCCTAATCATGGGCCAACCTCGCCTTTCACTCCCGCGGTTACTCTGCCTTCCGCTATAACAAGCAACGCCCTTTTTCCTCTTCCTCCTTCTGCTACCTGGGACATAACACAATACCCGTCTTTTGCCTACCGTTGTCCAGGCCCTAATACTCCCCACACCTTCAAAATCCACCTTGCCCTCAAGGTGATATGAAAAATACGCCGATAGGGAGTCCGACATCCATTCACACGCCTTCGGTTGAACAAATTTGTGGATGCACCCATTATCCATGGACCCGTGAATATCACCTATACCAATTCATTTCCATAACTGACGAACTCGCGAACTTTCATGAGCGACCAAAGAAGTAACCCCATTTTCCCCTAATTCCTCGTTTAGATTCAAATTTATTTCATCCAAACAATCATCAAAACTACCACCTCCAACCTCTTCCACACTCTATTTTTTGGAAATTGGCCAAACTCACTGCAAACATTCATGCCTTCCATATTACTCTGACCAATATCAAAAACATCGTCTAGTACGGCACTAAACTCATCAACACCCATATCTTCATCATCAGACAAGGACCCTTTTATCACAGGTGAACCTTCTTCACTTGGCCATGATAAAATGATATCTAGTTTCTCTTCAACATTCAGCCCTTTCCCTGCAATTGCCTCAAAATGCGTCTCCATTATACGGGCTAAGGAAAAAGCTTCCCCTAAAGTTGTAGGCCTGACCTTGAGAGTGCACATTGTAGGAGCGGTTTAAGTCCACATATATAAAAATATATAAGTAAATCCGTAGACATCTCTGTAACTCTATCTGCAAGTATAACAAACTTACTCTCATAATCGGCCACCGTATTCTTCTGTAAGAGCTTAGACAGCGCGTCCCATTCGCTGTTGCCCGATGCCATAGCAACCGAAAAACAATAAAAAAAGTATATTTTTTAAATATTTTTTTCGGATGAACGGTACCGATGAATAGTTCCGGATGAACAGTACCCGTGAATAGTCCATGATGAACAGTGCAACTAATAAACAGTCGAGTGAACAGTAGCCGCGATGAACAGTGTTTCTGATGAACAGTAATGTTTTTTTTTGTTTTTTGTTTTATTTTTAAACCTTGATCAAAATCCCTCAACGAATTGAGGGCTCTCAATGAAAGCACCAATTGATACGACCCTGTCGGGTAGTATCAGGATAGTCGCACCCCTTCAAGTGTGATGCTAGCTCCTTAAGAACGAAAGATGAGAAGACCAGACATTTTATTAGACTTTTACTTTGATTGACTTCTTACATTTATAACAATGACCATTATTTATAATACATAAAAATTAAACCCTAATCCTAGATAGATAATAGTAATGGCCCATTTGGCCCGACCCACACAACCCCGGGTGTATCAAATGACCCATCTCCTATTTGTACTACGTGATATTTTAAAAATTAAGGGTGGCCAAATCGATTCCTAATTGGATGTTTGTTAAATAAATTTTACGCCTGTTTCTGTTTTTGTTAATGCAGGTCATACTACTACTCTTGTGAAATTATTGGTGAAGAATGCATGGTTATCTATGCACAATCTAAATGAATGCCGTTTGTCACAAGTTTAACACTAGAGAACATAAGATTAGATGGCAAACACGTCGACCAGTTGAATGACTGTTTCCCAAATCTTCAAGTACTAAACTTGAAAAATATCTCCGGAGTTAACTTTCCTCATAATGCATTTCCCAACTTGTGAAATTGTCATTTGGTTGTATCTATTGTTACAATGGTGGCAATAGTCACGCCAAACCTCGTGAGACTCAAATTAGAATGGTCAATCACCACCATGTTATAGGTTAAGGCACCTATGATGACTCATTTCCATTTGGCCCTTAATCACTTTGAAGCAACCCATATAATTATGTATGAAAGTTTAAAAACGCTTGTGCTCGAGTCATTAAATATTGACTTAATACTTTCCTGGTTCCCTCAAAATTGGGTAGAGAATCTGACGTTGGATTCAGAAAACTTGGCAGGAGGATCCATTAGGAATTTCAAGTTCAACTTAAGCAGAATGTTCAAGAAACTTGGCAGGAGGATCCATTAGGAATTCCAAGTTCAACTTAAGCAGAATGTTCAGTATTTTTGGTTACACGCGTTCTCTATGTATTACCTCAAGTGGTTTGTCACAACTCGAACCTTCTTACAACGCAGAAAACTCAAATGACCAGAGGAATGGATTAAAAATATTTATGGCATATGTGTGGCTGGTTGACCCTCGACTTTCTCAGATGTTGATAATGTGTTATACGAATGTTATTCGCTGCTTGTCAGAGGTCTCGGTGCTCATTCACAGTAATACTGTTGGTGATCTATCAAAAAATTTCATTGCTAGGTGCATAACTTGTTGACCTGAAGTGAAGTGGAATTGGGGGACTTGGACAGAAGGAGTGGATGATTCTTGGATTACTGGTGGTTTGGAAACCAATATATGAACATTTGACAACGACACCAGTCTCCGTTTCAGTAAGTTTTAATTTATAAATTAATAGCTTTAAGTTTTCTGAATTATATATTGGTGTTCGCATCATAAATTTAATTTCTCCATTTTGTATAGTATTTTGTTTATGTAAGTAGGGTTCGCATCATAAATTTAACTTATTAGTAAGTTTCGCTAGATAATACATTTGTGCATATATCGTTTCGCGATTAGGGGCAATTGAGCAGGCAACTGGATATAGGTGTACTAGTTTACATAGACAAATATGGTAAGTTTGTCTAACTAATGTTTCAAAAACTGTTCTTCTGTTTCCAGGTCAAGTTATTTTTACCTTTCTTATACAAGATTTTTTTTGGGTAAAGGGACTCACCCTGGTAAAATATTTCTTATACAAGATTTGTACATAAAAATTAGAAATATCTTCCTTGACTAATTAGTTTTATTTCAAAATCATAAAATCTAGAGTTTATTTCATTGATAATTCAGTTTGCATTGAATCGGTATTATTTTCTACTGTTTGGCTAACATTACCCTAACGGGCTGAGACATGAATTTGCCCACATCCATTGTACTAAATTATTTTTGGCGTAATAAATCACCATAGAAACCTTTTACCCCTCAAAAAATAAGATAGTACTATTAATAGTAAAATTATTAACTTTGTTTACCGTGCAGGTGTATTAATCAATTATATCAGCTTGTTAGAGGTATTGTTTTTAGTCCACCATGATATCGTTGTTGATATATCAAAAAGTTTAATTTGTAGGTGAATGGCTTGGCTGGCTGCTCTAAACTAAAGTGCTGATCATGAATGAGGAGTGAAGGAATGTAATCTGAGCATGTTTTTCAAAAATTTACCTTCTTTAAATTTTTATTAGCATCACATGAGTTTTACTCTTTCTTGATTTGTTTTATATACTTGTGCTATTAGCATATGCAGTCGAGTGCAAATGCTGATAAATAATTTTGATAGATAAGATACTATCTTTGCTTATATGTCGTTTCGGGTTTGGCTTTTCATAGAATTACATGTGATGCGACTATGGATAATGTTAGTAGTATGACATCGGATATTTGTCTTCTCTTTATCATTATTTTCAATCCAACTTCTTTGTAAAATCTAGCTATGCTCCATCGGTAGAGAACTAAAACACGATATGCAAAAAGAGTTTATGAGATGCACATTTACAACAAAGCTAACCAAGTTTTCGATAGTCCCTTGCTTAGATATTGTTCAAATTTGGCTATTTGAAGCCTTACAATTGACATTTCTATCTATGTTATTTGATCATTTTAATCAAAGCTAGTAACATGGTCACAAATCAGTGCCATCAGAGATTAGTCACTAAAAAAATGTATACGTATCTCCCACACCCTCGAAAACAGCTATGCTTAGAGGTTACTAATAAGATACTTCTGCTAAAAGCAACCGTGTAGCCCTCCTATATAGCTTTATAAAAATCATGTCAAATCAGTTTTTACTTAAAAATCATTTACTTCGTATTCTCATAATATATAAACCTTTTGGAACATATAAATTATTCTACGGTAACAATTGTGTTTTTTCTAAGCAGTAGCAACCTATACGGCACAAAGACCGAAAGCAAACACATATAAAAAACAATATTTCCTAATTTTCTTTGATTGTAAGATCGAATCTAGATTATAAAATTTTATTATAATATTATCTGCTTAATAATCTTTATAATATTATATAAATTTACAAATAATGATTATAATCATATACATAAAATTATATTTATATTTCATAGAAATGTTTTCCTAATGTATGATTATGAAGTATGTAAGAAGATTAACATGTTATATGTTAAATACTATATAACACAACCCATAAACTTGTAGTTCTTTCAGTTTGTGGTTTGAAAAATGTAAAATAATATCAGGATTATATCTATATCAATATCTATATGTTCGAAAAATGTAAAATAATATCAGGATTATATCTATATCTATATCTATATCTATATCTATATCTATACTACATTATAAAGAGCTCATCACAAAAGTTGAAAAAGTTGAATTTTCAACATTTCCAAATAAAACAATATAGCTAGCATGTAATGGTGTGGAACTATCTTTATGTTTTTATTTAAAATTGATAATTTCATCCCCATAAACAAAACATGCAAACTCATTCATTTGTAAAACAATATACAACTATCCTCGTCTATGATCTGCATTCACTAAAAAAATTCCTTTTTTTATCTCGTAGGCCCATAATTAAACGGTTATAAACAAACTCTACATCTCGAGCGACCCCACAATCTCTATTGATTAAATCTCTATTGAGTTTGTTGTTCCTGAATTATTTTGTAGGCTCAGTTGTGTTGTCTGGATCTTGGGATTCTGAATTGTCTATTTGTTGGCTCCGCTCTTTTGTCCCGCTCAGTGTTGAAGCTTTAAAACAATAAAAATGGTACTACATATATTAAATGGAAAAAAAATCTTTTTGTTAATGTTTAAACTATAACTATTCGTGTAGAACAAGCTAAATATATTATTATAGTGTGTTTTATCCGTCATGTGATATGTTTTGTTTGATTTAAATTATTGTAGTCGGTTGGTCATTTGGCTTTGCTACCAGAGATCCGGGTTGGTACCGAAATTAGAAGTGTGCTTCGGTGAGGGTATGATGTGATCTATTTGTTTCTGAAACTTGAATATGTTTATGTTCTTTTTTATAATTAGGTGCTTAAAGTAGATAGTATACCTTTAAACATTGGAGATTGTTTATTTAAAGTTAGTGAACATGTTTGTACACCGGTTGGTAATATTGTAAAATCCATGATTTTACCATGATTTCATGTAATGAAGTTCCGCCCATTAATCCTATAACACATACTCATGTGTTATGTTTCTATAAGTTGTGTGTGAACTTGTCCATTGTGTACTTATACCTTTATATTCATATTTGTTGTAAATAAGTTACATAGCTCAAACCTTGTACTTAAGACTAGGAGAACAAATGATAAAAATGTATAATCAATACTTGGCTATACACAACACTAAATCAAAGTTGGAAAACATGCTACATAGTGTATGTAGCCGTGTATGTATGTTTTTATGTACACCACAAACATGTCTTAACCTTCTTGGACTAGCCCATGACCATACTCCTTATGTGCTAGCCCAACATAAGCCCAAGCCCAAGGCCCATAACCCCTTTTGGCTAGCTAGACACGGCATCCCATATGTGGAAGAAGAAGGTTGTCTTTGTTTTGGGAAAGCCAACACATGGCACAATGTTTCTTACCAAGGCAATCATGCCTTTTGCCTTTACCCTTCTCTCTCCCCTTTTAGCCGAAACACACACACATACATTCTCATTTTCTCTCATACAACTTAAATCTCACATTCTATCTTCACCTTCTCTCTCAAATCATTCGGCCTTAATCCACAAGAATCCAAGTTTGTTCATTTATTCTACTAGATCCTTGTCCTATCTTAACTACTAATCATTTAGCAGCATCATCAACTTCTTTGGAGGTATTATAACAAGCCCTATCTGAATCTTTAAGGTCCACGGCTTAGTTATATTTATGGTTTTCTTCATCATCTTGGTTAGATCCCCAACCTCCTTGTTCATCTAGATCTTCCTTGGTAACATTTAAGCAAGAAATGCATACTCCTTATGTTTCTTCGTTTTCACTTGCATGCATCATCATCCATCTATAAACACATGTAAATAACTTGTTAAAAATCAAGATTTGGTAAATACCATGATCTTAAAGGTCACGGCATATTTTTGTGCACCCTTAGTCATCGTTAAAAATATTTTTAATAAGAAACCTATGACTAGTACTATATGTTTTAACTTGATTTAAAATCATATGAAACATTTTATAAATTTAAATGTAGCATGAGTTACAAATCTTACTTTATGGGACTTTGGTTAATTAATAATCATATATCTCATAAAATAAACTTGTGTCACTTAAAAATCATGAAACCATGACCTAAAGGGTCACGGCATAATTAAGTGGTTAACTTATGATTTATGTACTAAGTTTAATGATGGAATATGTAATATTACATGTGAAATGAAATACTAAAAATCACTAAAATGATTTATGTGAACATATTTAGTCGTTGTGGTAAAATACGACTCTTGTTTAGGAAAACAAAAGAACGTATATGAGCGGTAAGTATCGAGTGATGATTTTAGGAAAAATCAACACAAATGACCCAATCACTTAAAAAAGAGAGAAAGTTCGTTTCCCAAGGAGGTATATGTGTGTGAATTAACTTGTGGTTGTTTGAGATTAATATTGAGAAGAATGGGGATGAGAAGATGAAAAGACGGTTACGTTAAAATTAAACTACGACGAAAAAGACGTAAAGTCGTGAAAAACTACCAAAATTAAAAATTTTATACTAAGACCAAAAACAAAATCAAGAATTAAAAAGACTAAAAAGAAGTCTAAAATAATATAAATAAAGATAAAAATCCAACAAAGATATTTTAAAACCTTTATTTAATTAAATATTTAATTTTAAATGCTAATTAAAGCCCTAAAATTAAATATAACTAATTCAAGTGTCTAAAATATGATTTTATTGAATAATTACTTAACTTATATTATAAGAAGACTAAAAAGTAATTTTCTAAAAATTAAAAGCTATTAAAACTATTTTTAAACTTCTAAAAATGATTTAAAATGATTAAAACCTAATTAAACTTAAAATAATTATAAAAATAAATCTAAAAGCTATAAAAATATTCTCAAAATGGAAATAGTCCTAATTAATGATAAGGAACCTAGGAAAAATGGAAAAGAAATAAAAATAAAACTTTGATTTTTTAATAATAAAATAATATTAAAATAATACTAAAAATAAAAAGTTTCTAAAATTAATTCTAAAAAATTCTCAAAAATCCTAAATATTCTAACTAAGAGAAAAACACAAATTAAAGTTCCCAAACCTTTTTTAATAATTTTATAAAAATGTTTAAAGTTTATAAAAAACCTTAAAATAATATAAAATTAAAAATTAAAGTTTATAAAACCAAAACTTAATGTAAACCTCAAAATATTATTTTAAAAACTAAAAACTATTTTTCCTAAAAATTAAAAATCTTTTTTCTATTTTTTAATGATTTAATAAAAACGTATAATAAATAAATTCTAGAAAATAATCTAATAAAGGGAAAAATATAAAAATTAGCTAGAAAAGTCTTAAATCCTATAAAGATCCTAAGAAAAATCAAAATAAGCAAAAACGTTTAACAAATAAGCTGGAAAAATGGTAAATAAGCTACGGCTTATATTTTAAGCTAGAAAAACAAAACGTATTAAATAACTTTTGAAATCAACCCTTAACGTAAAAAGGTGTCTAGATCAGTGGTAGTTCCCCTACTCCTCCAGCGAGAGGTCTGGGGTTCGAGTCCTGCTGCGGGCAACCTTTTTACAATTATTTTCTCTTTCCAAATCCAACACTGATACTTAATGAGCTTATAATCCAATCCCAACTCTCTTTTTAGCTAAGATTAAGCCAAATTGATTCTAGAAACGTGCCAAGTTTGAGTTGAACACTTAGCAGTTTGCTATGTGTTCTTGCTTTGATGAATTCAGCCAAGAGGAGCTTGGTATGAGCTTATTTGGTGATTAATATTGGACAATGGGGGCACCCTTGTGCTTATTGAAGCACAAGGAGTCAACACAAACAAGAATTAAACAACTAGCACACCAACAGATCAAAAACAAAGCATACACAAGCTATGTCAAGTTGCTGATGCACAAATGGCTAGGTCTGTGACTATTTAGATAAACCAAATGCACTCCAATGAGATTCAAGCTTCAAGCTTGTGCACACACAATCACCAATCAGCATACAAACCAAAACAAACCTTAAATCACCCTAGAACCTAACAGATTTCAAAATCAATGCACAAATTTCATGAAAAATATGCATAAAAGGCCTAAGCAGATTTTAAACACACTTTTCACTTTTTAATGCACAAACTTGCTTAAACTTTGTCCCAATCTACTCTCTAACTAACATACAACCTACCTCAATCCTTTTCAATGACTCTAACACCTTTTAAAATCACTCATCAAGGATTTTACCCTGCTAATCCACTTATCCAAACACCCTGTTAAAAATGTTTAAGCAATATTTTCAAATCAACACACTCTAAATCCTATTCAAACTGATCAAATTACCATCCAACATGCATAACACCACTTCAGAACTCAAATCCAATAATTATAACACACTTATAACAATAAATCAAACAAGATCACACAAGCACTTATTCTGAAATTTTCCAAAAGGTAAAAAGGATTTTACCTCAAGGGCTTACATCCAAGCCCTTGGTGGATGAAAATCCACTTCCTTATGCACCCGGGTGCATGCAGATCAATATCAACAACCTTCTTCACCTGTTTAAGACAGATCAAAACAAAACACAAAATACAAGCATAGACTATCTTCTGATTTCTTTTTCTTCCTTTCTTAAAACTTCCAAAAACTTTTCAATATTCTTAATACGTTTTCAAGAACTCTATATTACCAACAAATTGCAAATCTTAACATCAAAACCTGTGAACAGTAACTTCCAAAAATTCTCAGATTTTCAGAAACTTTTAAATAATTTTGGAAGTCAAAATTACTTAACCAAATAACAAATGGAACTCAGAATCAAGCTTCACACTACACACAACTTTTAAAAACAATAAAAAGGGATTACACTTGATTAAATCAAAAACCAAACTTTTATTTTTTTAAAAAGGAATTACAAGGAAAAGCTTGAAACTGGAACAAAGGTGCATTCACATGCGAATGCCCTTTAAATACTAACTAAGAGAACATACTAGAATACTAAAACCCTAGCTAACTGAAATGCCAAAAAGGCCCTTGAGGATTTGACTGAAAATGGGTCAAAATCGTGCCCATGTGATCATGTACTGGATGCCAGCTTGGAATCTTCAATCTTGGACGTTGGATGAACCTTTGGGACCAAGGGGATGATCTGAGGTGTTAATTTGGTCGGGTGTGGGGTTTTGGGTGAAAGTGATGGAGCAGGGGAGGCTTGGGGAGGGTCCCACAGAGCATGTGAATGTGTTGGGTGAAGTGGGAAAGGATGAGAGGGACGTGAATCAAGGTTCTGGAAGGTATCAGGGTAAAACCCTTTGTTTTGGGTGAGATGGGATCTGGGGTAGGATTAGGGTTTATCAGGATTAAGGGGGTGGTTTAATCTTAATTTGTTTTTGAAAAGTTGTTTAGGAGGGAAGGAGGTTTGACTGGGAGGGGGTTTGACTGGGGTTTATTTAAATAAACCGGGTGTGGGTTTTGGACGGGTAGGGTTGATGGGTTTGGGTAATGGTTATGGGTTGGTGGGTGGGTAGGGCTGATGTGTCACTATCTGGTTGGTGGGTTTGTTTGGGTAAATGGCAGATTTGGTCCCCAAGGTATTAACTTTCTTTCACTTTGTAAAAATTCCCATCAGCGTCCAATTATAGCTTTGTCAACTTTGGACAAGTTGCTGAAAATGGCACAAACTCTTCCAAAAACTTTTCCAAAGGGTTTAACTTGTATATTCTTGATTCCCAAGGGCTGAACTTGTAATATCTTCAAACATAAAGGATCATACTTGTACATTTGATATTTTGAGGGTCAAATGTGACAAGTTCTTCAAAGATGAGGGACTAATCTTGACAATCTTCAATTCTTCAAGGGTCTTTTTGCAAAATCCAAACTTGGGCCCGGTTCATTGTGCGACTTTGTTTCCCGTGTTCGTTTTTGATTGATTCTTGTGTTCTTTTGCCAATTCCTCAATATCCGTACCTAAAAATACACAAGTAACAAACACGAGCATATATTTGGTCTATTTTATGATATTTTATGCATTTTAAGGCCGTTTTGGACGATGAGACCATGTATAAAAGCAGTCTCATCACTCCCCCATACTAAACCATTGCCGTGCCCTCACGCAATGCTAGAATAAAGTATCAAAGCATCTCCAAAATTCAATTTTATTCACTTTTATTGAAATGATAAACTAGCTACATTACACTATTGCTACTACTTGCGTTTTAGACATAATGTATGATTTTCATCGCAAAATGGGACGTTTAGGTTCATAGAATAAGAACACGTGAATGCTTCGTTAGAAATAATTTCGTCGTCCTCGATTTTCACCTTAATTCCATGCCAAGCGTGCAACAAGATCATTGTCATTATAAGTTAGTAATGCTAACACTACTCATATGCCCTAATCACGTACTTATTCTCCCATTATTCCTAAGTTGTATCTCTTATATTTTATTATGTCTTAATGATCACGAGGATACATCGTTGACTTATGCGATAATAGAGATTTAGGTCTAAAAATAGAGTCCTAACGGTGTAACTAAGACCATCAAATCAATAACCCCTCCTAATAGACAACGATGTTAAAAAATTAAGTTGACAAGAAGAATCGATAAACACGGTTTTATAACGGTTTTGAACATGAGACTTATTACCAAGACTTTTATACGCCCCCTAACGGAAGGACCTTATTATCTTTGGTTTACCTCCATCTTTTATTCAACTTCGCCATGAAGCTTTTATTATGACTTTGGTCTTGCCTTGCCTTTTATTATCCGCCTCATCGGTGGTTTTATTAGCCAAAGACGTATATCCTCACGCTAAAGCGAATTTTGGATCTTTAAAGCTTCGAAGATTAAGGCTTGATTCACTTTCAATTTTGCATAGATTTTAGGCCTTGTGGGGCTTCAAATTGTTTGCTTGATTTAGGTGAGCACTTGAAATCTTATTATTGGGTGAAGCTTTCGATTATTAGGGTGCCAATACTTCAAAACCGTGACGCTGGCGATACCTTAATGTCTTCCCAATTTAATTACACGGAATCTACTAGAAAAGACTAGAAACCCAACAATCAAAACTAAACCGCTAAATCAATATTTATTAAGCAAAAAATATTTACAAGCGAAAGGAGAATAAGCAAACAACGAGAACACATGAGTTTTTGAAAGAATACGAGTACTCTACGTTTAGCATAGTAACTTATAATTAACTCTATCATTTCTCGTCCTCATTTAAGAGACTTAGCCTAATGTGTAGTTAAGGAATCAAAGCTAAGTGCTCAACACGCACGATCGAGTCAAAAATTACTCTTATTCTCTCCATCGGAAAATCTACATTCGTGTCTTCAAACACTTATGAAACATGAGAAAAATTTTAAAATTTGGCCATTTTTAGCCTTAGTTTGCAACAAAACGATAACAAAATGATAAACTTTGGAAAGCGTGAAGGTTTGGCAAGGCAAGTATCTATTCACCCCCCCATACTAAAGTTAAACATTGTCCTCAATGTTTCGAGTCTAGGGGTGCAAACACCCCCATACTAGAGACGTAGTCGAATGCCTAATCTAGCATGGAAAGGGTGTAACCAATAAGTAATAGCCGTTTATGAAGTGTGCTAAAAACCTAAGGTTAGAACATAAAAGGATATATCATATGGATATTGGGAATGGCCTCCAAAGTAAACGATCGAGTGCTCCCATGAAACGAACACGAGAGGCTCCAATCGTGAAGATGATGATCTAAAAGACACAATTCACAAACAACCACGGAACAAAGGTTGGAAGGGCACAAATCCCCTCACATTACACTAATTAGAAAGCAATAATATGTACATGGATAAGCATGGGTCTCCCCCACGAGGCGCCTTGTTTTTGATAACCGAGTCAAAAGCTCGACTCGAATCCCCATAAATGTGATCATTTAGGGATAATCATGGTTTGGTCAATTTTTGGTGGGGCTTACATGATAAACAAGGCCCAAAAGTACGTGGAGTACTTTAAAAATCCGATAAACGTATACCGGGGTCAAAGATAGCGTCCTCGTTTTCGGATGAAAGACGAGATAACCCAACTCCAACACAAATCCCAATGGGATAGAAAAAAATAGGAGAGAAGAAATAGAAGGGTGGGACAATGGGTAAGTCATAACATTGAGCTACTCGAGGTAGACTCGCACCAATCAAATGAAAAGATTTTCCATTTATTGCATCGGTGGAAGACCGAGATTTCCCTATATAAGCAATTCCAGGATCAAATATCTCGTCCTCGGTGGAGAAAGGGGAGGGAACATAAGGGGCTTCCCCCACACTAGGTCCACACAAAGCATCGTCAAAAGGAGAAGACGAGCTTGTAGTACTCAAGACACGCGGTGATGACGGAGTTAGAATAGTAGAAAAATCTTTTAAATTAAATTCAAAATCTTTTCCTTTTTCATCTTTAAAACTCTCCTTGTGAAAACCCGATTTAATTATGTCAAAAATATTTGGTGTATCTAAAATAATGTTAGTCACACTAAAAATTCTCACATTTTGAAATCTTTTTGGTTTAGGTGGTGGCAAGTTTTCAAATCTTTTGTCAACAAAGAAAACCTCCCCATCGGGATCAACGTATTCATCATCCGAAGAATCACTCGAGATTGGAATCATAGGCTTAACACTCTTAACCTCCACCGGCGGAGGGAACGGAACTTCATTTTTATCAACTCCTAAAACTCTATTTGAAATCTTTTGACACATGTTTTTGGTGGAATTGACATTGTACAAAGATGTGATCGAATAAACATGAGAAAGAGTGGAGTTTTGGGTTGCATTAATGACGAGTTCTTCCTCATTGAAACGAAGAGTGATTTTTCTTGCATGCACATCGATAAGTGCTCTCGAGGTATCCAAAAAAGATCGACCTAAAATTAACGGAACTTTAGGATCGATGGGAATATCAACAACAATGAAGTCCACGGGATAATAGAATTTCCCAACTTTCACAAAGACGTCCTCGGCAACTCCACAAGCTAGAATCGTAGAATGATCGGCCATTTCGATTGGCATTCTTGAAGGAGTGAGATTTGGAAGATTGAGCGATTTAAAAATCTCAAGAGGTATCAAATTAATACTAGCACCAAGATCGGCCAAGGCGTAGCATTCTTCCATGTCTTGGATAGCACATGGGATTAAAAACTTTCCAGGATCACCGACTTTTTGAGGTATGCGGCTTAGAAAAACCGAAGAACAACTAGACGATTTTTGCAATTTTTCTTTGTTATTCAACATACTTTTGAAGTTCGCGGCAAATCGAGGCATCATGACTAAGGCGTCGGCAAAACTTATATTGAAATGCAAGTCACGAAACATTTTCATAAAGAGTTCAAATTGATAATTATTTCGTTCTTGTGCCTTTTCCTTGTCTCGTCTTGATGGGTAGGGTAAAGGTGGTGTGGGTTGGGGCAAATTAGGCATAGGCATCGGCCTTGGAATCTCGGGTTCCATTATGGGTGTTGGTTCAACCGTAGGTGTGGTTTGAGCGGTACTTCGTGGGCTTGTAATGTGCTCCTTTTCAACCACAACCTCGGGTTCTTTCTCTTTTTCCTTCTCCATAGAAGTACTTGGACGAGAAATCGGTTCTTTGAAAGTTTTACCACTACGAGTAGTAATAACCTTCAATTCTCCTTTCGGGTTCACGATGGTATCACTAGGAAGACCACCCGAAGAAGAGGGCTTACACATGATAGCTTCAAACATTTTAGCCATTCGATCTTCAAACTTAGATTGCCTAGCATCCGCTTTCAACAACTCTTGCTTAATCTCATGTTGTCCTTGCTCCATTTTTTGTTGATTTTGTTGGAGTCGTGTGACATTTCCTTCCATTTTATTAGCATGAGTTTAAAGTTCATTAGCAAGTTCGGTTTTAAGCTCGTTTTTCAATTCGGACCTTAAGCTAATCATCTCACGTTGCATGTTGTCAAACTTAGCATCATTAGCCTTAGCATAATCTAAAAATTCTCCTTGCAAATTTTTAGTGTGAGCATTTTGAAAACCTTGAGTAGGAGTTTGAAAATCACGGTTTTGGTTTTGGTTTGAAATTTGCCCATTTCCACTTTGGTAATTACCCTTGTTATAATTCCTTTGATTTCCTTGGTAATTACCACCTTGATTGTTGTTGTTTCGATAGTTATTAGCATTTTGATTTTGTGGAGCTTGATTTGAACGTGAACCTTGACCGATTTGGTTATAAGTTCCCGTGGCTACATAAGCATTCGAAGTGTTACCATCCGCGGTAATGCACTCGGAAAAATCATGAGCTCCACCACACGAAATACAACTCTTAGCAACCGCTTTAACCGAAGCGGTGTTTGAAGCTTCTTGAGCTTTCCAATGAGACATAAGAGTCGAAAACCTATCGAAAAACCGATTCTCCTCATTTGCTTCATCTTGCAAGGCATTAATGGAACGAGATGATGACGAGCCCAAATTGGCAACACTCGGTGTGTTACGAGGGCTATAGACCTTAGACCTATTTTCTATGATTTTTAAAGCCTCATTGGTCGTTTTGCACAAAAAATTACCACCCGCGGCGGCATTTAAATAATCTCGTTCATGTTCATTAAGCCCATTATAAAAAGTGTCAATTTGATGCAATTCGGAGAAATCATGGTGTGGACATTCATGTAACATTTCTTTAAACCTTTCCCAAGCCATTGAAAAACTCCCATTTGGTCTTTGTGTAAAACGTGAAATCTCGTTTTTCAAATGTGTTGTCTTAGATGGTGGAAAAAATTGATTCACAAATTTAGACACGAGATCGGCCCATGTCAAAATCGAATTCGGCGGTTCTTTCTCAAGCCATATCTTGGCGGGTCCATCTAACGAGTAAGGGAACAACATCATCTTAATGGCATCGTGTGGTACATCCTTAAACTTGCTTGTCGCGGTGAGACGATTAAATTGCCTAATGTGATAATGCGGGTTGTCTTTTTCGTGACCGCGAAACTTGTTTGCTTGAAGCATAGACATTAAACCCGTTTTGATCTCAAAGTTCTCCGCAAGGATGGCGGGAATCACAATGGCCTCTCCAAAACCCTCGGTGGGTGCTTGAAGCAACTCCATCATAGTACGATTAGCCATGATAGCTTCTTGTTCTACAATAGGTTCCTCACTTGGAGACTCCTCACTAGATTGAGTGAGTGATTTGTTTCTTCGTTTACGAGCACGTCTAGCTTTAGAGCGAGTTTGCATAAACGTCACGTACAACGAGAAGGCGAGCAAAGAAGATTCTTTTTTGGTATTTTGTGTTTTTTCAATTTTTTTTGTGGTTTTTGGTTGTATTAACTTTTTTGGAAATTGGTGAATGTATTAAGTAGACAATGAGTCCACAAATCTCCTCACTAATCAAATCTCTTGATTAAAAAGGCCTCTAGGAATGAAAACGATCACGTGGAGTGAACGCCTTCGATGACTTTAGAACGATGGTGGAACACCAAATCGTTCAAGAGGGTTTAATCAAATGGAAACCAAGAAAATATATATGATATATAATAATACTTTGGGCGGCAAAACCCTCGATTCACTCTCAAAATCAAATACGCACAAGCAAGCGGAGGAAACGAGGCGGCGCGAAGCATTTAAGAGCCTTTTTCCTTTAGGTTGTGAAATACAACCGCCTTATACCCACCTTATAGTTTGTATTATCAAGATTAAGCTTCACGAAAGTATTTATCTATTTTTGCCTTTTTCTTTGGTTTGAGATTCGAATACAATGATCGAGTGATGAAATCCCGAATCAAGGTTGTGATTGCTCACGTATTTGGAGTACTTGTGTATTTATTGTTCTACGTATACAATATAGTAATAGTATTCACACAAAAACCGAAAAACGATAATATGTATTAATAGAGTGCTATTAATACAAATACTATATGGCTAATATAGAAAAACAACAATTGTTCAATCAAAACACAACACGCCTCCCCGGCAGCGGCGCCAAAATGATTGTGGTAAAATACGACTCTTGTTTAGGAAAATAAAAGAACGTATATGAGCGCTAAGTATCGAGTGATGATTTTAGGAAAAATCAACACAAATGACCCAATCACTTAAAAAAGAGAGAAAGTTCGTTTCCCAAGGAGGTATATGTGTGTGAATTAACTTGTGGTTGTTTGAGATTAATATTGAGAAGAATGGGGATGAGAAGATGAAAAGACGGTTACGTTAAAATTAAACTACGACGAAAAAGACGTAAAGTCGTGAAAAACTACCAAAATTAAAAATTTTATACTAAGACCAAAAACAAAATCAATAATTAAAAAGACTAAAAAGAAGTCTAAAATAATATAAATAAAGATAAAATTCCAACAAAGATATTTTAAAACCTTTATTTAATTAAATATTTAATTTTAAATGCTAATTAAAGCCCTAAAATTAAATATAACTAATTCAAGTGTCTAAAATATGATTTTATTGAATAATTACTTAACTTATATTATAAGAAGACTAAAAAGTAATTTTCTAAAAATTAAAAGCTATTAAAACTATTTTTAAACTTCTAAAAATGATTTAAAATGATTAAAACCTAATTAAACTTAAAATAATTATAAAAATAAATCTAAAAGCTATAAAAATATTCTAAAAATGGAAATAGTCCTAATTAATGATAAGGAACCTAGGAAAAATGGAAAAGAAATAAAAATAAAACTTTGATTTTTTAATAATAAAATAATATTAAAATAATACTAAAAATAAAAAGTTTCTAAAATTAATTCTAAAAAATTCTCAAAAATCCTAAATATTCTAACTAAGAGAAAAACACAAATTAAAGTTCCCAAACCTTTTTTAATAATTTTATAAAAATGTTTAAAGTTTATAAAAAACCTTAAAATAATATAAAATTAAAAATTAAAGTTTATAAAACCAAAACTTAATGTAAACCTCAAAATATTATTTTAAAAACTAAAAACTATTTTTCCTAAAAATTAAAAATCTTTTTTCTATTTTTTAATGATTTAATAAAAACGTATAATAAATAAATTCTAGAAAATAATCTAATAAAGGGAAAAATATAAAAATTAGCTAGAAAAGTCTTAAATCCTATAAAGATCCTAAGAAAAATCAAAATAAGCAAAAACGTTTAACAAATAAGCTGGAAAAATGGTAAATAAGCTACGGCTTATATTTTAAGCTAGAAAAACAAAACGTATTAAATAACTTTTGAAATCAACCCTTAACGTAAAAAGGTGTCTAGATCAGTGGTAGTTCCCCTACTCCTCCAGCGAGAGGTCTGGGGTTCGAGTCCTGCTGCGGGCAACCTTTTTACAATTATTTTCTTTTTTATTTTTTTTTCTTTCCAAATCCAACACTGATACTTAATGAGCTTATAATCCAATCCCAACTCTCTTTTTAGCTAAGATTAAGCCAAATTGATTCCAGAAACGTGCCAAGTTTGAGTTGAACACTTAGCAGTTTGCTATGTGTTCTTGCTTTGATGAATTCAGCCAAGAGGAGCTTGGTATGAGCTTATTTGGTGATTAATATTGGACAATGGGGGCACCCTTGTGCTTATTGAAGCACAAGGAGTCAACACAAACAAGAATTAAACAACTAGCACACCAACAGATCAAAAACAAAGCATACACAAGCTATGTCAAGTTGCCGATGCACAAATGGCTAGGTCTGTGACTGTTTAGCTAAACCAAATGCACTCCAATGAGATTCAAGCTTCAAGCTTGTGCACACACAATCACCAATCAGCATACAAACCAAAACAAACCTTAAATCACCCTAGAACCTAACAGATTTCAAAATCAATGCACAAATTTCATGAAAAATATGCATAAAAGGCCTAAGCAGATTTTAAACACACTTTTCACTTTTTAATGCACAAACTTGCTTAAACTTTGTCCCAATCTACTCTCTAACTAACATACAACCTACCTCAATCCTTTTCAATGACTCTAACACCTTTTAAAATCACTCATCAAGGATTTTACCCTGCTAATCCACTTATCCAAACACCCTGTTAAAAATGTTTAAGCAATATTTTCAAATCAACACACTCTAAATCCTATTCAAACTGATCAAATTACCATCCAACATGCATAACACCACTTCAGAACTCAAATCCAACAATTATAACACACTTATAACAATAAATCAAACAAGATCACACAAGCACTTATTCTGAAATTTTCCAAAAGGTAAAAAGGATTTTACCTCAAGGGCTTACATCCAAGCCCTTGGTGGATGAAAATCCACTTCCTTATGCACCCGGGTGCATGCAGATCAATATCAACAACCTTCTTCACCTGTTTAAGACAGATCAAAACAAAACACATAATACAAGCATAGACTATCTTCTGATTTCTTTTTCTTCCTTTCTTAAAACTTCCAAAAACTTTTCAATCTTCTTAATACGTTTTCAAGAACTCTATATTACCAACAAATTGCAAATCTTAACATCAAAACCTGTGAACAGTAACTTCTAAAAATTCTCAGATTTTCAGAAACTTTTAAATAATTTTGAAAGTCAAAATTACTTAACCAAATAACAAATGGAACTCAGAATCAAGCTTCACACTACACACAACTTTTAAAAACAATAAAAAGGGATTACACTTGATTAAATCAAAAACCAAACTTTTATTTTTTTAAAAAGGAATTACAAGGAAAAGCTTGAAACTGGAACAAAGGTGCATTCACATGCGAATGCCCTTTAAATACTAACTAAGAGAACATACTAGAAGACTAAAACCCTAGCTAACTGAAATGCCAAAAAGGCCCTTGAGGATTTGACTGAAAATGGGTCAAAATCGTGCCCATGTGATCATGTACTGGATGCCAGCTTGGAATCTTCAATCTTGGACGTTGGATGAACCTTTGGGACCAAGGGGATGATCTGAGGTGTTAATTTGGTCGGGTGTGGGGTTTTGGGTGAAAGTAATGGAGCAGGGGAGGCTTGGGGAGGGTCCCACAGAGCATGTGAATGTGTTGGGTGAAGTGGGAAAGGATGAGAGGGACGTGAATCAAGGTTCTGGAAGGTATCAGGGTAAAACCCTTTGTTTTGGGTGAGATGGGATCTGGGGTAGGATTAGGGTTTATCAGGATTAAGGGGGTGGTTTAATCTTAATTTGTTTTTGAAAAGTTGTTTAGGAGGGAAGGAGGTTTGACTGGGAGGGGGTTTGACTGGGGTTTATTTAAATAAACCGGGTGTGGGTTTTGGACGGGTAGGGTTGATGGGTTTGGGTAATGGTCATGGGTTGGTGGGTGGGTAGGGCTGATGTGTCACTATCTGGTTGGTGGGTTTGTTTGGGTAAATGGCAGATTTGGTCCCCAAGGTATTAACTTTCTTTCACTTTGTAAAAATTCCCATCAGCGTCCAATTATAGCTTTGTCAACTTTGGACAAGTTGCTGAAAATGGCACAAACTCTTCCAAAAACTTTTCCAAAGGGTTTAACTTGTATATTCTTGATTCCCAAGGGCTGAACTTGTAATATCTTCAAACATAAAGGATCATACTTGTACATTTGATATTTTGAGGGTCAAATGTGACAAGTTCTTCAAAGATGAGGGACTAATCTTGACAATCTTCAATTCTTCAAGGGTCTTTTTGCAAAATCCAAACTTGGGCCCGGTTCATTGTGCGACTTCGTTTCCCGTGTTCGTTTTTGATTGATTCTTGTGTTCTTTTGCCAATTCCTCAATATCCGTACCTAAAAATACACAAGTAACAAACACGAGCATATATTTGGTCTATTTTATGATATTTTATGCATTTTAAGGCCGTTTTGGACGATGAGACCATGTATAAAAGCAGTCTCATCATGGGCTATATATGACCTAGAATGGGTTTTAAATGTACATGAGTGCTTATATAAACCATAGATCTAATGATAAGAGTTAAATTAAACATGATGAACATAAAACAAGTTTATAAAATTTTATGGGAACCTTGGGAGAAAATAATATAGCCGTGAGCTATATGTAGTTTTCTTGGAATAAAGGTAACCTTGGGAACATGCATGTAACCTAGATAATCATGTTGTATTTTTGCAAATATTTACAAGACTTAAAAACTAGCTAAAATATTCATCTTGGAAATACCAAAATTTAAAATTATAGCCGTAGGCTATATGTATGTATGTATGGACATGTGACTTGATTTCTTGATTTGTACATAACTAGATCTATTTTGGGGACACTTATAAGTACATGCAACCTTAAAATAAGTTTTGACTCATCTAATAAGCTATAACTAATTATAGCCGTGAGTTATAAGCTCATATTAGGGCTTATGTGTAACACCCCATTTTGGAAATGGAATATTACGCATATCATGGCGTGTCATCAAAGCATACAAGGATAAATGTCTAAGCATTATTCAACCATAAAAGGAAATACCGGAATCAAACATCGGTATCCCAATGTAAAGCTCATCACACACAAACATAAATACTGTAAAAGGAAGGACGAAACAATGTCCAAAGCAACTGTATCAAAGTAAAGGAAATGCATAAAGTAAAGAAAGACAGTAAAGCTTCCAGTCCATATGCACCTACGTTTCAGATCTACGAGCGTCCCTGAGTACCTGCCGTTTTGGGAACATGAAAAGGAAAACGGCTGAGCAAGACGCTCAGTGCACGGATGTACAATAAAGCATGATATAGGATAAGCATGTAACATATAACAGCGGAAGACTAAGTACTGAGTAAACTGGTTAAGTAACATGAAAACTGGTTTTATAGTTTGAAAAGCCTTATGTTTAACCTGTGAAAACTGTTTTAACATATATATACCATAGCCCATATAGGTCATGAAAAGGTCACGTGCATGAATACTTGGAGGGGTGACCTCATCATGCTGATTAGAGGGGATGCCTCTAATCAATATACTGATTTGGGTAGGAGGGATCAGCTCCTTGTGAAGGGTGCAAGGCACACACCACATTCACCATGATAAACTGAATAAAACATGTAACTAGGATGCACCCATACGCCCCGACTGATATAATAATATGGCCAAACTGAAAAGGGACGCCACGAGCAATCACTCCGCCGTGGGGAAGTCATAACATCGGTGCCTCCAATGCTATGGTTATGGTACCTCCATAACTAGGTGAAACTGGTCATGCTTGTATACGGCTATAGTTTATGCTAAATTAACATAAGTAGTTCAAAACAATAAAACAAATGCTGGGGAAAACTGTTGGCTGCATACGGGGAAATCCTAATAAGGAAGGAATGTCCATACTGAAAGGACGGGAATCCGTACCTCAAGTCCAGTGAAATGAACGGAAGAAAGACTCCTACTTCTGGATCACTAATGCTACATGAATACACACGTGTATAAGTATCGATTCACTGATTACGTACTGGGTTCTGTGTCTTGTTATAGCTGATTTGGTATGTTTTAGGTCATGGTTCACTGTTTAAAGCCTTAAACTGTGTTTATCTTGTATTCTGATTAATCTGATTAAGTATTACTGTTGTTTCATGTATTATTATACTTACTGTGTAATAATAAGTAACTTTCCAAAAATAGCAGGTTTCCAAAAATAGAAAGTTTCCAAAATTAGAAAGTTTCCAAAAATAGAAAGTTACCAAAAATAGAAAGTTTCCAAAAATAGAAAGTTTCCAAAAATAGAAAGTTTCCAAAAATAGAAAGTTTCCAAAAATAGAAAGTTTCCAAAAAATAGAATTTACTGCCTAAAATAGATTAGTTTCTAAAAATAGAAAGTTTCCAAAAATAGATCAGCTGCCTTAATTAAATAAGTTTCCATATATAGAAGGTTTCCATAATTAGATTAGCTGCCTGAAATAGATTGATTTCCATATATAGAAGGTTTCCATAATTAGATTAGTTGCCTTATTTAATTAAGTTTCTATAAATAGAAGTTTCCATAATTAGAATTAAGCTGATTTCATAAGCTAACATATAAGTCTAAGTGTTATAAGCTTATTCTTAAGTCATATGATATAGTGTATAGTTTAATTATTATTTCATGTATTTTAATTAAACTATAGGTTAAGCATTTTAATTAAAGTGTAACATGTATTAATTAAAATGAAATGAAAATACTTAGGTTAAAATGTGTATTATTATTAATAATAATATAACCTAAGTCATGTCTAAATTAATTAATTATAGGCATGTTTTAATAATTAATTAATTATAACTTATAACATAAAATACTTAGGTTAAATTAATGTCATGATAAACTAATAATTAAAATAACCTAAGTCATGATTTAATTAATATTTCATGTTATTAATTAATTATATCCTAAGTTCATGATTCATAAAAATTACATGTAACATAGATCATGATTTTAACCAACGAACCATGAATCGGGTATGAATTCGACACCGTACCCCGGGCCAAACCCGGGGCACACGTGTCCCCTTGCTGCCGTGGGTCCCACATGAGCCAACCAAGACCAATTGTGGTCTTGGTGGTGGCGGCAATAGCAAACCAAACCCCCCTCGGGTTTGTTTTGCTAGGCGGCTAGAAACAAACACCCCTTTAAATCATTCCTTGATTTTATTTAATACCAAAACATGTTAGATCAATGATTAATTATCTTGTTTTCATAAGAAAAATAATAACATGTTCATGAAAAAAATCAAAGATCAAAAGAATTAAAAAGAAGGGTTAGAAAGGTATACCACTATGTAGCTTGGAAAAAGGATGAACAAACACGTATTCTAACACTTGTTTTTAAGATCAAAATCAATCAAACACCCCCTTATGGTGGTGTATAGGTGGCGGCACAAAGGAGGCAAAAAGGAGAGGAGAAAACTCTTTTTAGGGTTTTTAGTTTATTTCTTGTAAAATGAAAATGAAAACATGTTTTTACTTTTACCCCCCTTAACTTGTAAAGTCCATGGGCTAAGCCCATTTCATGCATGTGTGCCGTGGGTATGGGGGCCCCACATGGGGTACCCGTACCTTTCTCGTGTCCCGATGTTTCGTGTTCGTTCGTGGTTAAACGTGCTCGTGTTTAACGTGTTTCTGTTTCTTTTAACGTGTCGTTTATCGTAAACTTAACGCTCGTAAATATATTATAAGTATTTACGTAATTATTTTAGTTAGTATTTTAAATGGTGTTCATGATTTAATTATGTTCACGTGATATATCATTAACTGTTTATCATGGGTTCGTACGTAATCGATACTTGTCATGACATACACGTATGCACTTGCTTGATTATTAGCACATGAATGTGATCAATACTACATGAGGTAAGTTTTAATCTAGAACGTACGATCTTAAGGGCACTATTCATGGTAAAAGCATGCGGGTTTTACAATTCTTCCCCCCTAAAAAGAATAATTCGTCCCCGAATTATAGATAAAGTAAGCTGAAAAGAAGTGACATACCCGAACTCAAAATATGAAGTGAGGGTAAGAAGCCCGGATAGACTCCTCTGTTTCCCAAGTGGCTTCCCGCTCGGTATGGTCCCTCCAAAGGATTTTCACGAAAGGAATCGTCTTCCTTCTCATGACTCGTTCTTGTCTGTCGAGTACTCGTTCGGGTTCTTCTATAAACGTGAGATCTTCACGTATCTGTTCCAGTGGATACTGAACCATGTGAAGGGGATGATAATTGTACCCTCTGAGTAAGGACACATGGAACACGTTATGCACGTGCGAAAGCTGAGGAGGTAACGCCAATCGGTAAGATACTTCGCCGATTCGTTCAACGATATCAAATGGTCCGATGAACCGAGGACTGAGTTTTCCTTTGATCCCGAAGCGTTTAACACCACGTGCCGGCGAAACCTTGAGGAAGACGTGATCTCCCACATTAAAATGTATGTCCCTACGATGCTTATCGGCGTAACACTTCTGACGTGATCGTGCTTCTTGCAGTTTCTGTTTAGCTACCTCAATCTTCTCATTGGTCATTTCTATAATCTCTGGTCCTTCGAGTGTTCGCTCTCCCACTTGATCCCAGCAAGTTGGAGCGCGACACTTTCTGCCATACAACATTTCGAAAGGAGCACATTTGATACTTGCGTGCCAGCTGTTGTTGTATGCAAACTCGACTAAACAGATGTAATCGTCCCAATCACCTGTCCATTCCAACGCACACGACCTTAACATATCTTCCAATGTCTGAATTGTTCGCTCCGATTGTCCGTCCGTTTGAGGATGAAAGGCTGTGCTCAGCTTAAGTTGTGTACCCCAAGCTTTTTGCAGACCTTTCCAGAATCGCGACGTGAAACGAGGATCTCTGTCTGAGACGATGCTGGAGGGAGTGTCGTGGAGTCTCATGATCTCCCTTCTGTACGTATCTGCGAGTTTACTTACCGGATCTTCCTTGCGTATCGGTAAGAAATGAGCTGATTTGGTGAGTCGATCAACAATGACCCAAATAGCATCGTGCTTTCTCTTGGTAGGCGGAAGACCGGTAACAAAATCCATGGTGATTTTGTCCCACTTCCACTCTGGAATATCCAACGGTTGAAGGAGACCGCCAGATCGCTGATGTTCAATCTTAACCTGCTGACAGGTAAGACATTTGGAGACATACGTGGCTACATCCTGTTTCATACCACTCCACCAAAAGTGCTGTCTGATGTCATGGTACATTTTTGTCGACCCAGGATGTATAGAAAATGGGGAGCTGTGAGCTTCAGATAACAATGCTTCCCGGAGTTCTTGATTATCAGGAACACAAAGTCTCGTGCCCTGCCAAACGATACCGTCTGCGTCCATTCTGAATTCTGTCTGCTTCTCCAAATTCTGAATTATCGCCCAAATCTCTCCATCATCCTTCTGCGCTTCCTTGATCCTAGTCAGTAACTCAGGTTCTACTGTAAGATTCGCCCAGTATCCGTGCTGCCCACGTACCATGATTTCAATGTCAAGCCGCTCCAAGTCCCTTATGTTTTGTTCCTTGATCTCTATGCCGTTTATCATTCCAGACTTTCTGCTGAGTGCATCTGCTACTACATTAGCTTTCCCGGGATGATACTGTAGGTTAATATCATAATCCTTCAACAGTTCCAACCATCTCCTTTGTCTCATGTTCAATTCTCGCTGTGTGAAGATATACTTCAAGCTCTTGTGATCCGTGAAAATGTCGCATGATTCTCCGTATAAGTAATGCCTCCATATCTTCAATGCGAACACCACTGCAGCAAGTTCCAGGTCATGCGTAGGGTAGTTTTCTTCATAGGGCTTAAGCTGCCGTGAAGCATACGCGATCACTTTCCCATGTTTCATGAGAACACAGCCCAGTCCCTTCCCCGATGCATCGCTATAGATCTGAAATCCACCTGTACCAGATGGGAGAGTAAGAATAGGTGCAGATACTAACTTCTGCTTTAGGTCTTCGAAGCTCTTCTCTCGATCTTCCGTCCAGACGAATTTCTCTCCTTTTCGCATCAGTTTGGTGAGAGGCAATGCCAGCCGAGAAAAGTTCTCCACGAATCTTCGATAATATCCAGCTAAGCCTAAGAAACTGCGGACTTCTGTCGCTGATGTTGGTCTTGGCCATTTAGTGATAGCCTCAACCTTCGCTGGGTCCATAGTGATCCCTTCTGCTGATACAATGTGACCTAAGAACGCCACCTTGTTTAACCAGAACTCACTCTTGGAGAATTTCGCATACAGCTGCTTCTGACGAAGAATCTGTAGTACAGTACGGAGATGATCTTCGTGTTCCTCCGTTGACTTTGAGAATATTAAGATGTCATCGATGAATACAATGACAAATTTATCAAGGAATTCATGGAAGATTCTGTTCATCAGATCCATGAATACTGCTGGAGCGTTAGTCAGGCCGAATGGCATGACTACAAACTCATAATGGCCATAGCGGGTACGAAAAGCAGTCTTGGCAATATCCTGCTCTTTAACCCTTAGCTGATGGTAGCCTGACCTTAGATCGATCTTTGAGAAGTGTTTGGCTCCTTGAAGTTGGTCAAACAGATCGTCTATACGTGGCAGTGGATATCTGTTGCGGATGGTAATCTTATTAAGTTCACGGTAGTCAATGCAAAGTCGCATGATGCCGTCCTTCTTCTTAACGAACAAGACCGGTGCGCCCCATGGAGATGCGCTCGGTCTAATGAACCCTCGTTCAAGAAGTTCCTGCAATTGGTCCTTCAGTTCTTTTAGCTCTATGGGAGCCATACGATACGGAGCCTTAGAGATTGGCTCAGCTCCTGGAACAAGGTCGATGTTGAACTCCACTTCTCTTGCAGGTGGTATACCTGGAAGTTCATCTGGGAAGACGTCTTGAAATTCTGAAACTACTGGTTGATCCTGAATCGATGGGGATTCAGCATCCATGTCATGAACCGTAGCGAGATAACCTTCGTAGCCATGTGACAGTAATGCACGTGCTTGCAAGGTAGATATGACTTGTACGGACCGTCCGGGTATGAACCCGTTATGGATGTACTCTGGTGCATTAATGTCGCCGAAGATCACTCGATAAGAGTGGCAGTCTATGGTAGCATGGTGCTTGGATAGCCAATCCATGCCGAGAATCATATCGAACTCAATCATGTCTAGAGGAAGTACATCTACTGCACGAACTTTATCATCAAACTCTAAAGGAAGACTCTTGTATACATGAGTTATTAATACCGAGTCCCTCAGAGGCGTGGAAATGGTAAGCTTATTTTCTAGTGGCGAGGGAAGTGTCCTGATGTTCTTAGCATAAGTAGTGGAAACAACTGAATGAGTGGCACCCGTGTCGAAAAGAACACATGCAGCCTGGCCGTACATATACAAAATTTCAGTAATGGTACCTGTAGATTTGTTTGCCTGATCGCGCGATGTCGTGTAGACACGCCCAGTGGTAGGAGGCGGTTTAGTATCAGCATGACCCGAAGTACCCTCCATTTCACCCTTACGGCAATCTCTCATACGATGGCCAGGGAGGCCGCACTTGTAGCACGCGTCGGAGTCACGACGACATGGGCCAGGGTGTCTGCGATGGCAGGTGCTGCAAAGAGGATGAGTGAATCCTCCAGCAGGAGTCCTTGCTTGCTGAGGGCCTGCTGATGACAGAACGTGTTAAGAATAAGGTATATGCACGAGTATAAGACGTAAACGTCGAAAGATGCTTACCAGTGTTAGCTGAACGGTTGGGCTGAGAACCCCTGTGGTTCTGGTCCCTTCCGTTACCGTGGTTCCTGGTAGAGATTAACATAGTGTCAGCATGAGAGATATAACATGAAATCATAAGAAGATGCGTAAATAGTAGGACCTGCTGTTGTTGGACTGTCCCGCATTGTTACGGTAATTGTCATTACCGCTGCGCCTTTCCACAACAGAACGGTCGTTAGAGTGACCGTTTCCTTTGGGCTGATTGGGCTGCTGCTGAGTAGCCGGCTGAGACCGGTCCCCAGTTTTCTGCCTGGAAGATACAGTTTAATAGATGATTATAGAACATATAACGATAGGATGCGGTCTGGTTAACGCTAGAACACGAAATGTTTTACCTCTTGTCGGGTCTTTCTGCTTCCCCGAACTCATCACGTTCCTGCAACATCTCGAGCTTTCTTGCTGCGTATGCAACTTGTGCCACAGTATCCAACGGGGTATCTGATAAATTATTAGCAATCCTTGGGTTAAGGCCCCAACGAAAATGTAGTGCTTGTTCTTCAGTGGTGCCTGCGGATGCCCTTAGGACAGCTGTGTACCCAAGGAACCTCTGCATGAACTGACCACAATTCTCGTCGGGTCTCTGTCTCATGGCGTAGTATTCCCTCATGAGTCGATTACTTCCTTCCATGGGAAAAATGATAGGTGGGGGAGGATATTCGTCGTCATGAAGAACGGCGTCTTGCCTTTCTGCCTCCATGTTTTCAAATAACTCCCAGAGTTTGTCTGTGTTTGCCATCTGACAGTATAACATAAAACATATGATTAACAGTTCAAACATAAAATATATAAAAGAAAAATTTTATGCCAAAATTTCACGAGAAAAATTTTATGCAAGAAAATCTTTGTATGAATGCATGATGCAGTTTTATGAAAACTTTTGATGCTCGGTTCACTCAAAATAAAAGACATATCGAGGGGACGCCTATGGGTCGGTCCCAAATCTAAAAGTTTCGATAAAACACATGCGACTAAATAGGGCCAGTCCTGTACCAACCATTACTTAGTCAAAAACCCTGTAACAATGACATGTATATGTATGCTTAAAAAAATGATGAATGCATGAAAACAACTGTCAGTTCTAGGAAGACCGTAGTGACTACCCACTAATCACAGGTCATATTTGAGAGCCTACAGGTCGAAGCCTTGGGCTCTGATACCATAATTGTAACACCCCATTTTGGAAATGGAATATTACGCATATCATGGCGTGTCATCAAAGCATACAAGGATAAATGTCTAAGCATTATTCAACCATAAAAGGAAATACCGGAATCAAACATCGGTATCCCAATGTAAAGCTCATCACACACAAACATAAATACTGTAAAAGGAAGGACGAAACAATGTCCAAAGCAACTGTATCAAAGTAAAGGAAATGCATAAAGTAAAGAAAGACAGTAAAGCTTCCAGTCCATATGCACCTACGTTTCAGATCTACGAGCGTCCCTGAGTACCTGCCGTTTTGGGAACATGAAAAGGAAAACGGCTGAGCAAGATGCTCAGTGCACGGATGTACAATAAAGCATGATATAGGATAAGCATGTAACATATAACAGCGGAAGACTAAGTACTGAGTAAACTGGTTAAGTAACATGAAAACTGGTTTTATAGTTTGAAAAGCCTTATGTTTAACCTGTGAAAACTGTTTTAACATATATATACCATAGCCCATATAGGTCATGAAAAGGTCACGTGCATGAATACTTGGAGGGGTGACCTCATCATGCTGATTAGAGGGGATGCCTCTAATCAATATACTGATTTGGGTAGGAGGGATCAGCTCCTTGTGAAGGGTGCAAGGCACACACCACATTCACCATGATAAACTGAATAAAACATGTAACTAGGATGCACCCATACACCCCGACTGATATAATAATATGGCCAAACTGAAAAGGGACGCCACGAGCAATCACTCCGCCGTGGGGAAGTCATAACATCGGTGCCTCCAATGCTATGGTTATGGTACCTCCATAACTAGGTGAAACTGGTCATGCTTGTATATGGCTATAGTTTATGCTAAATTAACATAAGCAGTTCAAAACAATAAAACAAATGCTGGGGAAAACAGTTGGCTGCATACGGGGAAATCCTAATAAGGAAGGAATGTCCATACTGAAAGGACGGGAATCCGTACCTCAAGTCCAGTGAAATGAACGGAAGAAAGACTCCTACTTCTGGATCACTAATGCTACATGAATACACACGTGTATAAGTATCGATTCACTGATTACGTACTGGGTTCTGTGTCTTGTTATAGCTGATTTGGTATGTTTTAGGTCATGGTTCACTGTTTAAAGCCTTAAACTGTGTTTATCTTGTATTCTGATTAATCTGATTAAGTATTACTGTTGTTTCATGTATTATTATACTTACTGTGTAATAATAAGTAACTTTCCAAAAATAGCAGGTTTCCAAAAATAGAAAGTTTCCAAAAATAGAAAGTTTCCAAAAATAGAAAGTTGCCAAAAATAGAAAGTTTCCAAAAATAGAAAGTTTCCAAAAATAGAAAGTTTCCAAAAATAGAAAGTTTCCAAAAATAGAAAGTTTCCAAAAAAATAGAATTTACTGCCTAAAATAGATTAGTTTCTAAAAATAGAAAGTTTCCAAAAATAGATCAGCTGCCTTAATTAAATAAGTTTCCATATATAGAAGGTTTCCATAATTAGATTAGCTGCCTGAAATAGATTGATTTCCATATATAGAAGGTTTCCATAATTAGATTAGTTGCCTTATTTAATTAAGTTTCTATAAATAGAAGTTTCCATAATTAGAATTAAGCTGATTTCATAAGCTAACATATAAGTCTAAGTGTTATAAGCTTATTCTTAAGTCATATGATATAGTGTATAGTTTAATTATTATTTCATGTATTTTAATTAAACTATAGGTTAAGCATTTTAATTAAAGTGTAACATGTATTAATTAAAATGAAATGAAAATACTTAGGTTAAAATGTGTATTATTATTAATAATAATATAACCTAAGTCATGTCTAAATTAATTAATTATAGGCATGTTTTAATAATTAATTAATTATAACTTATAACATAAAATACTTAGGTTAAATTAATGTCATGATAAACTAATAATTAAAATAACCTAAGTCATGATTTAATTAATATTTCATGTTATTAATTAATTATATCCTAAGTTCATGATTCATAAAAATTACATGTAACATAGATCATGATTTTAACCAACGAACCATGAATCGGGTATGAATTCGACACCGTACCCCGGGCCAAACCCGGGGCACACATGTCCCCTTGCTGCCGTGGGTCCCACATGAGCCAACCAAGACCAATTGTGGTCTTGGTGGTGGCGGCAATAGCAAACCAAACCCCCCTCGGGTTTGTTTTGCTAGGCGGCTAGAAACAAACACCCCTTTAAATCATTCCTTGATTTTATTTAATACCAAAACATGTTAGATCAATGATTAATTATCTTGTTTTCATAAGAAAAATAATAACATGTTCATGAAAAAAATCAAAGATCAAAAGAATTAAAAAGAAGGGTTAGAAAGGTATACCACTATGTAGCTTGGAAAAAGGATGAACAAACACGTATTCTAACACTTGTTTTTAAGATCAAAATCAATCAAACACCCCCTTATGGTGGTGTATAGGTGGCGGCACAAAGGAGGCAAAAAGGAGAGGAGAAAACTCTTTTTAGGGTTTTTAGTTTATTTCTTGTAAAATGAAAATGAAAACATGTTTTTACTTTTACCCCCCTTAACTTGTAAAGTCCATGGGCTAAGCCCATTTCATGCATGTGTGCCGTGGGTATGGGGGCCCCACATGGGGTACCCGTACCTTTCTCGTGTCCCGATGTTTCGTGTTCGTTCGTGGTTAAACGTGCTCGTGTTTAACGTGTTTCTGTTTCTTTTAACGTGTCGTTTATCGTAAACTTAACGCTCGTAAATATATTATAAGTATTTACGTAATTATTTTAGTTAGTATTTTAAATGGTGTTCATGATTTAATTATGTTCACGTGATATATCATTAACTGTTTATCATGGGTTCGTACGTAATCGATACATGTCATGACATACACGTATGCACTTGCTTGATTATTAGCACATGAATGTGATCAATACTACATGAGGTAAGTTTTAATCTAGAACGTACGATCTTAAGGGCACTATTCATGGTAAAAGCATGCGGGTTTTACATTATGACTTGCATGCAACCTTGTAACACATCTAGATATTACTTGGTACATCACATAAAATAAACTATAAGTTTTATTCTTTTGTTAAGATTTAAAACTAAATATGGAAAAGTTAATAATAAGCTTATAAGAAAATCTTAGACTAATACTTACATAAAATGAAAAGTAGGGTTAATGGACTAATTAAGCCCATGCAACATTAGTCCAAGACTTAATGGACCTAATAATCCTATTTAATAAATCTTAGTAACCTAATGGACTTAAGTTTATACTTGAACCCATTTAAAATGATTATGGACTTAAAATGTATTTAAACCTAATAAATGTGTTAAAGGCCTATTTAACAAGTTAGTAAACTTAAAAATATATTTAGGCCCACTAAATGGCCCATTAGATGTTTAGCCCATTTAATGAGCCCATATAATGTTTTGAATGTTAAATAAAAGTTTTTATAATAAAATGTAACTTATAAAAACTTTTGGAGTAAAATGAAAATTTATGAAACTTAAGGACTAAAACCGTGACTTATGAAACTTTTTTTGATAAATTAGTAAACACAAGGACTAAAAATGTAACTATCCAAAAGGCTAGGGTTTAATAAATACCATCCGTGGCATATTAAACCCTAGGGACCATTTTGGGAAGTTTCTAAAAGTTATTTTGTCATTTTAAAACCCTAGGGACCATTTTGGTAATAATCCGAAACTTAAAGAAGACCTAGGGGCTGTTTTGGTCATTTTATGAAAGTTATAAAACCTAAATTTAACTAGGGGGACAAAATCTGTCATAAGCCGAAACTTTAACAAGCCCTAGGTACCAAATGTGTAACAATCCGAAAGTTTACTTTGTTTAAAATATGGAGGGACTAGTTTTGCCATGTTCCGAAACTTTAACAAGCCCTAACCCTAATTCTATTTTAAACTTAGTAAAACTTAAACAAAGCCTAAACTATAAGAATTTATAATATAAATTCTTAAACTTGTAATTTATAAATTATTTTATAAATGTTAAATAATTTATGGGAACTTTTAAGTTAAATAAAATATTATATTTTATTTTTCAAGATAAAATATTTATATTTTACTTTATGAAATAAATTGTATAAACAATATGGATATGTATTACTAATAAATAAACTCATATACTTTTAGGAAATAAAATTATATGAACGTTGAGTAAGTTGAATACTAATATTATAAGTCGAACACCTTACGTTTACTTAAAATATAAAACTTAATAGTAAGTTTAAATGGATGATTATTATACATGAACTATGAACGTAAACTAATATATAAGTAGAACATTTGAATGTTTACTTAGTTATGAAAATTAATAATAAGTTTAAATGGATGATTATAATACATGAACTACGAACGTAAACTAATATTTAAGTAGAACATTTGTATGTTTACTTAATTATGAAACTTAATAGTAAGTTTAAATGGATGATTATAATACATGAACTACGAACATAAACTAATATTTAAGTAGAACATTTTTATGTTTACTTAATTATGAAACTTAATAGTAAGTTTAAATGGATGATTATAATACATGAACTACAAACGTAAACTAATATTAAGTAGAACATTTTTATGTTTACTTAATTACGAAACTTAATAGTAAGTTTAAATGAATGATTATAATACATGAACTGTGAACGTGAACTAATATATTAAGTAGAACATTTTATGTTTACTTAGAAATGAAAATTATAAAGATAAGTTTAAATGGATATTGTTAATACTTGAACTACGGTTATTTAGATAAATGTCGTAGCATAAATGAACTGACTAAAAATCTGTATAAGCATACACATTTGTTCTTTGTACTATCTATTAAGACTGTACTATTTGATTAGGCATAACTTTTGGCGTGAGCATTCTTTGGATATTCGTGTTATACATCTATTGCCAACTCCCAGGTGAGTTTACAGCCCCATATAACTACTGATAAACTTTTCCTCTACGGGGGAGAAAACATGCAACTATTTTTAAATGGGAATAATTGAATTGTATAAACTTGACTATGATTGACTATTATAGAAACTGTTAAATTATTGTAAATTGCCCAAATGTTATAAATAGATCTATTAGGGATTGACCATCCCAATCTGGGTGAGTCATGCTCACTGTGCCTTGGCCGGGACAACAGATGTATACCATGTTGGAACTGGGTTTGGGGGTCTTTTTGTAAGACACTACGTCCTCATCTATTGAGGACTATGGAAGGTTAAGCTTCAGTTTCGATTAATAGAAAATGTATACTTTTTAGTAAGAATGCTTTGTGCATTGTTACTTCTATGATTAATGTATGTCCAAACTAATTAATGTTAAAACCTGTAAATTCACCAACTTTATGTTGACCCTCTAAGCATGTTTATATCAGGGAAATGAAGTTAGAACGAGATATGTGCATGGACTCAAGCATCTATGTAATCTGCATCATAGGAATCATCAAGCGTTCCATTTGGGGAAAATGAACAATCTACTTATGACATGTTAAAGACAATTTTTATTTATTTGTTTAATAAACATGTAATCTGATTTGAATAACTCCTTATCTTATGCTCTATGGACTATGTGTTATCGATCCACCCTTGTGACATCTCCGTTGATAATTCCGCATATTTTGACCCTACCCGGGGTGTCACAGAGAATGGTATCAGAGCATTAGTTATAGAGATCCAGATAAATTTTAAAATAAAATAAAAATAAAGTGATTTTTCTTTTATTTAAAACTAGACTATAACTTTATAAAATCTTTTGGGATTTTTTTTGGGACCGTATTAGTTAAGCATATAGATCGTAGGGTATTATGTGCTATGTGAACTAAGAGTATACTGATTGATAAATAAACTGGTTAAATGACTATATATATATAAGTATTAATATATATATAACCTTAAAAACATTGCGAGGATTGTTTAAAAGGGATGTACTTCATAAAACTTGTAGCTGAAAATTATAATTTTCTTTGTTTGTAATCATATACTTACTTGAAATTTAAAATAATATTATTTTTAGAGCATCATGACTTCGCCTACTGCACCTCCGAATTTTCTACCAGTAGTAGCACCTGCTCCAGCTACCCGTTCGTCTACACGATCCGTGCAGTGCGGATGGTTATCAGCCTCTGATCTGGAGGATGATCAGACCATCGAAGTTGTACTTCCTGAGGACCCTTTTTCTGCTCCAGCATCAGTCATACTGGTCTCCACCTCTATGGACGAGGACCAGGTGTCTCCAGACCTACCATCTTCTGTACCTACATCTTTACCATCGGGCCATTTTCCCGAGTCCATACCCGGCTCCACTTTTGAGATCGGGGAAGGCTCAGGGGTGGGACGTGCCGACTCTGTCCAGGCCTAGATCGCCGCACTGGCTGAACGCCAGGAGCGGGAGATATCCGACCTCCGCAGCCTGTTGACAGCTGGTCAACTAGGCTACACTTCCGTCCATGAGCGCATCGACTCCCTCGCTCATACCATGAGGGGAGAGGCACAGGCAGACCGAGGCATCCAGGCCAAGACTGACGAGGCATTGCGGTGGCTTTGGGAGGAGAACTATCATCTCCACCAGCGTATCCAGACCATGGAGAGTCTCCAGCACCAGACCCATGCTGCTCTATCTGCTCAGGAGCAGTCCTTGTCCATTTTCTTCGACCTCTCCACCGTCCGTCATGACGGAGTTACTACAGAGATGGCCTGTCTTCGTGGGGCCATCGACAGACTTAGGACTCAGCTACTGACAGCATTCTGCATGCTCAAGGAGGCCAAAGCGACAGTTCGGACTTTGTGGAACACCAGGAGAGTCCCTGGAGCTTCATCAGCCCCATCAGCCCCAGCCTCATCTAGTAGACCATCTAGGCAGGAGTAGGATAGATGTACTAGGGTTCTTGTACATCATGATCAGCCTATGGGTTGCACCCTAGCTAACATGGTATAGGACTTTTGTACTTTTATTTCTTTTCAGCTTTTGGTGATGTAATCCTGTACTTTATCTTTCCTTTTCTTTTGGACATGTAACTTTAGGATGTAATGTTTTAAAGGTTGTGTGTATCATTACCTTGGACAAGGCTCGACATGCCTATGACTCGGATTTTGTTATGCTAGATGGATGTTAAATTTCTTATGGAAATAGCATGTAATCACTTTCTTTATTATAATTGCTATGAAATGTATTATGTTATGAAATCTTAACACGTTATCCAAATTTGTTATGAAATCAGTGCATGAATTTTCCCCATGTAAATAATATAAAAACTGTACTAACGTTTGAAGTAATAATCTCATTTTGTGTATGACTATAGACAAATGGTGATTACGAGATCAAATCCCAATAATGCAACCACTTCCAACGCTGATAATGCTGAATTTGCAGAAGCTACTCAAAATGTCACTGTCGCACAACTCCAGGAAATGATAAGTGAAGGCATCACAACAGCCATGGCAGCCAGAGGAGCTGATCTGAATGCAAACAATGATCCAAACCTCAATGCACGCAGAAACAACACCAATAGGGGTTTCTCTTACCCCTACTTCTTAAAGTGCAAACCCTCATACTACCGAGGAAAAGAAGGAGTTGTTGAATTGATGCAGTGGTTTGAAAGACTAGAGACAGTTTTCCGCATCAGTGGTTGTGCTGACGAGAACAGAGTTAAGTTTGCCACATGCAGACTACTTGAGAGCGCCCTTACCTGGTGGAACTCAGTGGTCGCTACCCTTGAACATGACACTACTTATACACTCACTTGGGCCAACCTTAAAGAGAGGATGACTGAGAAGTACTGTCCTAGAGGAGAAATGAAGAAGTTGAAGATAGAGTTGTGGGATCTAAAGTGTAAGAACAATGATATCCTTTGGTACAACCAAAGATTTCAAGAGTTAAGCTTGATGTGCACCTGAATGTTCCCTCAAAGGAGCGACAAGATTGAGAAGTATGTCAGCGGACTCCCTGACAACATCCATGACAGCGTGATAGCTTCACGACCCACTACCGTTGAAGGTGCTTTGGAATTTGCGACTGAGCTGATCAACAAGCGAGCCCGCAATCACTCTGAAAGGAAAATGGATAACAAGAGAAAGTCAGATGAAAGCTCTCTGATAGGTGTGAAAACACCCATCCTTTTACCATTTAATTACAATTAAAACGAGACCTTAACGTGTATTTTATGTCGTAAATGTTAGAATTATGCGTGGTTTGTGTTTTTGTTGTGTTTTAGGACCAAAAGATGAAAAAGGAAGAAAACACAGGCTTTCACGGGCTTTTATCGAAAAAAAGACAAAAGACGACGTCAAGAGATCAAGAGTGCAAAAAGAACGGAAGTCCAAGGCCTATTCTGAAGATTTATCGAAGAAAAAGTCTAAAGACGGAAGTTTAATAAAGCCAAAGAACTCAAGTCTTATTTATGAAGAAATTACAAGACGAGTTTAATTAATCCCGAGACAAAAGTCGAAAAAGTCGAAGAGTTTAGAAGACTAAGGACTAAAAGAGAAAGAAAGAAAGAAGGAAGCTTCCTAGCAACCTTCCTCCCCTCATTCCCTATAAATAGAGGATTAGTTTTCATTTTTATGTTGTTGGCTAATTTGACAAACTAGTCTTCCACCTTTTTCATTTTCATGTCATTTAATTTCTTGTCAATTTAATTTCATGTCTTGCACCTTAAATTTGTAAGTCTTTAATCTTTATTTTTAATTGTTGGATCTTTACTTTTAATCTCATCCTTCCTTTCTTGTTTGGTTTAATTTAGTGTTTGGTTTGTTGATTTGTTTGATTTAAGTTTGATTAATCTAGTGGGTTTTATAGTTTTATTACTTTTGATTTCATAAAGTTTGTTAATTTAGATATTTTAATGATTGGTAGATCTTAATTAGCGATTTATTGTTTTTACTTTTATTGTTTTTGGTTGATTTAAGTCTTAATTTATTAAGTGGGTTTTGATTAGTTTAGCTTTTATTGTTAGTTTTATTGATTTGGTTTGATTGATTGTTGTTAGTTGATTATTAGTGGTTAGTTTAGTTTAATTTTTAAATTGATTATGGTTGATTTTGCTTAAATTCGTGTCTTTGTTTCCCCTATTTTCGTAACTGTTTAGTATTTCACAGTTTTTCCCGAACCAACAATTTTCCGAGTCAAGTTTATTTTATCGAACCAGTTGATTTTTCTGAACGAGTAGCATTTTTACCGAACCAGGTAATTTTTCCCGAACGAGCCATTTTTCCCGAACCAAGCCAAATATCCAGAACCAACTAAAAATACCGAACAAAAAAAAATACCGAACAAAGCATAAATCCCAAACCACCAAAAAATACCGAACCAACAAATTCCCACCAAAAATTCCGAACCAACTACACATTCCGAACGAAACAAAGATTCCGAACAAACAATTATAGAATGACATGCTAGGTTGCCTACTTCCCCTTTTCCCGCCAATTTAAAGCTGTGTGCCTACTTGCTTGAGCAGCTTGCCTGCCTGCTTGTTTTTATTTAATACTTGTTCCGTAATCGTTTAGTTTAATCTGAAAGTTGTTCCGATTTTTATTTTGAAAGTTACGTATTTTTAGTTAAATTTTTCGTCTAATTTTAAAATTAGTATTTTTTCGTAAAGTTCAAGTTTTATCTTTTATTTAGTACCCGCTTTAGGTTTTGCCTCGTTCAGCTTTAGAGTACCATCTTAGTTTTATTATCTCCTTTTTCATTAAGTAAATTTTATTTTTCAGTCGAAAGTTAATTTCTTCGTTTAGTTTTATTTTTATTAATTGTTTCGTTTTCATATTTGTTTTTAATGTCGTTTATTTAATTTTCGTCAAGCTTTAATTTCTCGTTTTTTAATTAATTTACTCTCAAAGTCTTAATTTAGCACCATTTACTTTTTAATTACTTTTAGCTTATTTACCTTGCCTTTTACTTTTAAGTTTTGCAATTTTATTTTACAACAACGACCAATCTATTTCTTTTTCACCAAAAGACGACTGAGTCGCACTTTCAACCTTAGTCAATTCGAATTGAATCAAAAAAGAACCTAATAAAAACAATAAATCAAAATGGCGTCGCTGCCGGCTCTTTTCGTAAAGATTAACGGTTTTCTGTGAGAGACGCGTTGCTTTTTGGGATCCGTTCATTCGTGAGTGTTATTTTTCGTGTCAAAAATTTTCAAAAATTCTTAAAAATTAAAAAAAATTCAAAAATACAAAAACATTAAAAAACATATAAAAAGCATTTCTTTATCAAAGTTTTGCACCAAAAAGATTTTATTTTTCTAAGTGTATATATATATTATCTATTTTTTGTGGCATCTTTTTCTTTTGTTTTTGAAGGTGCATGCGTACTAGATCTTCAACTTATTCAGAGCCCGAGACTCGTGAAGATTTAGATATGGCTGGTGTACCCCCCAACATCAATAACAACAATGTTCCCCCACCCGACCTTAGAACAATGGAGGAGCTTTGTCAACCCACAATGTATGGACGAGGAGGACCGATTGCGCCGATGCAAATCACGGCTCCGGAGTTTTCGTTGAAGCATCACATGATCCAACAAGTGCAAACTAATCCATTTCGTGGATTGCCTGATGATGATGCCAACAAGCACCTCGACAAATTCATTACTATTACTCAAAGCATGAAGTTGCCCGGTGTTACTATGGATGTCCCTCGCCTACAGCTCTTTCCACATACTTTATCTCACCACGCCGAAAAATAGTTTGATCGTCTCCTGAAGAATTCCATTCATACTTGGGACGACATGATTCAACGATTTTTGTCACGTTACTTTCCACCATCCATGGTCACGATCCTTCGAAATCAAATCAACGGTTTCATGCAAGAACCCGATGAATCTCTCTTTGATGCTTGGGAAAGATAGAATGTTTTGATCGATCGAGGTCCAAACCACAACATGCTCCCCGTTACGTTGATTGATACTTTCTCCAATGGTTTAACTTTTCGTGATCGTGATACGATTAATGCAGCCGCCGGTGGCACATTTATGAAAAGAAGACCCGAGGAGTGTAGAGAGCTTATTGAGAACATGACTACTCATCACAAAAATTGGGATTCATCCGCTTCTTCAAGGAATAACCCGAGAGTCAATGTTTCTTCTACTTCAGCAAACCCAGATATGACCGAATTCACCCGCATGATGGCCGAAATGAACAAAAATATCTTGCTCATAACTACGAATCAACAACAACAAGTTAAAGTTGTAGAAATTTCTTGTGAGACTTGCGGCGGTCCTCATTCTTAAACCGATTGTCCTTCTACTCAAGGCAATTCGGAAAACTTGTATGCGGCTTATGGTAACTATTCACCAGAAAATTACCAAGCCCGACCTCAAGGTGATCGAAATTTGCTAAGTTACCGTTCTAACAACTATCTTTCACCCGGTTTTTCTCCTCAAAACCACAGCCAAAACAACTACAATAGAAGCACTCAAAACCCACCTCGAGCTTCTACTCCATATCACCCACCCGCCCCCCAACCTCTACCCGTAAATCAAGATGTTGAAACTTTCATGAGAACCCAAAGAGAGCTAGTTAACAATCTTCAAAGCCAAATCATCAACTTGAAAGGTGATATCACTAAACAAGGGAATGATATTAGAACCGAGATTCGTCAAGATATGAAAACTTCTATTAGTACTCAGACGAATGATTTGAAGAACATGATGGCTAGTTTCTTTCAAGGTAATCAACCATCTACTTCGGGCTCTCTACCTTCAAACACTGTTACCAACCCGAGAGCGAATGTAAGTGCTATTACTACCCGTAGTGGAACAACTTTAGTAGGACCATCTATCCCACGCCCAGTTACACCATCTAAACCTCCTCCACCACCATTTATCCCTATTACTCCCACACCTAGTATTAGTTCACCATTACCGTCTCCGCCTCGTCATGAAGAATTATCCATGAAGAACCCTTCACCAACCCCACCTTCCACCTCTAAACCCTCAACATCTCAACCTTTACCTGCTACACCTACACCTTCCACTTATAAACCCAATATTCCTTATCCATCTCGCTTAGACAAGGCCAAACTGCAAACCAAGGATGACATTCAAGAGTCAAACTATTTTAAGAAAGTTTCAGAAATGACCATCACTTTTAGCTTTGTTGAAGCTCTAGCACAAATGCCTAAATTTGTTAAGATGTTTAAGGAATTGCTTAGCAAGAAGGAGAAGATGGCCGAGTTTTTTAATACTCGATTGAATGAAAATTGTTCTACCGTCCTTCTTAAAGAACTTCCGGAGAAACTTGGAGATCCCGGTCGATTTGTGCTACCATGTACTTTTCACCAAACCGAAGAATTTACTGCCTTAGCCGATCTCGGGGAAAGTATAAATCTGATGCCTTTAAGTGTTTGGAAAAAGTTATCATTACCCGACCTTACACCAACAAAGATGACTCTTGAGCTTGCAAATCACACTCTCGCTTACCCAGTTGGTATTGCCGAAGATGTGTTTATTAAAGTTGGCACCTTCACTTTTCCGGTCGACTTTGTTGTTGTTGATTATGAAGTGGACCCTCGTATTCCTTTAATACTTGGTCTGTCATTCTTGAGAACCGGAAAAGCTCTAGTCGATGTTGTCGAATGTGAGTTAATCTTAAGGGCCGGGAATGATGCACAAGTTTTCAAAATGGGGAAGATCACAACCAAATCAAATGGAAGAGAATCAGCGAATATGATTAATGTGCTTGATGATTTTGTCGTCTACAACAATCCTCTGTTCGATTCTTGCTATGATAATCCACTGTTCCAAGATGATGTGGAAGATTCTCTCTCCAATTCTGATCCTCCACCAATTTATGATTCTCCACCGATCTATGATGCTTATGATGACGATTCTAATTTCGATGGGTCTGATTATGATGATTTTACTTCTGAGTATCCAGACATGCCCACTTACGATGATTTTGATGAGGCTGATACTCTCTCGAGTGATTCTTCACATGATGAAGATCCTCCGCCAACAACACTTGATCCTACTTTGGATGACTACTCATTTGAGGAAGACTTTGCTACTTTTATCAACACTTACTTCCCAAATGAGAGTGATACTCCTCCTTTAGACTTTGATGATTATGGTCTTTATCCTACTTTGGATATGAAGAAACACACTTCAAAGGAGAAGAAACCAGACGACACCAACATCCGCAGTTCTTATGTTTTGACACCTCTCTATCCACCTTCGTCGGATGAGATTGTGAGATTTATGAGCGGATCCTCTTCAAATTCTGTTGAGCCTGAGTGTTATTTTCCCCTAACGGAAAAGGTGTTCGATCTCAGTATTGCACTTTTCAAGCCATCTCAGTATCCATCTGATGAGATAAAAGGAAAAATCTTTGGAACTTATGGAGATATGCTTGCACTTCACCCTTGCTACCACCGTGCTCCATCTTTGCTTAAGGGAACCTTGCCTATTCTCTTTTGGCTTGCCTTGTTCGCCTTAAGCTTGTGCTATTTGATGTACGAAAACCATGTATTTGATCCCGGTGGATGTGTTTCAAGTTTCTTCCTATGCTAATCAAGGTCGAGTCAGGCTCACGACTCGGTGAACAAAAATCAAGCGCTTCTTGGGAGGCAACCCAAGTATCTATCCTTTAACTATTTCTATCCTAAGTGTAGGGGAGACCCGTTGGTGTTTGCTATTTTCTCTCTTCTCATACTCAGGGATTCGAGCGTTCAACGATCCACTCTTGATGATTTTTGACGACCCGTGATTCCGTGTTCCCGTCTTCCCGGTTCTATCCTAAACTCTTTTTGATTCACTATTTTATATTTTCCAATATTAAAATAGGAATCTCGTTAGTTGTCTTTCCCTTAGCAAGATTTAAATAACGTGCACAATGTCCTAAGTGTAGGGGAGTTTACTCCCACATGCTTAAACATTGAGGACAATGTTTATATCAAGTGTAGGGGGACTTCTATCGAAGTTAAGTGGACTTTTCCATGAATTTGACCTCATTTTAACCGGAAATTCGGTTTTTCGACATTTTTCAAAATTTTTAATCTATTTTGGCCTAGTTGTAGTTTCCTTTATTTTTGTTATTTTCTCTTATTGTTCAATAAAATGGTTTTAGCAAGTTTAGATATCTTAGATATATTAGGCCCGTCGTGAATATTTTGACTCAACCCGAGTTTACTTATCCAAGTTTACTCTAGATAGTATCCTTAACCATGTAGACCTTAATTCGTTTATTAGGCTAAGCATCCACGAGTCTCATTCCTTCAGATTTTAAATTGTGGAGAACGAGAAATGATAGAGTTAGTTATAAGTTTGGTATTCTTTCATTAACTTATGTGAGTTAATTTTGATCTTTTTCTCCCATCGCTTGTAAATAAATAAATGCAATAAGTAAGGTCGTACGGTCTGAAAAATTACTTAGCTTCTAGCCCAAGATCGTTTAAAAGTTGCTCGGTATTAATTAGAGTTCATAGCCAAGGCGTAACTTACTGAAACGGGACGCGAAGATTGGCGAGTCCAAAAAGGCCCTAACAAGGCATGAGGATTCTATTTTGTTGCTAAAGATCCAAGATGATGTGAAAAGCATTATTCCAAAATCAATATGAAGGATCAAGACACACGACGAAAAGCAATTACACCCATAAAGATCATGGAGAAATCTATACGAAAAGACCCTAAGAAGGTACGAGGATAAATAGATCCAAGTCCGAAAAGGAGGCGGATCGTTGTATATCAAAATCCCAAATAAGGATTGAAGAAATAATGAAGAAGTCGTGGTCAACATTTGAAGAAAATATCTCAACTACCCCATGTGAAGATATACACTATAGACGAAGAGAATACCATAATTTCAAGATCGTCTTCTCAAGATTTGAAGTATGAAGTAAATGCCAAATATCGGTCCGAGAAAGGTCTCAAATCGTTAAGCGAGTTATGCCAAGATATGAACTTTATGAGGTTTCGAGAAGCAGTTTTAAAAGATTTTGTCCTTTAGCTAACTATGGATTAGATCGTCCTACTTTATTTTCAACCTTACTAAACTATCGAAATAAGTCAACAATGCATCCTCGTGATCATTCAAGACATCAATAAAATATAAGAGGTACCCGTAGGAATAAGGGAGTCTAAGTGATTAATTAAACCGCATGAGTCAGTGTTAGTTGTGCTAACTTGTACTAACAATGATCTTGTTTTTAAGCTTGGCATGGGGAACGTGAAACTTGAGGATGATATACATTCATGACACCAAATCCCTAATGTAAGTCTTAGATTTCTTTACAACTTTCTTCCTTCTATCATTTTGTTATTTTCTATCTTTTAAATTTTCCTTAGTTTCTATTGTTTAATAAAGGCCAAGGTAGGTTGATTATGATGGAGAATATAAATCTTGCTTTGTCACTAAGCATTGCATGAGGTCATTGCAATGGTCAAGTGTAGGGGTTTTGATAGGTGTGAAAACACCCATCCTTTTACCACATAATTACAATTAAAACGAGACCTTAACGTGTATTTTATGTCGTAAATGTCAGAATTATGCGTGGTTTGTGTTTTTGTTGTGTTTTAGGACCAAAAGATGAAAAAGGAAGAAAACACGGGCTTTCACGGGCTTTTATCGAAGAAAAAGACAAAAGACGAAGTCCATAGATCAAGAGTGCAAAAAGAACGGAAGTCCAAGGCCTATTCTGGAGATTTATCGAAGAAAAAGTCTAAAGACGGAAGTTTAATAAAGCCAAAGAACTCAAGTCTAATTTATGAAGAAATTACAAGACGAGTTTAATTAATCCCAAGACAAAAGTCGAAAAAGTCGATGAGTTTAGAATACTAAGGACTAAAAGAGAAAGAAAGAAAGAAGGAAGCTTCCTAGAAACCTTCCTCCCCTCTTTCCCTATAAATAGAGGATTAGTTTTCATTTTTATGTTGTTGGCTAATTTGACAAACTAGTCTTCCACCTTTTTCATTTTCATGTCATTTAATTTCTTGTCAATTTAATTTCATGTCTTGCACCTTAAATTTGTAAGTCTTTAATCTTTATTTTTAATTGTTGGATCTTTACTTTTAATCTATTCCTTCCTTTCTTGTTTGGTTTAATTTAGTGTTTGGTTTGTTGATTTGTTTGATTTAAGTTTGATTAATCTAGTGGGTTTTATAGTTTTATTGCTTTTGATTTCATAAAGTTTGTTGATTTAGATGTTTTAATGCTTGGTAGATCTTAATTAGTGATTTATTGTTTTTAGTTTTATTATTTTTGGTTGATTTATTAAGTGGGTTTTGATTAGTTTAGCTTTTATTGTTAGTTTTATTGATTTGGTTTGATTGATTGTTGTTAGTTGATTATTAGTTGTTAGTTTAGTTTAATTTTTAAATTGATTATGGTTGATTTTGGTTAAATTCGTGTCTTTGTTTCCCCTGTTTTCGTAACTGTTTAGTTTTTCCTAGTTTTTCCCGAACCAACAATTTTTCCGAGTCAAGTTTATTTTACCGAACCAGTTGATTTTTCTGAACGAGTAGCATTTTTACCGAACCAGGTCATTTTTCACGAACGAGCCATTTTTCCCGAACCAAGCCAAATATCCCGAACCAACTAAAAATACCGAACAAAAAAAAAATACCGAACAAAGCATAAATCCCGAACCACCAAAAAAATACCGAACCAACAAATTCCCACCAAAAATTCCGAACCAACTACACTTTCCGAACGAAACAAAGAAACAATTATAGAATGACATGCTAGGTTGCCTACTTCCTCTTTTCCCCGCCAATTTAGAGCTGTGTGCCTACTTGCTTGAGCAGCTTGCCTGCCTGCTTGTTTTTATTTAATACTTGTTCCGTAATCGTTTAGTTTAATATGAAAGTTGTTCCGATTTTTATTTTGAAAGTTATGTATTTTTAGTTAAATTTTTCGTCTAATTTTAAAATTAGTATTTTTTCGTAAAGTTCAAGTTTTATCTTTTATTTAATACCCGCTTTAGATTTTGCCTCGTTTAGCTTTAGAGTACCATCTTAATTTTATTCTCTCCTTTTTCATTAAGTAAATTTTATTTTTCAGTCGAAAGTTAATTTCTTCGTTTAGTTTAATTTTTATTAATTGTTTCGTTTTCATATTTGTTTTTAATATCGTTTATTTAATTTTCGCCAAGCTTTAATTTCTCGTTCTTTAATTAATTTACTCTCAAAGTCTTAATTTAGCACCATTTACTTTTTAATTACTTTTAGCTTATTTACCTTGCCTTTTACTTTTAAGTTTTGCAATTTTATTTTACAACAACGACCAATCTATTTCTTTTTCACCAAAAGACGACTGATTCGCACTTTCAACCTTAGCCAATTCGAATTGAATCGAAAAAGAACATAATAAAAACAATAAATCAAAATGGCGCCGCTGCCGGCTCTTTTCGTAAAGATTAACGGTTTTCTGTGAGAGACGCGTTGCTTTTTGGGATCCGTTCATTCGTGAGCGTTATTTTTCGTGTCAAAAGTTTTCAAAAATTCATAAAAATTAAAAAAAATTCAAAAATACAAAAACATTAAAAAACATATAAAAAGCATTTCTTTTTCAAAGTTTTGCACCAAAAAGATTTTATTTTTCTAAGTGTATATATATATATATATATTCTCTATTTTTTGTGGCATCTTTTTCTTTTGCTTTTGCAGGTGCATGCGTACTAGATCTTCAACTTATTCAGAGCCCGAGACTCGTGAAGATTTAGATATGGATGGTGTACCCCCCAACATCAATAACAACAATGTTCCCCCACCCGACCTTAGAACAATGGAGGAGCTTTGTCAACCCACAATGTATGGACGAGGAGGACCGATTGCGCCGATGCAAATCACGGCTCCGGAGTTTTTGTTGAAGCATCACATGATCCAACAAGTGCAAACTAATCCATTTCGCGGATTGCCTGATGATGATGCCAACAAGCACCTCGACAAATTCATTACTATTACTCAAAGCATGAAGTTGCCCGGTGTTACTATGGATGTCCTTCACCTACAGCTCTTTCCACATACTTTATCTCACCACGCCAAAAAATGGTTTGATCGTCTCCCGAAGAATTCCATTCATACTTGGGACGACATGACTCAACGATTTTTGTCGCGCTACTTTCCACCATCCATGGTCACGAGCCTTCGAAATCAAATAAGAGGTTTCATGCAAGAACCCGATGAATCTCTCTTTGATGCTTGGGAAAGATATAATGTTTTGATCGATCGATGTCCAAACCACAACATGCTCCCCGTTACGTTGATTGATACTTTCCATAATGGTTTAACTTTTCGTGATCGTGATACGATTAATGCAGCCGCCGGTGGCACATTTATGAAAAGAAGACCCGAGGAGTGTAGAGAGCTTATTGAGAACATGACTACTCATCACAAAAATTGGGATTCATCAGCTTCTTCAAGGAATAACCCAAGAGTCAATGTTTCTTCTACTTCAGCAAACCCAGATATGACCGAATTCACCCGCATGATGGTCAAAATGAACAAAAATATCTTGCTCATAGCTACGAATCAACAACAACATGTTAAAGCTGTAGCAATTTCTTGTGAGACTTGCGGCGGTCCTCATTCATACACCGATTGTCCTTCTACTCAAGGCAATTCGGAAAACGTGTATGCGGCTTATGGTAACTATTCACCGGAAAATTACCAAGCCCGACCTCAAGGTGATCGGAATTTGCTAAGTTACCGTTCTAACAACTATCTTTCACCCGGTTTTTCTCCTCAAAACCACAACCCCAACAACTACAATAGAAGCACTCAAAACCCACCTCGAGCTTCTACTCCATATCACCCACCCGCCCCCAACCTCTACCCATAAATCAAGATGTTGAAACTTTCATGAGAACCCAAAGAGAGCTAGTTAACAATCTTCAAAGCCAAATCATCAACTTGAAAGGTGATATCACTAAGGGAATGATATTAGAACCGAGCTTTGTCAAGATATGCAAACTTCTATCAGCACTCAGACGAATGATTTGAAGAACATGATGGCTAGTTTCTTTCAAGGTAATCAACCATCTACTTCGGGCTCTCTACCTTCAAACACTGTTACCAACCCGAGAGCGAATGTAAGTGCTATTACTACCCGTAGTGAAACAACTTTAGTAGGACCATCTATCCTACCCCCAGTTACACCATCTACACCTCCTCCACCACCATTTATCCCTACTACTCCTACACCTAGTATTAGTTCACCATTACCGTCTCCGCCTCGTCATGAAGAAGTACCCATGAAGAACCCTTCACCAACCCCACCTTCCACCTCTAAACCCTCAACATCTCAACATTTACCTGCTACACCTACACCTTCCACTTATAAACCCAATATTCCTTATCCATCTCGCTTAGACAAGGCCAAACTGCAAACCAAGGATGACATTCAAGTGTCAAACTATTTGAAGAAAGTTTCAGAAATGACCATCACTTTTAGCTTTGTTGAAGCTCTAGCACAAATGCCTAAATTTGTTAAGATGTTTAAGGAATTATTTAGCAAGAAGCAGAAGATGGCCGAGTTTGTTAATACTCGATTGAATGAAAATTGTTCTGTCGTCCTTCTTAAAGAACTTCCGGAGAAACTTGGAGATCCCGGTCGTTTTGTGCTACCATGTACTTTTCACCAAACCGAAGAATTTACTGCCTTAGCCGATCTCGGGGCAAGTATAAATCTGATGCCTTTAAGTGTTTGGAAAAAGTTATCATTACCCGACCTTACACCAACAAAGATGACTATTGAGCTTGCAAATCGCACTTTCGCTTACCCAGTTGATATTGCCGAAAAAATACCGAACCAACAAATTCCCACCAAAAATTCCGAACCAACTACACTTTCCGAACGAAACAAAGATTCCGAACAAACAATTATAGAATGACATGCTAGGTTTCCTACTTCCCCTTTTCCCGCCAATTTAGAGCTGTGTGCCTACTTGCTTGAGCAGCAAATCGCACTCTCTCTTACCCAGTTGGTATTGCCAAAAAAATACCGAACCAACAAATTCCCACAAAAAATTCCGAACCAACTACACTTTCCGAACGAAACAAAGATTCCGAACAAACAATTATAGAATGACATGCTAGGTTGCCTACTTCCCCTTTTCCCGCCAATTTAGAGCTGTGTGCCTACTTGCTTGAGCAGCTTGCCTGCCTGCTTGTTTTTATTTAATACTTGTTCCGTAATCGTTTAGTTTAATCTGAAAGTTGTTCCGATTTTTATTTTGAAAGTTACGTATTTTTAGTTAAATTTTTCGTCTAATTTTAAAATTAGTATTTTTTCGTAAAGTTCAAGTTTTATCTTTTATTTAGTACCCGCTTTAGGTTTTGCCTCGTTTAGCTTTAGAGTACCATCCTAGTTTTATTCTCTCCTTTTTCAAGTAAATTTTATTTTTCAGTCGAAAGTTAATTTCTTCGTTTAGTTTTATTTTTATTAATTGTTTCGTTTTCATATTTGTTTTTAATATCGTTTATTTAATTTTCGTCAAGCTTTAATTTCTCGTTTTTAATTAATTTACTCTCAAAGTCTTAATTTAGCACCATTTACTTTTTAATTACGTTTAGCTTATTTACCTTGCCTTTTACTTTTAAGTTTTTCAATTTTATTTTACAACAACGACCAATCTATTTCTTTTTCACCAAAAGACGACTGAGTCGCACTTTCAACCTTAGTCAATTCGAATTGAATCGAAAAAGAACCTAATAAAAACAATAAATCACTCTCGTAGCCAGCACCAGCAGCCTACGAAAAGGCATAACGTTGGGAAAGCTGATGACACTACTCCCACAACCCGCACCAAGAACTACTCAGGATCCAAGCCTAAATGTTCAAAGTGCAACTATCATCACGTTGCTGGAGGACAAACCAAGCATGCTACAAGTGCGGCCAACAAGGCCATTTTGCTCGTGAATGTCAAGCAAATGTTGCTACCCCGGGTCGACCCAATAACAATCCTGGAAACAGCAACAAAGGCAAGTCCAATGCTCGTGGGAGCAGAAGTGGGCAATAGGGAAACAGAAACCCCACAGGTGGAGGCAATAGTAGACCAAAGAAAGCTGTGGTATGTTACGAGTGTGGAACCTGTTGACATGTGAGACCCGACTGTCCCAAGCTGGCCAACCAGAAGAAGGACAACAAGGGAACTTCTTCCCAAGTGTACATGGCCGACAATGCCCAAGCTAATCCAGACTCCAACATCGTCCCTGGTACGTTTTTACTAAACCAACGATATGCATCTGTCTTGTTTGAAACGTGGGCAGACCAAAGCGTTATATTTACTAAATTTAGTAGGGTATTGGAAATCACTCCATTAGTTCTAGACCCCTATGATGTTGTAGAATTGCCAAAGGAAAAGTTGTGACGGTTGACACCATCATTCGAGGTTGTTCCTTAAACCTTTCCAATCACCCGTTTTACATCAATCAGATTCCAGTAAGTCTTGGTAGCTTTGATGTCCTCATTGGCATGAATTGACTAGCAAGTATCATGCAGTTATCCTATGTGATCAAAAATTGGTTCGTATACCTTGGGTAGATGAAACCTTAATTATACTAGGGGACGGTAACCCCGATATAGTCAGCACTAGATTTAGTGTCATTTCTAGCACCGACAAGCCAGGGAATACTTGGTCAAAGGATGCCCCATTTCCCTAACCTGTTTTCTCCCCGCCTAAACCTGAAAGACACATCCAACTCATAATGGGTGTATTTTGTAGGGTTATATCCGCTATTTTAGGCAAGCCTGAACCTGAAAGACACATCCAACTCATAATGGGTGTATTTTGTAGGGTTATATCCGCCACTTAGGCAACCCTTAACCTAAAAGACACATCCAACTCATAATGGGTGTATTTTGTAGGGTTATATCCGCCACTTAGGCAACCCTAAACCTGAAAGGCACATCCAACTCACAATGGGTGTATTTTGTAGGGCTGTGTTCGACATCCCTCGTAAGGAGATGTTGAATGACCCATGTTTTTGGACATTCCTTTTCCTTCTTCGGGTCCAATTAGTTCGACAAAACCATCATCCACCAGATCCTGGGAGGTGTAATTTTTCCCCTCTTTAGGAGTCAAAATTTGTGCAAATTTTGAACCAGTAATAGTGAATGCATGACACTTTTTACAGCACCCCGCAAGGCGCGCACTTCTTTATTCTTGGTATCTTCTTTTACTTCCATCATTTGAGGTACTCCTTTTCTGCGCCCCTTTCGCTCAGTCCCGCAGCAAATGAAGCAGATTCTTTGCAACTTCCTACCCAATCGCCATCAACAATAATCTTAACCTCTCTGTTGGGTAGAAACTTTAGTACTATTAACTAATGTCTGTATCCCACAAGCTTGAGGTATAACTGCAAGTCTTTTGCGTGAAGCTGATGACATAGGAGGGGTTCTAGTTAAAATATTCTTTCATTTTATTTTACCTTCAACCCCAATTTTCACCATTGGGTGTGGAGATATAGCCTATATCTCACTCAAAAAGGATGCAGAAGTATTGCATCCCCAGCTTTCCCAACATATAAAACATGCTGGCGTGTTCTCCTCATAGCAGAAACCATCTGCAGTGGAATTGCCCTCCTAACCAAATCCACAACACCATTGGTCCTCTCCCAATATCCTGGAAGGATGAATAGTGCGACCCGGATAAAGATCTCCTTGCATTCCCTTCTATCCATCCATAGCAGCAGTCTCTTTTACTGCTCAATCGGATGTATAGTGCGACCCGGATAAAGATCTCTTTGCATTGCCTTCTATCCATCCATAGCAGTAGTCTCTTTTACTGCTCAATCGGATGTATAATATGATCCGAACAAAGATCTCTTTGCATTGCCTTCTATCCATTCATAGCAGCAGTCTCCTTTACTGCTCAATCGAATGTATAGTGCGACCCGGATAAAGATCTCTTTGCATTGCTTCCTATCCATCCATAGCAGCAGTCTCCTTTACTGCTCAATCGGATGTATAGTGCGACCCGGATAAAGATCTCTTCGCATTGCTTCCTATCCATCCATAGCAGCAGTCTCCTTTACTGCTCAATCGGATCTATAGTGCGACGCGAATAAAGATCTCTTTGCGTCACCTTCTGTCCACCCGTAGTAGTAAAAGCCTTCATTACTGCTCAAACGGACGTATAAGAGTAACCTAGGTGTAGACCACTTCGTTAATGCCACCATTCGTACCTGAGAGAGAGTCTGAAATGAACTATATACTTAGAACATCTTCACATAAAAGATAACTACGTTTTTAGTAGCTTTGAGGACAAAGCTAAAATAACGGGATGGTGCTGTAAAATCTATGATTTTACCATGATTTTATGTAATGAAGTTCCACCCATTAATCCTAGAACACGTACTCATGTGTTATGTTTCTATAAGTTGTGTGTGAACTTGTCCATTGTGTACTTATACCTTTACATTCATATTTGTTGTAAATAAGTTACATAGCTCAAACCTTGTACTTAAGACTAGGAGAACAAATGATAAAAATGTATAATCAATACTTGGCTATACACAACACTAATTCAAAGTTTGAAAACATGCTACATAGTGTATGTAGCTGTGTATGTATGTTTTTATGTACACCACGAAACATGTCTTAACCTTCTTGGACTAGCCCATGACCATACTCCTTATGTGCTAGCCCAACATAAGCCCAAGCCCAAGGACCATTACCGTTTTGGCAAGCTAGACACGGCACCCCATATGTGGAAGAAGAAGGGTTGTCTTGGTTTTGGGAAAGCCAACACATGGCACAATGGTTCTTACCAAGGCAATCATGCATTTTGCCTTCACCCTTCTCTCTTTCCTTTTAGCCGAAACACACACACACATACATTCTCATTTTCTCTCATGCAACTTAAATTTCACATTCTCTCTTCACCTTCTCTCTCAAATGATTCGGCATTAAGCCACAAGAATCCAAGTTTGTTCATTTATTCTACTAGATCCTTGTCCCATCTTAACTACTAATCATTTAGTAGCATCATCATCATCTTTGGAGGTATTATAACAAGCCCTAGCCAAATCTTTAAGGGCCACGGCTTAGTTATATTTAGGGTTTTCATCATCATCTTGATTAGATCTCCAACCTCCTTGTTCATCTAGATCTTCCTTGGTAACATTTAAGCAAGAAAGGTATACTCCTTATGTTTCTTCATTTTCACTTGCATGCATCATCATCCATCTATAAACACATGTAAATAACTTGTTAAAAATCAAGATTTAGTAAATACCATGACCTTAAAGGTCACGGCATATTTTTCTGCACCCTTAGTCATGGTTAAAAATCTTTTAAATAAGAAACCTATGACTAGTACTATATGTTTTAACTAGATTTAAAATCATATGAAACATTTTATAAATTTAAATGTAGCATGAGTTACAAATCTTACTTTATGGGACTTTGATTAACTAATAATCATAGATCTCATAAAATAAACTTGTGTAACTTAAAAATCATGAAAACCATGACCTAAAGGGTCACGGCATAATTAAGTGGTTAACTTATGATTTATGTACTAAGTTTTAATAATGGAATATGTAATATTACATGTAAAATGGAATACTAAAAATCACTAAAATGATTTTTGTGAACATATTTAGCCGTGGGCTATATATGACCTAGAATGGGTTTTAAATGTACATGCATGCTTATATAAACCATAAATCTAATGATAAGTGTTAACTTAAACATTATGAACGTAAAACAAGCTTATAAAATCTTATGGGAACCTTGGGAGAAAACAATATAGTCGTGGGCTACATGTAGTTTTCTTGGAATAATGGTAACCTTGGGAACATGCATGTAACCTAGATAATCATGTTGTATTTTTGTAAATATTTACAAGACTTAAAAACTAGCTAAAATGTTCATCTTGGAAATACCAAGATTTAAAATTATAGCCATGGGCTATATGTATGTATGTATGGACTTTTGACTTGATTTCTTGATTTATACATAACTAGATATATTTTGGGGACACTTATAAGTACATGCAACCTTAAAATAAGTTTTGACTCATCTAATAAGCTTTAACTAATTATAGCCGTGATTTATAAGCTCATATTAGGGCTTATGACTTACATGCAACCTTGTAACACATCTAGATCTTGTTTGGTACATCACATAAAATAAACTATAAGTTTTATTCTTTTGTTAAGATTTAAAACTAAATATAGATAAGCTAATAATAAGCTTATAATAAAATCCTAGACTAATACTTACATAAAATGAAAAGTAGGGTTAATGGACTAATTAAGCCCATGCAACATTAGTCCAAGACTTAATGGACCTAATAAGCCCATTTAATAAATCTTAGTAACCTAATGCACTTAAGTTTATACTTGAACCCATTTAAAATGATTAATGGACTTAAAATGTATTTAAGCCTAATAAATGTGTTAAAGGCCCATTTAACATGTTAGTAAACTTAAAAATGTATTTAGGCCTACTAAATGGCCCATTAGATGTTTAGCCCATTTAATGAGTCCATATAATGTTTTGAATGTTAAATAAAAGTTTTTATAATAAAATGCAACTAATAAAAACTTTTGGAGTAAAATGACAATTTATGAAACTTAAGGACTAAAACCGTGACTTATGAAACTTGTTTTGATAAATTAGTAAACACAAGGACTGAAAATGTAATTATCCAAAAGTATAGGTTTTAATAAATACCATTCGTGGCATATTAAACCCTAGGGACCATTTTGGGAAGTTTCTAAAAGTTATTTTGTCATTTGAAAACCCTAGGGACCATTTTGGTAATAATCCGAAACTTAAAGAAGACCTAGGGGCTGTTTTGGTCATTTTATGAAAGTTATAAAACCTAAGTTTAACTAGGGGGACTAAATCTGCCATAAGCCGAAACTTTAACAAGCCCTAGGTACCAAATGTGTAACAATCCGAAAGTTTACTTTGTTTAAAATATGGAGGGACTAGTTTTGCCATGTTCCGAAACTTTAACAAGCCCTATCCCTAATTCTATTTTAAACTTAGTAAAACTTAAACAAACCCTAAAATATAAGAATTTATAATATAAATTCTTAAACTTGTAATTTATAAATTATTTTATAAATGTGAAATAATTTATGGGAACTTTTAAGTTAAATAATATATTTTATTTTATATGTCAAAGATAAAATATTTATATTTTACTTTATGAAATAAATTGCATAAACAATATGGATATGTATTACTAATACATAAACTCATATACTTTTAGGAAATAAAATTATATGAACGTTGAGTAAGTTGAATACTAATATTATAAGTCGAACACCTTACGTTTACTTAAAATATAAAACTTAATAGTAAGTTTAAATGGATGATTATAATACATGAACTACAAACGTAAACTAATATTTAAGTAGAACATTTGTATGTTTACTTAATTATGAACCTTAATAGTAAGTTTAAATGGATGATTATAATACATGAACTACGAACGTAAACTAATATTTAAGTAGAACATTTGTATGTTTACTTAATTATGAAACTTAATAGTAAGTTTAAATGGATGATTATAATACATGAACTACGAACATAAACTAATATTTAAGTAGAACAATTTTATGTTTACTTAATTATGAAACTTAATAGTAAGTTTAAATGGATGATTATAATACATGAACTACAAACGTAAACTAATATTAAGTAGAACATTTTTATGTTTACTTAATTACGAAACTTAATAGTAAGTTTAAATGAATGATTATAATACATGAACTGTGAACGTGAACTAATATTTTAAGTAGAACGTTTTATGTTTACTTAGAAATGAAACTTATAATGATAAGTTTAAATGGATATTGTTAATACTTGAACTACGGTTATTTAGATAAATATCGTAGCATAAATGAACTGACTAAAAATATGTATAAGCATACACATATGTTCTTTGTACTATCTATTAAGACTGTACTATTTGATTAGGCATAACTTTTGGCGTGAGCATTATTTGGATATTCTTGTTATACAACTATTTCCAACTCCCAGGTGAGTTTACAGCCCCATATAACTATTGATAAACTTTTCCTCTACGGGGGAGAAAACATGCAACTATTTTAAAATGGACATAACATAATTGTATAAACTTGACTATGATTGACTAGAAACTGTTAAATTATTGTAAATCTCCCGAATGTTATAAATAGATCTATTAGGGATAGACCATCCCCATCTGGGTGGGTCATGCTCACTGTGTCTTGGCCGGAACAACAGATGTATACCATGTTGGAACTGGGTTTGGGTGTCTTTTTGTAAGACACTACGTCCTCATCTGTTGAGGATTATGGAAGGTTAAGCTTCAGTTTCGAGTAATAGCAAATGTAATCTACTTTTTAGTAAGAATGTTTTGTGCATTGTTACTTCTATGATTAATGTATGTCCAAACTAATTAATGTTAAAATAAATTCACCAACTTTATGTTGACCCTCTAAGCATGTTTATCTCAGGGAAATGAAGTTAGAACGAGATATGTGCATGGACTCAAGCATCTATGTAATCTGCATCATAGGAATCATCAAGGGTTCCATTTGGGGAAAATGAACAATCTACTTATGACATGTTAAAGACAATTTTTATTTATTTGTTTAATAAACATGAAATCTGATTTGAGTAACTCCTTATCTTATGCTCTATGGACTATGTGCTATCGATCCACCCTTGCGACATCTCCGTTGATAATTCCGCATATTTTGACCCTACCCGGGGTGTCACAAATATGGAAAAATTCAGGCAAGGTTACATATCGGCATCACCTACGAAAGAACTAAGAACTACCAACGTGAGATATTATATGTATATTTAACTTTATTGTTTTTTTCATTTGCCAATCAACTTCTCTTACTCTACTTCATCTTTTCTTCTTATTACTTCTATTTGTGATAGCTGGTGTAAATTGAAGAACTTATGCATAACATATACAATGAATGCGGCCTTTGGCGTAACGGTATTCCGACCTAGTGCCAAGAAGTTGAAGTCTAAGTCCCATTAAGGGTAAAAGATGTAAGGTAGATAGGGGTTGAATTTGATATTTAAAAGGCATGTATAATATGATACATTCTATCTACATATATTTTTATCTTTACAATGTCTAGAGGTTACTGTTTTCACTGATCACTAAATAATTGTGTGAAATGTTGTTTAAAAAATTTATTGTTTGTAACTTAGTAGTACATCCACCTTAATACCTTATTTTTTCAAACTGTTAATAGTAATAGTCATTAGTTTTTTGTTTATAAATTGGTCTTTGCGGAATCATCGGAACGAGACAATTTTTGGCGTTGTTTTACCACAACGTAATTTATTTTTTGATAAGATTGTTGAATGTTCTTTTAGATGGTACTCTTATATGAACAAATTGTGTATGATTTAATTTTTTTCCGACTTAAAATCTTCGCTGTTCCAAAAAAAATATATTATGTATGATTTAATTTTTTTTCCGACTTAAAATAATATATCATGATTATCGTTTTAGTGTAAAGTTATTTTCAGAACCAATAAAATATATAGAACCACCATTTTATTTCTAACGATGCATATGTACTTTCATTAATATGTATAAATTAACGTTTACTAATTGTTTTATTGGTTATAGATTAGAGTATCATGAGCGATATGAAGAGTGCACATGTAACACCTCATTTGTTAAAATAGGATGATACAGTAAATTATGGCGTGTCATCAAAGCATGCAAGGTAATGTCTAAACATTCATGACCATAAATAGAATACCAGAATCAAACATCGGTAGTCTAGTAACTCACACACAAGCAATATAAGTACTGTAAATGGAAAGGACTAAACAATGTCCAAAAGAAGTAATGTATGATAAAGTAGGAATAAATGCATAAGGTAAAAGAGGCCGGATAGCTTCCAATCCGAATGCACATACTCTGGAGTTCCTACTTGAGTCCTTGGGTACCTGCCGTTTTGGAACATGGAAAAGTAGACGGCTGAGCATAACGCTCAGTGCACGAATATACAATAAAGCATGGAGAACATAGAATATGGGAGCATATAAAGAGTATAAAGCATTAATGGCAGTGGAAATGAATAAGTCCCAGAAAAACCTAGTTGTCTGACATGTTAACTGGTTTTAGTTCTGAAAACATAGCTTATGTTACTTATGAAAATCTGTATTGTTAATGTACCATAATAGCCAATATAGGTCATGAGGTCAACAACATGCATGAATACTTGGAGGGGTGACATCGTCATGCAAATTAGAGGGGATGCCTCTAATTTAATTGGTAAGTGGGTAGGAGGGATTAGCTCCTTGTGAATGATGCAAGGCACACACCACATTCACCATGAAATCCTAAATGAAACATGTAACTAGGATGCACCCATATGCCCCACATGATAATATAATAATATAACGGTCAAATAACTGAAAAGGGACGCCACGAGCTATCACTCTGCCGTGGTGAAGTCATAACATTAGTGCCTTTGGTGTTATGATTATGGTACCTCCATAACTAGGTGAAACTGGTCATGCATGTATATGGCTAAGGTAACTAATAAACATAAACATTTAATCTGTAACAACTAGGGAAAACAGTTGGCTGCATACGGGAAATCCTAATGAAGGAAGAGATTGTCCTTACTGAAGGACGATAAATCCGTACCTTATGTCCAGTAGAAGCTAAGGAAAACGATTAAGACTAATCTGTCTCGACGGATAACACTACATAAGAAATATGGACGTGTATGAGTTGTCTGAATTACATGTGTTTTACTGGTTCCGTGTATTATTAGCTTTTTATACGTATTCTTTCATGTTTTACTGTTTAATGTGTTAACTGTAGTTATTCTGATGTTCTGTTAAGTATTAATCATGTAATAGTGTATTATAATACTTGTATTGTAATACCAAGTAACTTTTTAAAAATAGCAGGTTTCCATAAATAGCAAGTTTCTAAAAATAGAAAGTTTCTAAAAACAGTAAGTTTCCACAATTAAAAATAATCTGGATTATAATTAATAATTAAAGTTTAATTAGTACAATACAAGTCATGGTTATAGCTTGTTAATTAAATAACCGGTTAATTAATTAAACTATACGTTATATGATTTTAGTTAAAATACATGTTTTAATTAAATGACTAAGTAAAAATACCTTAGGTTATACAAAATTAATTAAATAAATAAATTTAGCCTAAGGTTTAGTATAACGTGACTTTAAAAATAGTTTTCATAAAAAACCCGAATCCCGAGCCCGTGTTCTATATAAGCCGAACCAAATAAGCTATACAAAAGTCCCACCGAGACCTTGAAGGGGTCTCGGTTGACACTAACTAAATCAACCAAACATGTAAACATACCCCGACCTAATAATGTCGGGGTCCTTTGGTCTCAGTCCGAATAAACAAACCAAGTCGAGCCCCTTTGGGGGTCTCGGTGGTGCCTCGGTTACACCCAAACCGAACAACAAACACACCCCGACCTTCGGTCGGTGTTTCTTACCTGCGTCCGAGCCAAACCACACCAAGCTGAGAGTCTTGAGACTCTCGGTGGTGGTGAAAGAAACAAAGCCGAGCCCCATTTAGGGTCTCGGTGTCTCAGCCGAACCACAACCACGCCAAACCAAACCCGAAACATGAATTTAATTAATGTTATACATGTTTTATTCTTGTTCTTGATGATTAATTAAATAATAACATGAAATCAAAAGAATTAAATAAAAAGGAAAAAGGTTTGATTTATACCGAATGCGTGAAAAGAAAAAGGGTCAAGTCCGCATGGCCTTTATGGGCTGGGCCACACACATGCTAACAAAAATCGTCTGAATCGTCCTTGTGGTTGATGTATGGCCGGCGGCACAAGAGAGAACCAAGAAAGGGTTTTTACAATTTTTACTAAAAGCAAAATTATGAAAATAACTTTCCTGTGTTTTATTATTTAACTTAGGTTATGGGCCAAAGCCCATCTTCCTTCTTTTCTTGATGTTGCTGCGGCCAAAGGGAGTCCAACAGGAAACCCGTAACTTTTAATTGTTCAAATTATTGTCGTGTAAGTTCGTGATCTAATATTCATAAATTTGGTATTCATGATCGTGTCACATTTATAATCTTTATGATTGTTCGTTATTTAATGTCGTGACACGTGTATTAATATTATAAATGGAAAGTTTAATTTTATCGTGTTTTCATAAGTTACTGTTCACGTGTACTGTTCATGGTATTTTAATGCGGGTTTTACAGCACGTGTGTTTTCATATTATCCAACGAAAAGATAGTTATAATACATACAAAGAAAATACATGTGCATGGTCGTCGGGTACATGTTCCCAATGACATGCGACAATAAAAATTCATGTATTTATACCAAATAAACTAACTCGATGAAAATACATGCATTTTAAGATTAAAAAATCATTCTCGTAGTTCTGTACATTTATTTGGTTCTGAAAATAATCTCATCTTATAGTTTATAATTATTAATATTTATATTTATTACATTAAAATTGCAATCTTACATATTTACATTTTTATTTATATATATATATATATATATATATATATATATATATATATATATATATATATATATATATATATATATATATATATATATATATATATATATATATATATATATATCTTTACATTATATATAAGAGGAGGGATATGCCACATAATCACTCCACTAATCCATGTCATCATTTTTTTCCACAAATTTTCGGAAGTTTTTGGCAGTATAATTAAAATTTCGAAAATGTTAAAAATGTTTGCCAATAGTAAGTTTCGAACCTGGATGTGTTAGTTCACAAACAAACGTATCTGCCATTATACCATAATGGTAGATGTGTTATGTATTGAAAAACTTAATATAAATGATTCAAAAATACCCAGAGTCGATGCAACTATACCTACTTAATCGTAATAGAAGATCACAAAACAGAAAACCCTAAAACAATAACCCTGAAACCCTAACGGAAAAGGTCTTCTTCTTTTGGACCTCGCGATCGACTACACGAATTAGGGTAAGCATTCTAACTATAAAAATTGTTATTACTTATATATGGTTACATCTACTTTTCCTTTAAAATTGTTTAAATTAATGTAAGTGTTATTTTATGTTGCTCTTTTGTTATACGGATTATTTGTCCTCGCATGTACATTTTCTTGGATCTAAAAGCCCTTTTTCGTCTCACCTATCTTGATACATTAATGTATACGCTTATGTAGTATGAAGGTGTTGAAGTGGTGACAGTTTTTCAAGGATTTCATAAGTTAATATTTAGTTAAATGAGACTAATTAGGTACGTATGCCACTGTTTTGTACGAGCTTTACTTAGTCATGGACCGAACTAACAAGTAGTACTAAATGATAACGCATCCAACAAAGACTCTTGATTACAGCATTTTACATTTTACCGTTGTGACCGTTATGTTCTCTAATGCTATTTTACCTTTGCAGTTGGTGCCTTTTTTCACATATACATATGTGTCAATCTTTAAACTAAGGTTGTAAAACATCTGCTTTTATTGCATCTTGATATAGAAGATTAACGATTGAGAACTCAAGAACATGGTGAGAAACTCATATACTGGAACAAAATGATTCCTTGCCATGTCAATAGATATAGGTATTTCACGCATCACTTTTCTCTATACTATGCTTCGGCAGGTATGAGTCTTCCTTTTTATTGGGATTTACATATTCTTATATAATTGATCGTATTGGTTTCCAATATATTGAGTTCTTTATTCTGTGGTATGATTTTAGTTTCTTTTTTACTTTCTATAAGACATAATAAGTTTTTATATGCCGTTGAGAGTTATTGGAAAATATGGCATGGGCATATAAAGAGGTATTGTTACTATTCTTGTGATCGATCATTAAGTGGACAACAAGTTTGTGGACTGTATGTTGATATGATGTATATGCATTACCACCAATGAAGGGGCCATCTGTTGTAAACTGATTAGAGTTAGCTATGCCTGAGGTAACTCATATTGTAAGTAAAACAAAAGTTTCGTATATACTCATACTAAGTGATTAGATGTTTAATCTAGGAACTAGCTAATAATGAAACAGTAAGGCGAAGAGCACTAATTTATACCTGATATGCAGGTTGTATCATCACATTTTCCTGTTTACTACAGTTGTGATGAGGATAATTTAGCACACTTGACGAAGCTATTGCCTCTGACCAGCAGCTGGGGATTTCTACAAGTCGGCTACAAACTTCTGATGTGCTTTTTTATATTTCACAAGGCATCTTTTAGGTATAATTCGTTTCTCTATTGATTTTGGACCTGTTCGTTAATGCACATTCTTTCTTTCAGTAATGTTGTTTGTTAAACTATTAGGGGACGTTTGGTAGGATTGAATCGCGAAGAATGGAAACGCAGTAAAGAATAGAATTGTATAGAAAGAGAATGGTTGTAAGAAAGGAGAAGTGGGTGTTGTGTTTGGGAAAGATAAAGAATAGAGTGTTGGAATGGACTACATAATCGACAACAGTGTTTGGTACAACCAGAGAATGAAATGATCACTACTAATTTTTTATTACATTAGTAATGATACTTCTTTACCACAATAACCAGAGATCACGTACTTCCAACTAGTTAATTGATACATGATCAACTTTGACACTGTCATAGTTCCAACCATGGCACGATCAAATATCGTTCTTGGAATCACGTCATCGTTCTTTCATATACAATCATGTATTCATTTATTCAAGCAACCCGAGATTGATCCTTGTCGCCCCCTGACCACCTACCTACTTGTTTAATCCTGAGCCTTGCGTAAATCGTGACAAGAAGTTAACTCGCATGTGAATATTTAAGACTTTAAGTCTAGTCACAACAATAGGTCTTCATGTACAATCATGTACAACGTGCTAACATCAAACTGTGGTATACAAATTACAATACCAACTTAACACTAACATAGAAAATTATTTTGATGTAGAAGCATATAAAAAGCAAATGAAGGATAATAGAAATAACTATCAAAGTCAATCATGAATCGAAGTATACTTGTATTATTAAAAAGAAACCACTTAAAACCAAAGAATTTAACATTAGTAGATACATTCTTAATCAAATTAAGATAACAAAAAAAAACACAAGTATGAACGAATATGTCTGAGATATAATTTAGTCTTAGGTATTTTATCAAACATGTGAGATGCACCACAAGACATTAATGTAGACGTGACCATCCTCTAACTGTTATGAAACCTATCAACTTGCAAGCATGAGTGTCTATGACTAACTTACATATTATAGTCGATGATAAACAACTTTTAGTATCAATAACATAAAGATGGCAGGTACACATTTAATTTGAAAAGAAAGCTTGGCAATATTGTTTGAGACAAGCAGTGTGAATTGGTTTTTGTTTTAGGAAATGTGCCTTGCACGTGAGGTGAACTTTTATACCTCTAATTTTTAGAAATAATTATCATTCTCTGTGAATGAGACGGAGGAATACAAGCACGCATAATTTTCGTTTCCCACCCATTCTTCACTTTTTGAGAAGAATCAATATAGTTGAATGAGAATCGATATTTAATTCTCCATTTCCATTCTCTACTAAAACAAACACGAGAGTTGCCACTGTTTTCTTTTCTTTTTATTCCATTCCATCATACAGCTCTCCTTATGCTAGGAACACCCTCATTTCACCTTCATTTTACCCACACTAAACCCTAACAACTCAAATTCACTGTTACTAATATTGGATCAAAAAAAAATGGCTAAGATCTAAAGTGATCGATGGCGTTATCAAGTATAAAATGGTTATCCGTATTTATATCATATGTACAGAATTGTAGGAATAAAGAACATGAACGTCTTTGTGTTGATAAAGAGCTTGGGAATATCTTTACTCGCTTTAAAACTGAGAAGGGTTTGACTCACTTTGGAACGGTTAAGTTATGTTACGATTTTCTTGAAAGATTTGGGATTTCATACAGTAGTTAATAGAAATAAGTACATAAAGTTAGTTTGAGGTATATTCAGTTGATTCTGATTGAACAAGGCTGGGATTTGCAATGAATATTTAGGAACAGTTCATCCAAGGTCGATGCTTCATGAAGGCCATGTTTGTTCCATCTCAGAAAACTAATTTGATAAATGATTATATAATCAAGGTTTGTTACCTTTTTTAGCTCAGTATAGCAAAGTATATGTATTGTTTGTATGATTCTTGACATTGTTATACGATAGATACTTGGCTCGGAAACTTGCGCTGATACTATGGATGATAATCAAATGATAAGAGATATCCCTGGTGGAGAAATTAAAGAAACGTGTAACCACCGGTATGTTTTACAAGCATGTATAATATGATGTATATACAACTTCCACAACAATTACATCAGATACCCACAAAATATTATTTTTCATAAACCACTATTTCTTTTAATACTATCAGATACGCAATAGATATGCCACCAGAAATGAAATCTCAAGGTGAAGACCAAGATCCGTTAAAGTAATTGAAGGTCTTCGGTGGTGCTTTATTGCCTGGGGTTACTACTCATATGGGGATCAGTGCGGCCGGTAAAACCACTTTAATGGTTGGTTTAGCAGGACAAAATACAGGTGAATATATCGACGGAAGTATCACAAGAAATAAACATTTGCTCGTGTAGCAGGATACTATGAGCAAACTGATATTCACTCGCCTCACGTCATTGTCTGCGAGTCCTTGCAAAATTTTGCATGGCTCCGGTTACACCCTGAAGTTGATGCAGCAACCTGAGAGGTGAATTATAATGATATGTAGAAATTAATTATGATTTATGTGCTAATACCTAATACAAGAAGAATATCTGATGTTATATTATATGTTTCTTACATATAGATGTTCATTGAGCAGGTGATGGAGCTTGTATGTGGACTTGATGCAAGAGCAGCCGCCATAGTCATGAGAATGGTGAGAAACACGATAGACATAGGAAAAACAGTGGTCTGCTGCATACATCAGCCAAGTATCATCATCTTTGATGCTTTTCATGAGGTAAGTTTGTATCAGATACACATATTATGCTGTCAGTCTCAAACATAACGGAAATGATTGCAAATATTTGTTTCCAAAAGAGGAGGTGGAGATATATATGTGGGGTACAGTAGGACGTCATTCTTTTCACTTAGTCAAGTACTATGAGGTAAGTATCATCAACATGTACAAATTTAAGAGAAAACTACATGTAATAGTTGAACTATAAAATATGAACATCCTTGAAACTTCTAAAATGTAGGAAATTGGAGTGAATAAACTGAAAGACGGTTATCTTGAATGAGGTTTGTCAGGTTAGTTTCTTGTGGGTTTTGTTTTTTTCAATATTTTTTTGGTTTAATGTGGATTATGCCTAAACTGACTTATCGCAGTTGCGATATCTGATCCAGAAATGAAGCACATGTCGTGCGCTGCCCTACTATTAGGATGCAAATTCCGAAGTTGGGTCTGACTTTTATGTCTTTGTTGCGCCCTTTTGTTGCCACGAGCTGCTGCTTCAGTAAACAACTCAGTTCAGTAAGCACTAATAAGTTGATTTATATTTTTGGCATGAAGCCCATTTCAAGTTCTTTTTACATTATGTGAATTATGCGTTGTCAGATAGTAGCACCAACCAAAGACGAAAATGGAATCTTGGTTTGAGAAGGCGTGCAACGAGAGGTACATCAAGCACATCAAAATGATGTGACGAGGTACCGCATCAGATACTATGAGAGAGTTTAAGGCATGGCCATTTCAGAATACAATTGCTTAATTATATCTTACTTTCACTATTCCAGTATACAAATTCTTCTTTTAACTTAATCTTTTAGTATTTTATTTTCATAACTGCTTTGACTTGTCTTAGTGCTACTTAGAATATAAGAATGACTTGATCTGATGTTTGAGCATATATAACAGATCATATAGACAACTTTTTTATGTTTTTTTTATATCGAGCGCCCGCCCCCTATACACACATTTGCATGTCGCATTAGTATATGCTGCTAGACAAGGATAAAGATCCAAAGGTAAAAGACATTGCATCTCCGAGCATCTCTTATTCAAACTGAAATCCGTAATTTAAAGATGACCATATAGGTCAATGTGAAACACTTTTTGAACTTAGAATTTGTTTTATATAAATAAATAGAAAATTGCCATCTTTATATGATGATCTGCTAAAGAACCGGACTTTCATTCCTCTTTTTGATCTGCTAGACGTAAGTATTTGTTTCTTTTAAATGTTAAATTATATGGATTTTTACAAATGCATGCTTCTATATTCATATACTTTGATATATTATGTAGCTTTAATTAATGCCATGATAAGTAGCCTAATGAGCAGTAGGGTCATGGTTTATTTGACAACGTACCTTCCTAATTGTTTGCCTTGACCTTAAATTTTGTTTTTAAAAACTCATGCCATGATTTTTGACAAATGTTCTTATCTAGAAATCATTATCCTATCTCACGGATGTCATCTAAGCCTATTTTCCATGGTTTCACAAATGGTGCTGCTGTAAAGAAACTAACAATTTACTTCAAATTGAAGATATTATATGTCACAACATAATACCCACATATTCTATTTAATTCTACCCGAAATAAACACAAGCGTAATCATCAAATTATTATCATACCATTTATAACTACAATCAAGTAATTCATATTTGAAGAAAATGAGGATATTTAATTAGAATAAATAAACTGAAAATTCTAATTGTTTTTTTTTTTGAACGACAATTTCTTACAACTCATACAAAATATCTCACAAATTTTATCTCACATGTCTCCACCGAGACTTAAACCGACAAGTTTTAGGTTAGAGGGTCACTCACATACCGTTGGGTCAACAGACTAGAAAATACAATGATATAAATATTAAATCCAAAACGCAAGAACGTAATTAAACTCTACTTGCGAGAAAACCCCCAAGACAACCCATAAAAAACCTAAATAAACGGCACAAAAACATCGAAAAACATCTCGAACCACTAGAAAAAAGATTCAAAACACCTATAAACCACTATTGAAAGCTACCAAATCCTAGCAACAAAAACAATCAAAATTGCGTTGCTTAATTCCGAATTCTCCAAAACTTCATCGGATGCAACCCCATGAAGATTTTTATTCCCAAAGAATTACGCCTAAATCTTTTCCATGGCTGCCATGAGACGAATTTTTTCTTCTTTTTTGAAAATATGTTGTAAGAGAATCTATTCAATTAATGCTTTCCATGATTCAATCAAATGAATGTTAAAGAATTTTGGGATGGGCTTGATAAGACTGATGACAACTCTTTAGTAGAGGAAACATTCCTTGAAATTTACCGTCAATGTGTCGGTTTAAATACCGCACGAACTATGTACAATTCAGGAAACACTGTTCTGGTAGTCCAACTGATTTTTTTTGAATGAATGTTAAAGAATGGGCGGTGCAAGAGGGTGCTTCCTGCAACTATTGGCCTAATGGAAGAAACAATTGGATCGTGATATAGAAACATTTGAATCACAGTTAAATATTGTCACCATCCATAAGTGAGTATTTCATAAAAGTTACTTTTTTCTTTAGATCACTACGTAAGATACTTTGTATATATCTTGAAGATTTGAGTTTACATCATATATATGAGTTTTCTCAAAATGCACACAACATATTCAGAAAGAATTTGTTTATATGTTAGAAAGTAGTAAATGATAGCTTCTCTATAATTGTGTATCTAAGATAATGATTCGTTGCTTATGTTAGTTAAAGTTATTAAACTTTTACTAAATCTTTATGTAGACCACAAAGAACATTTATTGAATTTCTTAAATATAAATATTGAAATTATAGTTTGATTCGATAAGTTATGGTGTGGAATGATGAAATAATAATGTGAATATTTTTTCACGTCGAGTTGAGATCAGTGTAGATCTCTAAAATAACATAAAACCAATAAACTAATAACAACCACCTATTTTTTAAAAACTGACTTCTACTTTTTATAAATTTAAATATCTCACAAAAGGTAAATCGTTAAACAAAAAAAATATATCATTGCAACGAGAATTAAATCATCTTTCTATCGAGGGGAACATGTATATATATTTTCGGCGATTTTTTTTCAATTATTTTCTTAAGTCACGCCTGAGAAAGTCATATATGATTCGCTCACGAATCATATATAACTTTCTGAAATCATATATGATTCGTATCACAAATCATATATGATTTTATAAAATCATATAATTATATAGGATTCATGATACGAATCATATACGATTTCTGAAAATCATATATGATTCATGATACGAATCATATATGATTTTCTGAAAATCATATATAATTCGTGATACGATTTATATATGATTTTCACAGACGTGATTGAAAAAAATAATTAAAAAAAGTTCGTCGAAAGTATATACATGTGCTACTCGATAGATAGATGATTTAATTCTCATGGTCTCATTGGTTTAAAATCGTTGTTTTATTTTTTTATTGTAACGAGTATTTATTTTAATGCAATATCTTGATAAACCACAAGAGATTACAATTATAGATACCGTGTTTTGATGGAAAAAGGTAAAAAGATCTTATAACAGTGTTAGTAACAACAAATGTGAACTCTCTTCAAACTCGATAATTCAAGTTATTAAAAATGTATTCTTTCAGCTTATATATGTATGATGAAAAGTGAACAAATAAACGAGTTTAGCTATGAAATTTTACAAAAAAAAACAACCTCATATTTAGTTTTTACGTAATGAGTTAAAATAGATCATTATTTGTAATGACTTATGACTTAAGCAGGTTTATCAAGTTGACGTATAAACATTTATAAAAAAGTACAAGAACAACCTCCTTTTGATAAGAAGCAATATATTGCTTATATCAAGTACACCTTAATCTTGCTATTGAGCAACAAGATTTTTTTTAAGAAAAACATTAAGGCATCTAAAAAGTTCCTTCCTAGAAAGCTCCATGATGTTCAGTTTTACATTTTTTTTGCTATTCCTTCATGTTACATCGTCATTTGAAATAAAGCTTCTAAGATATATATATATAGCTTTTGGCAAATATAGTGTGATACTATTAGTCATTTTTTCATTACCCATACTATAGTTATTGTTATGATGAGTTAAAAAATTATATTTACTTTAAACAAACCGACACCTTGATAAAATTTGAGATGTGTGACATTTTAATGTAAATAAGTAGGTTGTTAATATTTTTGTAGCAACATTTTAATGGCACTAATTAACTTTAAATAAGTAGGTTATCAATATTTTTGTAGCAACATTTTAATGGACACTAATCAACTTCAAATTGTGTAACAATCAATAATCCATGAAAGATTAATGTCATAGTGCGTTTACAAGAATGTATGGATAGTATCTGATGTACATGGTGTTCATCAAAATTCGTTTTATATGTACATTTTGTGCACATTTAACCCATTATATGATGCATATTCTTTAACTTGATAATTTTTCTACAAATTTCTTTATTGATTGTGCATTTGCTCGACACAGTGCGACTTAATCATCTTCGTAATCGAGTAAGTGAGGCTATATGTAGTTTACGTGTTATGTTGTAAATATATGACAATTAAAACAATTTCAGCATTACAAATAAATCCTTAATACTCTATAGATTATATGTGCGATTTTAAGTGTTACATTTCTTTAAACATACATTAATTGTTTGTTTTATATTTTAACATGATCGTATTCATTTTTTACTCCATCTTTTATCTAATGTGGGTTTATATTTTGAACGACATGTTTTTTACCAACGAGTAGCTCTATGTAGCCATATCAAGGGTAAAGAGAAAGAAGCGTTAAAAGTATTATGTTGCGACAAAGACAACATTATCATAAAAATAAATATAAACTTTTTTTTATCACATTTAAATTTAGTAACTTAGTACTATATGTTTCCCCATATGTACCAAAATAATACTATAAATATTGTGTTATTCCTTTGTTTGGAATACCACCACAAACTTAGTAGAAAAAAAATGTATTGATTAAATATGTTGATATGTTTATAATTGTTTTACCTTCACTTAATTTTTTGTAAACGACATATACGAAACAAAAGTTATCCAAACCAAAAACCTTAAAAATAATTAATTCCGTAAATAAAAAACTTAAACAACTAATACAAGTCATCACGACTGACAATGCATTAAAAGATATTATAGTTAAAAATTTATAGTAAAAAAATTAAAATAAATACTTACCAAATAAATTAAATTTAAACGAAAATCAGACGTCATACCCGTCCATCGGACGAGTTTCGCCACTAGTATATATATATATATATATATATATATATATATATATATATATATATATATATATATATATATATATATATATATATATATATATATATATATATATATATATATATATATATATATATATATATATATATATATATATATATATATATATATATATATATATATATATATATATATATATATATATATATATATGTATATATATATATATATATATATAAATATATATATATAGATTTGCGTTCAAGTGCGTTACATCTTAAAATGAGTTATAATAGGCACCACTAATATAATGACACGTGGATTATTTGGATGTAATGATTATAATAAAAATATTAACACTTAAAGGGCATTTTAGTCATTTGAGTTAATGATACTAATTAACCTCAGTATAACCGCACTAGAGTCTATCACATATCCCTAAAACCTAATTCCCCCACTTGCAAAATGGATCTCGCCCTCCTCCTCCTTTTTCTTCCGCTGCTGCTAAGCATCTTCTTTTTCACCGGATAATCACATTGGTTCGCCCGATCTTATTATAACCCGTCGCTGCTACCACTGTTAAACCCATCGAAACACGATTTGCGGGCTTCTCATTTTACAGATCCGAATATTAAGCTGTAACACCGGTCGTCTCTGGCGCAAATAAAGACTCTCAACCGGCGTTTGGTTTCTATCACCCTTGGCCAGCGTTCTCCTTCTTTCGGCGTTCGGTTTTTAGGACCCACGACCGCTTTGTGACGAGGTAATACTTAGGTTATTTGTATCACTTGGTTATTAATATCACTTGGTAATACTTTTTGTATAGTTGATTGTATCATTTTTGTCATTTCTGGCTTACAATATGTAGCAGTTTGGATGGTTGTAGTTTATGAAATGAAAATATAGTTAATCATTTGATATGTAGCAGTTTGGGCATTTGATATGGTGGATGGTTGATATGTAACTGTTAGGTTTGAATATACCAAGCACCATGAAGAAACTAACAAGAATGTAAAAAAAACGTTGCCACTCACGCATCGAAGGATCCTATAAATGTGATATTTACAAGATACGTTGTTGACTCAAGGTCCATGTATCCACGAGAACCGACGGCAAACACTCATCATGTCGGCGTCTTTCTGGCAAACTTATCTCAGCCATTCGTCATTCTAAATTTTTGGTCACCTGAAACAGCCTCATTCGTTCTCTGAAGCGAACATAATCTCATGATCTTCCTATCGTTACAAGATGTAAGTTCTCGAAACAAGTCGAGACCACCCTAGCGACCGCCTTTATCTGTGCCCACAAAGCTATAATTATGTCTCTTTTGATGATCATCAAACCACTTAAAGTGATGTGGTTCCAGGTGAAACGTATTTAGAAGGACACATGTTCCAGATATTTTGTATCACTCGTTTTTTAATATGTATCAGTTTAGATGATGTATCAACGAAGTTGCATCAGTTGTTAAGTTTTGTATCTGTTTTTGATATTTAGCTCTTAATATTTCAAGTTGTACCACCGTATATCTCGTAAAATTGTACCCACTGGTTTTTATGTTCATTCAGCTTTGTTGTATCTTATAAAAACTGTACCTACTGGTTGTTGGCTTTCTTAAAATTTATTTTTGTTTCATTAGGATATATTACAAAATAAGCTCGTGTGTCACAAATAATTTAGTTTGTTTATATTGTTTGTACCCGTGACTTTTTATTTTGATTTGTACCAACAGATTTTAGTTTCATGTAGTATGATTAAAAGATTGTTTTGTATCATTCATCATTATGTCATATTTTTATGGATAGTGCTAATTTTTAAGCTATTTATTTTTAAGAACGGATATTACTTGTGTATCTAGGGATGAGCGACCGGAATACCGTTCGGTACGGTATCGGGGCTACGAAGGTGAAAAAAAATCGGACCATTTATTCGGTACGAGACCGGTACTAAATCGGGAAATTCTCGAAAAAACAAGAAAAACACGATTTCTCAGTACTGGTTATCCGAATCTCGTTCGGTACAATACCAGTATCACTAGTTTATATTCGCAAAAAAAATCGATACCACTAATTTAATACGAAATCGGTACGGAACCGATACCATGCTCATCCCTATGTTTACCGTAAAGTTTGCTAAATATGATATTCGTGTAAATTCTTTAATAAAAATGGATCGAATTTTGAATTAGAATAAAAATACTATGTGTACTAATAGTATTTTTTTTAAAGTAGTATTTTAAATTGTAAATGTTATTTATGTAACAGTTGTTGTGTAAATATGGATCCAATATTGAATTAGGATAAAAATACTACTTTAATAAAAAAAAATAACTAGTAGTAAAGTCTGAAATGCAATCGTGTACACAAATGTCAAATTTAATAAAGTGGTACATTAAAGGGTAATGACTAAAATACCCTTATGATTTTCTCTATGTAATAAATTACTAATCTAAAAAATAAGCATCTTAAATGTCACTTGTCATCTAGATTATTTGATCCAGTGATCCAAAACTGTGCTCATTATAACCTATTTTAAGGTGTACACCACAATAACGCCTCCCTATATATATATATATATATATATATACTAGCGGCATAACCCGCCCAATGGGCGGGTTCGTTTCGTAAATCTTTGTGAGAAGTACTTTTATGTATTAATTATATCTGTTTGTAATGGGACGCGTTTTTATTAAAAGAAAAGTTAATGAAAACTAATCTTTGATATTTTTACGCCTTGTTCGACATAACGGACATGTTTTGTCCTATGTGAATCATTCGTTGTAATAATATGTGGTTGTAATATTTTAATAATTATTTTGCTTAAATGTAAAATGTCCTTCGATATTCTAAGTTCTTGGTACACCCAACTACTGATTAGTTTTAGTAAAATAATGTGCTATATAAACAAATTCTCATAACAATATAATTGAAAATAACTTGTGAGTTTTCCTTTGTGATGCAGGGTGGTGAGGAAGTATTTAGAGTTAGTATTGCAAGAATTGATAGTTCTAACATATGGACAAATAGCGATAGAGCTATATTTTTAAAATCTTCGGTGGAAGAATATGACGAAGAAGCTTTGTATTGGGTTGCTATTGAGAAACTACCAACAAGTCTTCGATTAGAAAGCGGGATATCAACCGGAGAAAAAGGCAACCATGAGAGATTGATATTAAAAAACGAAGTTCCCTAAATTCCAGTGCTTACAACGACATTCACGATAATGCTAATTGTCGTTTTAGGAGGTGTTTAGGATTGCTTATTTGCAGATTATTTATTTTGAAAATGAATAATCAGATAATCATCCTTTTGAAAACGTCATTCTAGAAAATAGTGTTTGGATTTGATTATCCTGTTTGAAATTGCAATAATCAAATAATTAGTTTTTTGAGTGTTTGACAAATTTGATTATTTGACTACCGATAAGTAAAATGAATAAATTACACTCTAGTTTTTCAAAACTCCATTTTTTAAAGCTTACTTTTTCAAAACTCTATATTGAAAATGAAATAAGTAGCTCTCTATTTACTTTTCAAAACTCCATTTTGGAAGCTTTTAAACGCTAATAATCATTTTCTCCATTTATTATCCAAACACTCATTTTAGCTTCTCTCCATTTTCAAAATAAAATAAGTAGATAACCTGGTTGCAAACGCAATCTCAAACACCCACTTAGTAAGGTATTTATTAGCTTTACATATTATATTTATTCTTCTATTTTTGTAAGAAGAATGAGTCATTAGTTTTGAATCTACTGTATAAATACAAACAGTGTAAAACTCGTGTTAGAACGCTCAAATAGAGTGTTGATTAAATGACATGTGATTAACTCTATCTCTACTTTATTTAAAGTAAAATTTTCTGTTTTTATTGAAGAATTTTTTTTGCTTTTTATTTTAAAAAAATTGTAAAGTTCAAAAATTAAATTTTTTAACGGGTCAAGGGTTCGATCGTCGAGTAAACCGTTTGAGTCATGAGTTTGATCATCGATTCAATTAGATCGAATCACCGGATCACAAGTTCGATCACCAGGTCAATCTGATCGAGTCAACGGGTCATAGGTGCGAGCTCCGGAGTTGACTCTGCCGAGTCACTGAGTCATTAGTTTGATCATCCGATTAACTTGGTTGAGTTATAGGCTTATCAGTTCGACCATCATATTGAGTCGAGTACCAGGAACCTAAATAAATATTAAAAGAAATATACATTTTTTCTTAAAAAAAAACAAGATAAATATATCCAAAGAACACTACAAACATTAAAGATACAGGTTGTCGAGCCTCCACAAGTAAAGATACATGTCTCCTCAAAGTTGCGTCGTCATGTACGGTCAAAATCGCTTAAGATTTTTTGCGTCTAATATGGTTTGATATCGACATATACAAAACTGAATTATTTGTTTAGCAAACCATGGTGGCACTGATTGTGGTAAATTTAGATAACTTGCTTTAGGAAAAACAAGCAACTAAATAAGAGCGGTAAGTATCGAGTGATGATTTTAGGAAAAATCAACACTAATGACCCACAATCAAATAAGATGAGAAAAAGATTCGTTTCCCAAGGAGGTATATGTGTGTGTTCTAATTTGTATTTCTTTGAGATTAATATTGATGAGATGGAATGGGGATGAGAAGATGAAAGACGGTTACGTGAAAATTAAACTACGACGAAAACGTAAAACCGTAGAAAAACCACAAAAATTAAAAATTATTAAAACCAAAAACAAAATATCAAAAAGGCTAAAAACAAGTCTTAAATAATATAAACAAAGATAAAAATCCAACAAAGATATTTTAAAACCTTTTATTAATTAAATAATTAATTTTAAATGCTAATTAAAGCCCTAAAATTAAATTTAATTAATTCAAATGTCAAAAATATGATTTTATTGAACAATTACTTAACTTATATTATTAGAAGACTAAAAAGTATTTTTCTAAAAATTAAAACCTATTAAAACTATTTTTAAAACCCTAAAAATGATTTAAAATAAATAAAAACTAATTAAACTTAAAATAATTATAAAAATAAATCTAAAAGCTTAAAAATTATTCTAAAAATGGAAATGATCCTAATTAATGCTAAAGAACTTAAGAAAAATGAAAAATAAAGAAAAAGAAAATTTTGAAATTTAAATAATAAAATAATAATAAAATAATGCTAAAAATAAAAAGTTTCTAAAATTTAAAATAAAAAATTTATAAAAATCCTAAATAATATAATTAAGAGAAAAACACAAATTATAGCTTCTAAACCTTTTTCAATAATTTTATAAAAATCTTTAAAGTTTATAAAAAACCTTAAAATATTATAAAATTAAAAATAAATGTTTTTGAAACCAAAACTTGATGTAAACCTCAAAAATATATTTAAAAAGCTAAAAATGATTTTTCCTAAAAATAAAAACTATTTTTGGTATTTTTTATTGAATTATTAAAAACCGGATATAAATTAAATCCTAAAAAATAATCTAATAAAGTGAAAAATGTGAAACCAATTTTCAAAAATCTAAAACACTATTATTAACCTAAGAAAAATAAGCCACACGAAATAAGCTAGAGAAATAAGCTAGAAAAAAGAGAAAAAGCTACGGCTAAATAATAATAATCCAAATTGAAAACGGGTTAAGTGAATTAATAATCCACCCTTGGTCAGTAAAAGACCCAAGGGCAGGATGGTTAAGTATGATGTGTGTTGAACGGCTGGTCACGGGTTCGAGTCTATATACCCCACTTTTTATTCTTTTTTTTATTTTTTTGCTTTTTACTTTTGCCAAATCAAACACTGACCTTCTATAGCTTGAAAACTCACACCAATTCCCTTTTTTAAGCTAGATTAAGCACAATGATTATCAAAATGTGGCCCTGTTACACTGATGAACACATAGCAGATTTGCTAGTGTTTTGCTTGAAAAATTAGCCAAGAGGACTTGACCTTTTAGCTTATTGTGGTAATGCTTTTTGGACAATTGGGCACCCTTGTGCTCATAGAAGCACAAGGAGTCAGAATAAAGCAACAAATAGCACTTAGCACAATCCAAAGATCAAAAACAAGGCTCAACAGGTCTAGGCAAAGTTTCTGTGACAGTGGAGTAAGATCTGAGGCTTAACAGCTTATAACTAACACTCAAGTGGACTTTAAACCACCAAAATTGGCACACATATACTCCAAATAGCATACAACAATCCTGCAATCCTGTTATACCCTAAATCTAGACAGAAATCAAAAGATCAAAGCTCAAAAATCTGAAAAATCAAGCAGTATGTGAACTATGCAGATTTTTGCAACTCTTTATCCTTTTTTAACACACAATCTACTCTCAACTTGTTCCAAACTTATTATTAACTAACTAGAAACTTATCTTAACTATTTTTTCAAACTTCTAACAACTAATATAACTCAAATCAAAATAATCACCCTGCTAAACAGTGTTGCCAAACACCCTTTTAAATACTATAAAAACGTTTTTAACAAATCAAAACCATACAAAACTTGTTTAAACTGTTCCAAGTACCATTAATCATGTATACTAACATCACATAAGAACAAATCCAACAGCTTTAACATGATATAGCAACAAAATCACATAGGATCATGCCAACAGCTTTTTCTGAGATTAAAAGGGAAATAAGGGAAATACCTTAGGGCTTTAACTTCCTAAGCCCTAGTGACAGCTTTGTCACCTCCTTCCCAACTCGGGTTGGGGCAGAACTGAATCAACAAGCCTTCACCACCTGTTATGATAATCAAACAAGAAGAAAATACCAATATGCAAAACTATATTTTTCTGTTTACTTTCTTTTCTCTTAAAACCTTTTTCAAATCTTTTCCAACCCTTCCAAATACGTTTTCTATATCCTATAACACTTAACTAATGAGATTACTAAACACCAAATCTTAACACAGACTTTTACCAAAAATGACAGATTTTCAAACCTTTTTGAAAATATTTTGAAACACAAATACTTTACCAAATCAAAAGAGTGGAACTCAGAATTCTTCCAATAACAATACCAACTTTAATATATCATAGAAAGGAATTATTTTTGCTCTTTAACAAAAAACCAACTTTTATATAAATCAAAAGGGATTACAAGATTTATGGAAGAAAACTGGAACAAGGGCTTCACTCAGGTTGTGAGCTCCTTATATAGAACCTATAGAACATACTAGAACAGAAATATGTAAACCCTAATCATAAGAAAATCCCAAATGTGCCCTTGAACGGTTTTGAGTGCATTTTGTCCTTTCTTGATCTTGGTCGTTCATATTTGCTTTGAGAGTAAGCCATTCATCTTGGACGTTGATTTAAGCCACGTCACATAACTTGGGGACAAAGGAATGAGGTGATTGGTGGATTGGAGAATTGGGGGTTTGGACCACATACGTGGGATGAGGGTTTTTAGGAGTGGGTTTGGTTTTGGCATGTGTGAATTAAGTGTGTGTGGGTTTAATTGAAAATTACCCAAGTAATGAGTAAAATAGAACCTGGGGTAAAAGATGAACAGTAAAAGCTCATTTGATCCGAAAATAGGGGAACAGTAAGTGTTAGGCGCCAGTTTAGAGTTTAAATCTTTGACTTGTCAACTTTGGTCCTTGTTATTTCAGATTTTTGGCATTTAAGGTTTTGAAACCCTAAAATCAGCTTTCCTTTGTTTTTAACTTTCCCACTTTTACAATTTTGGCACAAAACTTTGATAAAAGATTTCAAGGGATGATTTTTGCCATTTCTTGATTTTTAAAGGGCTGTTCTTGGACTTCTTTGATCTTCAAAGGTCTTCAACATAACTTTGACTTCATGAGGGACCATAATTGGCAATTTGAATTTGTTGAGGGACTATTCTTGCCATTTCTTCAAAGTTGAAGGACCTTTTTGCAATTTTGACAAACTTAAGGGACCAAACTTGTAATTATTACTATACAAGGGTTTTAAGTTGTCATTTCTTCATTCTTGGATGATCAATCTTGTATGTCTTCAAGTCTTCAAGGGTATTTGATGAAAATTCCATGATTAGGGCCCGGTTCTTTGTACGGCTTCGTTTCTCGTGTCCGTTTTTCCTTGTATCTTGTGATCTTTTGTCTTTTTCACGATATCCATACCTAAAACACACAAGTAAACAAACACAAGCATATATATGGTATTTTATGACATTTTAATGCATTTAAAGCCCGAAAAGAACGATGAGATCATGTATAAATGCTATCTCATCACTCCCCCATACTAAGCCATTGCCGTGCCCTCACGCAATGCTAGAATAAAGTATCTAAGCATCACCAAAGTTCAATTTTATTAACCTTTATTGAAGAGTAAAAGACTTGCAACATACTACGAGATTGTGTAAAGACATAATGTATGATTTTCATCACAAAAAGTGACTTTTAGGGTCAAAGAATAGAAACAAGTCAATGTCCCTTAGAGTAAATTTCGTCATCCTTGATTGTCATACATTCCATGCTAAGTGCAAAAACAAGATCATTGTTGGTACAAGTCACAATGCTAACACTACTCATACGTTCAAATTGTGTAATACTTTTTCTCCCCGCAATCCTAGTTATTATAAAAGGAAATGGGTTACTAGCATTTTTTATCTAATTGTCATGGATCACAAGTGATTCATATTGACTTATTTAAGTAGTTATTAGTCCGAAAGCAAAGTAGCACGATTTGATCAATAGTTAGCCGAAGGACAAAATCTTTTAAAATGGCTTCTCGTGTATCTCCTTAAGTTCATATCTTGGCATAACTCGTTTCACGATTTGAGACCTTTCTCGGACCGATATTTGGCATGTACTTCATACTTCAAATCTTGGGAAGACGTTCTCGAAATTATGGTCTTCTCTTCATATATTTGGAATTTCTTCACTTGACGTTTTTGAGAGATTCTTCATATAGGACCACGACTTCATCATTTTTCTTCAATCTTTACTTTGGATTTTGATATACAACGATCCGCCTCCTTTTCGGACTTGGATATATTCATCCTCATACCTTGTTAGGGTCTTTTTGGATAGACTTTCTCCATTCTTTAGGGGAGTAATTGCTTCTCGTCGTGTGTCTCGATCCTTCATATTGATTTTGGAATAATGATACTTCACATCATCTTTGGATCTTTAGCAAAAATAGAGCTCCTCATGCCTTGTTAGGGCCTTTTTGGATGATCGCCAATCTTCGCGTCCCGCTTCAATAAGTTATGCCTTGGCTATGAACTCTATTCAACCCCGAGCAACTTTTAAACGATCTTGCGCTAGAGGCTAAGTAACTTTTTCAAATCGTACGACCTTACTTATTGCAATTATGTTTTATTCCTAATGCATTGATCTTATGGGAAGAAAAAGCCACAATTAAAAACATATGAGTTTTTGAAAGAACACTTTCATGTTCTACGTTTAGCATGATCACTTGTCTAACTCTATCATTTCTCGTTCTTCACTATTTAAAGACCTCTAATTAAAGAGACTCGTGAATACTTAGCCATGCAAGTCAAAATTAAGCTAAATTTGGATTAGCTTTCATTAAGACTATATCAAATCAAAGTTTTGGGTTTTCAAGCCACCTATAGGATCTTGCACTTTCTTGGACTTTTTCAAGTTTAGAGAATGCGTTTTAAAGTTCCCTTGATAAGTGACTTTCTAGAATCAATTATAGGAACTTGCGAAAAGTTCTTGTTCTTAACTCGAATGAATTAAGACTTTCGCGTTTTAAAGCTCCCTATATAAAAGTCTAGCAAAACTTGAATTGAGCGGGTTAAGGAATGTAAATGGCTCCAAATGCCCATCAAGTCAAAAATTAACTCTTATTCTACCCATCGGAAAATATACATTCGTGTCTTAAAAACACTTATGAAAACTAAGAAAAATTTTAAAATTTGGCCATTTTTAGCCTTATTAGCAAAACAAAACATTGAAAGTTGGAAAACGTGAGGGCGTAGCAAAGCAAGTACCTATTCACACCCCATACTAAAAGTAAACATTGTCCTCAATGTTTCGAGTCTAAAGGTGGAGCACCCCCATACTAGAGACGAAGAGTCGAATGCTTAGGATCTAGCATGGAAAGGGTGATCAACAATATATCTAAAGCCGTTTATTAATTATGCTAAAAGATAATTGTTAGAACAATAAAGGATATGTCATGGAATCGTGAAAAACTTCTTCAAACGAACGATGGAGGCTCACGTAAACGAACACGAGAGTCTTCAATCGTAGACGATGATGATGATCTAAATAACACAATCACAAACAACCACGAGACAACGAGTTGGAAGGGTACAAGTCCCCTTATTAGTAAACATAAAGCATAAAGATAAGCATGGGATCTCCCCCACGAGGCACCTCGTTTTTTATTACCGAGTCATGAGCTCGACTCGATCCCCTTAAAATGTGAACATTTAGGGATTTCATGGTGTGGTCAATTTTTGATGGGGCTTACATGATAAACAAGGCCCAAAAAGCAACCGGTATAAAGGACTAAGTCCTTAGATGATGCAAAATACCGGGGTCGAAGATGGCGTTCTCGTTTCCATTGGGAAAACAAATTAACACCACTTGAACATGTGCCATAAACTCAAAGAGTTTGAAGAAAATAGATGAGAAGTAGAAGGGTGAGACAATTGGTAAGACAAACGTTTGAGCTACTCGAGGTAGACTTGCACCAAGCAAATAGATATAGTTTCCATTTATTGCATCGGTGGAAGACCGAGATTTCCCTTTACATGAAATTCCGGGATCGAATATCTCGTCCTCGGTGGACAAGGATGAGGGAACATAAGGGGCTTCCCCCATACTAGAACCACACAATACATCGTCAAAAGGAGTAGACGAGTTTGTAGTACTCAAATCACGCGGTGATGACGGAGTTAGATTTGTAGAAAAATCAATTAAATCACATTTAAGATCTTTTCCTTTGTTATCTTTTAAACTCTCCTTATGAAAACCCTTTTTGATTATGTCGAAAATATTCGGTGTTTCTAAGACGATGTTAGTTACACTAAAAATTCTCACATTTTGAAACCGTTTTGGTTTTGGTGGTGGCAAGTTCTCAAAACGTTTATCGACGAAGAAAACCTCCCCATCGGGGCCAACATATTCATCATCCGAAAGATCTTCCGTAGAAACCGGCAACTTATCAACACTTTTCAAGAATGAATGTTCGAGATGAGGCGAAGGATTTTTCGATTCAAGTATTGATGGTTTCTTCTTTGTAGGCTTAGCACTCATAACCTCCACCGGCGGAGGAAATGGTAAATTGTTTTTGGAGACATTCCCTAAAACTCTTGGTGAAAATTCTTTGCAAACGACATTGGTCGAGTCACCATGGTTTAAAGTTGCAATAGAATAAACATGAGAAAGATTGGAGTTTTGTGTTGCATTGATGACAAGTTCTTCCTCATTGAAACGAAGGGTGATTTTTCGAGCATGAACATCGATAAGTGCTCTTGATGTATCCAAAAATGAACGACCCAAAATGAGAGGAACTTTTCGATCGATGGGAATATCTACAACGATAAAGTCAACGGGATAGTAAAACTTTCCGACTTTAACGAAAACGTCCTCGGCTACTCCACATGCCATGATCGTAGAATGATCGGCCATCTCGATGGACATGTTCGAAGGAGTAAGAGCCGGAAGCGAAAGCGATTTGAAAATCTCGAGAGGCATCAAATTAATACTAGCGCCAAGATCGGCCAAGGCGTAGCATTCCTCCATATCTTGTATAGCACACGGAATCAAAAATTTACCGGGATCACCGACTTTTTGTGGTATGCGGCTTAGAAAAAACGAAGAACAACTAGACGATTGTTGTAACTTTTCTTTGTTGTTTAGCATACTTTTGAAGTTTGCGGCGAATCGAGGCATCATGATTAAAGCATCGGCAAAACTTATGTTAAAGTGCAAATCACGAAACATTTTCATAAATAGCTCAAATTGATAATTGTTCCTTTCTTGTGCTTTCTCTTGGTTACGTCTCGAAGGGTAAGGTAAAGGTGGTGTGGGTTGGTCATTAGGCAACGGCCTTGGAAACTCGGGTTCCATAATTGGTATTGGTGTAACCGTAGGTGTGGTTTGAGCGGTACTTCGTGGGATTGTAATGTGCTCCTTTTCGACCATCACCTCGGGTTCTTTCTCGATTTCCTTCTCCTTAGAAGTACTTGGACGAGAGATTGGTTCCTTGAAAGTTTTACCACTTCGTGTAGTAATAACCTTCATTTCTCCCTTCGGGTTTGCAATGGTATCACTAGGAAGACCACCCGAAGAAGAGGGCTTACACATGATAGCTTCAAACATCTTAGCCATTCGGTCCTCAAATTTTGATTGCCTAGCATCCGCTTTCAATAACTCTTGCTTAATCTCATGTTGTCCTAATTCCATCTTTTGTTGGTTTTGTTGAAGACGTTGGACATTTCCTTCCATTTTGTTTGCATGAGTTTTAAGTTCATTAGCAAGTTCATTTTTAAGCTCGTTTTTCAACTCGGACCTTAAGCTAATCATCTCACGTTGCATATTATCAAATTTAGCATCATTTGCTTTTGCATAATCTAAAAATTCTCCTTGCAAATTTTTCGTGTGAGCATTTTGAAAACCTTGTGTAGTGTTTTGAAAATCACGGTTTTGGTTTTGATTAGAGATTTGTCCATTCCCACTTTGATAATTCCCTTTGTTGTAATTGCGTGTGTTGCCTTGGTAATTACCTTGGTTGTTGTTTCGATAATTGTTAACATTTTGGTTTGGTGGAGCTTGATTTTGGCGGGAACCTTGGCCGTTTTGGTTGTAAGTTCCCGTTGCTACATAAGCACTCGAAGTGTTACCATCCGCGGTAATGCACTCGGATAAATCATGAGCTCCTCCACACGATAAACAACTCTTAGCAACCGCTTTAACCGAAGCGGAATTGGAAGCTTCTTGAGCCTTCCAATGGGACATTAGATTAGCAAATCTATCAAAAAACCGATTTTCCTCATTAGCTTCATCATGTAAGGCATTAATGCTACGAGACGATTGTGATGACGATGACGAACCCATATTGGCAACACTCGGTGTGTTACGAGGGCTATAAACCTTAGATCGATTTTCAATGATTTGTAAAGCCTCATTTGTCGTCTTGCACAAAAAATTACCACCCGCGGCGGCATTCAAATAATCTCGTTCATGATCATTAAGCCCATTATAAAAAGTATCTATTTGATGCAATTCCGAAAAATCATGGTGAGGACATTCATGTAACATCTCCTTAAATCGTTCCCATGCCATTGAAAAACTTTCATTGTTACGTTGTACAAATCGTGAAATCTCATTTTTTAAGTGTGTTGTTTTCGATGGTGGAAAAAACTTGTTCACAAACTTAGAAACGAGATCGGCCCATGTCAAAATCGAATTTGGCGGTTCTTTCTCGAGCCAAATTTTTGCGGGTCCATCCAACGAATATGGAAACAACATCATCTTAATGGCGTCATGCGGAACATCCTTAAATTTGCTAGTAGCGGTGAGACGGTTGAAATTCCTAATGTGGTAATGCGGGTTGTCTTTCTCGTGACCTCGAAACTTGTTTGCTTGTAGCATCGACATTAAACCCGTCTTAATCTCGAAATTCTCCGCAAGGATGGCGGGAATAACGATTGCCTCTCCAAAACCCTCGGTGGGTGCTTGTAGCAACTCCATCATAGTACGATTAGCCATTACGACTTCTTGTTCTACAATAGGTTCAACAATTGGAGGTTCTTCAACAATCAACGATCCTTGATGTGCTTGCTTTTGAAGACGTTTACGAGCTCGTTTTGCTTGATTACGAGTGATCATAAACTTCACGAAGAATGGGAGGTGAGCAAAGAAGATTCTTTTTGGTTGTTTTGTGGATTTTCAATTTTTTGTGTTTTTGATGATATTTAATTTTTTTGGATTTTGGTGTATCTTCGTAGACAACAATCTACAAAATCTCTCCTCGAATCAAACTCTTGATTAAAGAAGCCTCAAAGGAATGAAAACGATCACGTGGAGTGAACGCCTTCGATTGACTTTAGAACTTTGGTGAAAACCAAATTGTTCACGAGGGTTTAATCACAAAGAAAACCAAGCAAATATAGTATACGTATTAATACTTTGGGCGGCAAAACCCTCGATTAGCCTTCAATGTCAAAATACTCACAAGCAAGCGGGGAAACGAGGCGGCGCGAAGCACTTAAGAGCCTTTTTCCTTAGGGTATATTTTATAATACCCGCCTTATACCCACCTTATAGTTCGTATTTTTCAAAATCGAGCTTCACGAAAGTATTTATCTATTTTTGCCTTTTCTTTTTGTTTGAGATTCGAATACAATAATTAGGAGATCAAATCCCAATTAAGGTTGTGTTTTCACACTTTTGGAGATATTGTATTTTGATTGTGATACTTAATACAATATATTAATAATATTTCCAAAGAAAAACCAAGAAAACCGATAATACGTGTTAAGGGAGTTCCACTTAACACAAATACTATTTTATGGATAATATCAAAAACAAAATTTTCCAAATTAAGACACGACACACCTCCCCGGCAGCGGCGCCAAAATGATTGTGGTAAATTTAGATAACTTGCTTTAGGAAAAACAAGCAACTAAATAAGAGCGGTAAGTATCGAGTGATGATTTTAGGAAAAATCAACACTAATGACCCACAATCAAATAAGATGAGAAAAAGATTCGTTTCCCAAGGAGGTATATGTGTGTGTTCTAATTTGTATTTCTTTGAGATTAATATTGATGAGATGGAATGGGGATGAGAAGATGAAAGACGGTTACGTGAAAATTAAACTACGACGAAAACGTAAAACCGTAGAAAAAACACAAAAATTAAAAATTATTAAAACCAAAAACAAAATATCAAAAAGGCTAAAAACAAGTCTTAAATAATATAAACAAAGATAAAAATCCAACAAAGATATTTTAAAACCTTTTATTAATTAAATAATTAATTTTAAATGCTAATTAAAGCCCTAAAATTAAATTTAATTAATTCAAATGTCAAAAATATGATTTTATTGAACAATTACTTAACTTATATTATTAGAAGACTAAAAAGTATTTTTCTAAAAATTAAAACCTATTAAAACTATTTTTAAAACCCTAAAAATGATTTAAAATAAATAAAAACTAATTAAACTTAAAATAATTATAAAAATAAATCTAAAAGCTTAAAAATTATTCTAAAAATGGAAATGATCCTAATTAATGCTAAAGAACTTAAGAAAAATGAAAAATAAAGAAAAAGAAAATTTTGAAATTTAAATAATAAAATAATAATAAAATAATGCTAAAAATAAAAAGTTTCTAAAATTTAAAATAAAAAATTTATAAAAATCCTAAATAATATAATTAAGAGAAAAACACAAATTATAGCTTCTAAACCTTTTTCAATAATTTTATAAAAATCTTTAAAGTTTATAAAAAACCTTAAAATATTATAAAATTAAAAATAAATGTTTTTGAAACCAAAACTTGATGTAAACCTCAAAAATATATTTAAAAAGCTAAAAATGATTTTTCCTAAAAATAAAAACTATTTTTGGTATTTTTTATTGAATTATTAAAAACCGGATATAAATTAAATCCTAAAAAATAATCTAATAAAGTGAAAAATGTGAAACCAATTTTCAAAAATCTAAAACACTATTATTAACCTAAGAAAAATAAGCCACACGAAATAAGCTAGAGAAATAAGCTAGAAAAAAGAGAAAAAGCTACGGCTAAATAATAATAATCCAAATTGAAAACGGGTTAAGTGAATTAATAATCCACCCTTGGTCAGTAAAAGACCCAAGGGCAGGATGGTTAAGTATGATGTGTGTTGAACGGCTGGTCACGGGTTCGAGTCTATATACCCCACTTTTTATTCTTTTTTTTATTTTTTTGCTTTTTACTTTTGCCAAATCAAACACTGACCTTCTATAGCTTGAAAACTCACACCAATTCCCTTTTTTAAGCTAGATTAAGCACAATGATTATCAAAACGTGGCCCTGTTACACTGATGAACACATAGCAGATTTGCTAGTGTTTTGCTTGAAAAATTAGCCAAGAGGACTTGACCTTTTAGCTTATTGTGGTAATGCTTTTTGGACAATTGGGCACCCTTGTGCTCATAGAAGCACAAGGAGTCAGAATAAAGCAACAAATAGCACTTAGCACAATCCAAAGATCAAAAACAAGGCTCAACAGGTCTAGGCAAAGTTTCTGTGACAGTGGAGTAAGATCTGAGGCTTAACAGCTTATAACTAACACTCAAGTGGACTTTAAACCACCAAAATTGGCACACATATACTCCAAATAGCATACAACAATCCTGCAATCCTGTTATACCCTAAATCTAGACAGAAATCAAAAGATCAAAGCTCAAAAATCTGAAAAATCAAGCAGTATGTGAACTATGCAGATTTTTGCAACTCTTTATCCTTTTTTAACACACAATCTACTCTCAACTTGTTCCAAACTTATTATTAACTAACTAGAAACTTATCTTAACTATTTTTTCAAACTTCTAACAACTAATATAACTCAAATCAAAATAATCACCCTGCTAAACAGTGTTGCCAAACACCCTTTTAAATACTATAAAAACGTTTTTAACAAATCAAAACCATACAAAACTTGTTTAAACTGTTCCAAGTACCATTAATCATGTATACTAACATCACATAAGAACAAATCCAACAGCTTTAACATGATATAGCAACAAAATCACATAGGATCATGCCAACAGCTTTTTCTGAGATTAAAAGGGAAATAAGGGAAATACCTTAGGGCTTTAACTTCCTAAGCCCTAGTGACAGCTTTGTCACCTCCTTCCCAACTCGGGTTGGGGCAGAACTGAATCAACAAGCCTTCACCACCTGTTATGATAATCAAACAAGAAGAAAATACCAATATGCAAAACTATATTTTTCTGTTTACTTTCTTTTCTCTTAAAACCTTTTTCAAATCTTTTCCAACCCTTCCAAATACGTTTTCTATATCCTATAACACTTAACTAATGAGATTACTAAACACCAAATCTTAACACAGACTTTTACCAAAAATGACAGATTTTCAAACCTTTTTGAAAATATTTTGAAACACAAATACTTTACCAAATCAAAAGAGTGGAACTCAGAATTCTTCCAATAACAATACCAACTTTAATATATCATAAAAAGGAATTATTTTTGCTCTTTAACAAAAAACCAACTTTTATATAAATCAAAAGGGATTACAAGATTTATGGAAGAAAACTGGAACAAGGGCTTCACACAGGTTGTGAGCTCCTTATATAGCACCTATAGAACATACTAGAACAGAAATATGTAAACCCTAATCATAAGAAAATCCCAAATGTGCCCTTGAACGGTTTTGAGTGCATTTTGTCCTTTCTTGATCTTGGTCGTTCATATTTGCTTTGAGAGTAAGCCATTCATCTTGGACGTTGATTTAAGCCACGTCACATAACTTGGGGACAAAGGAATGAGGTGATTGGTGGATTGGAGAATTGGGGGTTTGGACCACATACGTGGGATGAGGGTTTTTAGGAGTGGGTTTGGTTTTGGCATGTGTGAATTAAGTGTGTGTGGGTTTAATTGAAAATTACCCAAGTAATGAGTAAAATAGAACCTGGGGTAAAAGATGAACAGTAAAAGCTCATTTGATCCGAAAATAGGGGAACAGTAAGTGTTAGGCGCCAGTTTAGAGTTTAAATCTTTGACTTGTCAACTTTGGTCCTTGTTATTTCAGATTTTTGGCATTTAAGGTTTTGAAACCCTAAAATCAGCTTTCCTTTGTTTTTAACTTTCCCACTTTTACAATTTTGGCACAAAACTTTGATAAAAGATTTCAAGGGATGATTTTTGCCATTTCTTGATTTTTAAAGGGCTGTTCTTGGACTTCTTTGATCTTCAAAGGTCTTCAACATAACTTTGACTTCATGAGGGACCATAATTGGCAATTTGAATTTGTTGAGGGACTATTCTTGCCATTTCTTCAAAGTTGAAGGACCTTTTTGCAATTTTGACAAACTTAAGGGACCAAACTTGTAATTATTACTATACAAGGGTTTTAAGTTGTCATTTCTTCATTCTTGGATGATCAATCTTGTATGTCTTCAAGTCTTCAAGGGTATTTGATGAAAATTCCATGATTAGGGCCCGGTTCTTTGTACGGCTTCGTTTCTCGTGTCCGTTTTTCCTTGTATCTTGTGATCTTTTGTCTTTTTCACGATATCCATACCTAAAACACACAAGTAAACAAACACAAGCATATATATGGTATTTTATGACATTTTAATGCATTTAAAGCCCGAAAAAAACGATGAGATCATGTATAAATGCTATCTCATCAGGCACCGATGTGGTTAGTTATTTCAAATAATCACCTCTACAATCACGTTAATTTGAACCTTTCAAATCTGACATATGTTCAATGATTTTTAAGATAATAGTATTCTTACTTGTAATCACCTAAGTAGTCTAAGTGGGGTACCAATGAACTAAGAAGGTCTGTTAACACATTCTTTATAGATTTATGTGGCAGAAACTTTGTTTTAAGGTTTTTGTTTGAATATAGTCATGTTAATGATATTAAAAAATTACAATACTTCACTATAATTGCACTACAAAAACCGTGGCTATTATATACATTTTAATAACAATACATAACGACTCCCTAAAGTTCAAAGCACTAAATATCTCCAAGTAGGTAATAAAAAACTACAATCAGAACTCTAAAACACCAATGCTTATACTTTCTCTCAATGCCAATGCACGGGCACCCATTGCGCGAGGCTTAATATCACGAGCGGTTGCAAATATGTCATTTCCACTGAGCTCCTTGTTCTTAGCATTTGAAAAATGATTCTTCAATTTTGCATCTTACTCTGTCTAATATACCACTTAGATCCCGCCAGTAACATCTAAAGAACTGGACGCCAATTGGTCAAAGTGGTAATAGGACTGCAAGCAAACTGAAATACGATCAAAGTCTAGCATCCCTCTATCTATTTTTCGAATAGTTTTAACAGATATACCACCCGGTTTGGGGATATATTCAACCAAACTAATAGTTATAAGATTTACAAATCTTACCAGAGGGGTACATGCTTGCAGTCGTGAAAAAATTATCTACCTACGATAACGTGAATACTATGAGAATATTAAAGTATCAGTCTCATTTTAATAATATTATGAGATATTCATTTTACATAGTTCATCTGATATTTGTTTTATGTTACCTACAGTAAAAAAGGTACTTTGCATATTCAAAGTAGTTACCTCATTGATTAAATCGAAAGGATAAGGGTGGCTTCGAAGCTGAAAGAATATATAGCTTTTGTATCCCACCAACATTATGCAGCTACTGAATCTCGGAAGTACCAATTCCGACTTCCCAAAATGGAGTTCTGCGTGTGTCAAGTGAACTACAACTGGGATTAGTGACCCATTACAGCTATCTAGAGCATCCCCAAACTAATAATTTAAGTTGTACATAATATTAATTGAAGCTTATTTACACCAAAAAAAATAGCATAATATAGAAAAGAATCAAACTCGGAAATAGTCATGAACTACCTTATTGTACATCTGGACATTTGGATAGCGCACAATGCCACTGTTGAAGAAGGCAGAACCAAGAAGTAACATCATGTTTGATAAGATTGATTCTAACAATACTTGCTGAACAACTACTCAGATTTGCTACTTAACTCTCATAGCAATAGGCGATAAACTCAACTAAATAAAATAAACAAATTATTAGACGAAAGAGAGGAATGCTTACAGGTGGAGCAGATTCACTAATGCTTATACTTTCTCTCAATGCCAATGCACGGGCACCCAATTGGCGAGGTTTAATATCAGGAGCTGTTGCAAATATGTTATTTCCACTTAGCTCTCTCTTTGCATTTGAAAACTGATTCTTTAATTTTGTGTCTGACTCGTTATCTAATGTACCACTTAGATCCCGGTAGTAGCATCTAAAGAAATGGAATAAAATCAAAGCTTTTATATGAGGGGTATGCTATAAACACACGACACTCACTCATGAGGCGATCATGGCAACTCCAACGATCCTAGGTGGTACTAAGACAAAATTTTGCTCTTTATCCATCTTTCAAAAATCTAAACACCCTCTAAAACTTCTAGTGGGAGACATCCAATAATATGACTTGTTAACTCAGCCAGAATTATCAGGTGGCTGTGATAAGAAGGGGCTTGAGCCCTGACTTGTATTCAAGTCAATCTTCTAAAAGAGAAACTATGTACAAATACCCATCTTCGCTTGAGTTACTTACAGAAACCTGTTCACCCATCTTTTATATTGTTTTCGAGAAACTGAATCACATTCGTGAATCTCACTTGCAACAACAAGCAAGAGAACAACTTTTACATCCTCCAATTTCTTCAACTGCTCAATCTGACCAAGAATTTCTTCCCGGTCAGAATGCAGCAACTCCCTTTGCTTCTCAAGTTTTTGTCGTGCAACTTTGACAATTTTGGAGTTGGACCAGTGGCAGGGCTGGATTAAGGGGGCGTTTGGAGCTGCTTTCAGAACTACAAAATTTAGCGTCGGCTGTTTGGATATCCTATTTCAGCAATCATTTAGCGTCGGCTGTTTGGGTAGCTTATTTTCAGCACCCCTTTTGATGTCGTAACGCTTTATTAAGGATTGTTTGAATGAATTATTGTTGATACAACCAAGTAAAATAAGTACATGAAAAACCAAATATTCATATCTTTCATATGAATATAAACAACTAAGGGGTAAAATTCTAGACCAAATATTCAGCAATCATTTAGCGTCGGCTGTTTGGGTACCATGGACAGGATTCTACCCAATATCGGTAAATTAAAGCCTCTTAAAAACAACTACATTTTGGCATATGCATTCAAACACAAATCTATATTAAAAAAGAAATTACAGGAACATTATGGCTACAAAACATAGAAACATGTTAGTTAAAACAAACCTGCAGGTCCACCAAAGCTACTGAAAACCCCAATTAAAAAAATAAGGTTAATATGAATTACGATTGAAAAAGCCGATTCAATTGAATACCGATTAGAAAAAACGATTGAATTGAATTAGGATTGATTGAATTAGGATTCGATTGACTTGGAATTCGATTAAATTGGGATTAGATTAGATTATATGTTCAGGATTACGGATTCAGTTGTATTTATAATAAAATTTAGGGTGGACTGGATTAGATTCGATTGAGTTGTATGTGTTGAGGATTGATAACGAAGCTTTTTTTTCTTCGGTCTGCAATTGAAAACATACAAAAGGACGAAGATTGAGTTTATTTTGGAACGTAATATGTACCAAAAGATTTATCTCGTGTTTGGCAACTAAGTCTTTTTTTCTTATAGAAAATAGAAAAATACCAAATAAAAACAGTCGACATATATATATAGAAACTGAAGTGACACGTCATACTTTTTGGATTATCCCAGTCAGCATTATCCCAATCATAGTTAGCCCCATATATAAGTAAAGATATATATATATATATATATATATATATATATATATATATATATATATATATATATATATATATATATATATATATATATATATATATATATATATATATATATATATATATATATATATATATATATATATATATATATATATATATATATATATATTATATATATATATATATATATATATATATATATATATATATATATATATATATATATATATATATATATATATATATATATATATATATATATATATATATATATATATATATATATATATATATATATATATATATATATATATATATATATATATATATATATATATATATATATATATATATATATATATTACATGATTAAGGGCATTTTAGCTATATTACAACTCTCTATATCCTCATAGTAAAAGAAAACGCCTCATAGTTGGTTCAATCTCTTCTTTTAATGTTTCTATAAACCTAAAACTGACGCCCCTTTCTTTCACTCACTATATTCCGGCAACTAACATCACACTCTATCCCTTATATCAATGTTATTATATATCCGGTTATGATATTTATAAACAAAATAAATGATCGTTGCGTTAACCATGTAAAGGATGTCCATGTGATGTTGATCTTGTAAAGGACGTTAATGTCGTCGCAAAAAAAAGTAGATCTAATGGCAGGAAGAGAGTACATTGATTTTTAAACGTTCGCAAACGGAAGTGGAAGAGGTCAACAAATAATCGTGTATCAAATATATGGTTTATACTTTTCGGGTTGTGTACTTGTGTATAGGAGGATATTTTTTTTGGTGGTTTACGTGTAATACATATAATCTGTGGAAAAGGGTGCCGTATGTATGAGTTTTTTTTTTAAGTCTAGAAGGTGATACAATTAAGTTGTATATTAACATGTAACAATATCATTTAGGTTCGTGGTGTACCAGTTGTCGTGTATGCGTCATGTTTGGCGAGGCTTGAGTTGGTAGTGTACGAGTTGGTGGGTTACGAATCATGTGTGTCACGGCTTGATTTCACCATCGTATACCAGTTTTTGGTTTACGAGTCGTGTGAGGCGAGACTCAACTTCAACATTATGTACCATTTGGTGGTTTAAGAGTCGTGTATGGAAGTCGAAACAGGTTCCAATGAGATGGTTTAATCATGTCCTTTAGCACTCGTTGCTGCTACGCGATCGAAACTTATGGCTTTCTTAGTTTGCATATATCCCATCAAGTTTTTGTACAAAAAGGTTAACATGGATTTCTGTAACAAACGGAGTTTCACATTTGCCATCGTAACATTGAACGAGTTTCATGTATATCGCTAAAACCATGGTTGGAATTTGTACAGACAAGTGTATAGTGACAACCTACTGTTAGCATCAAGTTGCCCATAAAATTTTGGTCTAAACAACATGTCCACCTAAAGTTATTTACTAGCACTCATGCATGTGTGGTCTTGTCTATTTTTTTATTTGAATAAGTGAGAAAATAGATGCTTATCAAGTTGATATAGTACTTGTTTTGTTATAGCTTTTTTTCTCATTAATAAAATCAGTTATATATATGAAGCATCATTTCAAGTTTTATTGTTTTTTAAAGTGTATCAACAGCTAATACATAGTAGTTTCTTTGTATTTTCGAAAGTTTCCTTTCTTATGTATCATCAATTATCAAGTGTAATTCATGGTCTCATTCGAAGGTAAAACAGGCACACATAGTAAAAAAAGCCTTAATATAATTGTAGTTTATTTTTTGATTCTATTCTATATGTATCATGTAATTATAGTTTGTAATGAATATTTTTTATTTTACAATTGCGATGTGTATCAATGTTTTTACATACTAACATTATATTTTTGGCTTAACAAATGCAATCAGTTTATAAAATACAAATTAGCAAAAAATGTCTATCATGTATCAGTTTATGGTTATTGAGGTAAAATATGCCCATGTGGTAATGTAAAAAATATTATACATCATTTATGTATCATGTAATCTTACTTCGTAATCATATTTTTTAATTTAGCAAAAGAGATGTGTATCGGTGTATAACGTGAAATCAAATGAGTCAAAATATACAAATTAATTAAAATTAGTTTTAAAATAAATGAGAATTAAATGACTGGGTAGATGATATGTGCAAATTCAGTTTATTTGTATCAATAGCCATTTATTGTAGTACATGAAACCCTTGAAGTTGATCTTTATTACACAAATGCCATTTACTAGTTATTAATCTCATTTAACATAAATCAGTTGATCCAATGGCCTACATTACCTCTTATTTTAACAATTTTAAAAGACTACATCACAATAACCCTATTCTATATATATATATATATATATATATATATGTAATACATAATCTCGATTATCGCAATATAATCCTTAATAAAACATACAATATAAGGATAGTTCAGATAAAACATATAATAAAGTTTTAATAATATAATAATTAATTTCTTTTTATTAAATATATAATATAATTAGTAGCTTTCATAATTGAATAGAGCTCAAATTTATTATATCATATGATACTTAATACTCATATTTATCGCATGAAACACAAATGTTATATATTACATTTAAAAATATAGAATAGAATTATAGTCTTATAATCATCATATTTACAAAGATGTAGTCTCTTTAATATTATGAATACTTACATTTATAATCATTAAATACACTCTTTATTTTAGATTTATTTCCCTTTACAAAAAGCACATATTTAAAAAGCGTATTTATTTACTGTTTTCTATCTCTTATTTTTTGGCATAATAATTGTTTTACCTTTATATATTTAATTAAAATCTGTTTTAAAGTTTTTTAATAATAATTTAAAAAATATACTAATGTGGTCAAATGTATCAAACTTCCTCGTCTATTTTTAGTAATAAACAATTAATTTAGTACATCAGAAAGGAAACATGGACTATTAATTTAGAACAAATGAAGTAATATAATTACAGTTTTATAATCATTGATATATTTATTGCATGAGACTCAAATGTTATGTATTTTACAATTACAAATATATTAGATAAGTATTGTTTTATAATCATTAGTACTTACATTCATGGCATGATAATCAAACCTTATATATTACATTTATTAAAATAAAATTATAATTTATACTCATCAATACATATAATTATTATACTATTTACTACATCATCTCATAATCAGTGCCAATTTAGACTTTTCTGGTGTTTTTTATTTTATTTTTAATAAATATTTTAATTTGTGTTAATGAAATTTATATGAATAAACTGCGTTTCAAATGTATTTTTTATTTGTATATTTTTCATCAAATATTATGTAACACGAATAAAAATATTTGTGATCGAAATTAAACAAAAAAACTAAGAAAAATTAAAGTTGACACATATTATAGGACGTGAAAATTAAATGTAATACAATATACCTATAGTTTAACTCTTTTTATATCTATTGGTATATTGTATAACATTTAAGTTTAGTGACCTCCGTATGTATTAACCTTTTCTAAAACTCAATATTTTAAAATTTGTTATTTTAAGTGACAAATTGGATTGTCTTTTGAATGAATGGCCCAGATCAACTAATTTGTATTTTTAGAAGGACGTTTTTTTAAATTAATGACCCACATCAAATGATTTGTACTTTTAGGCGAACGTTTTTTGTTAAACTTTTGTGTATAACATATAGATTAACTGTGATGATCTCTTTTATTTTTTATTTCTAGTTCTGATTTGTGATCCTTTACTTGTAATTCTCAGTGACCAAAGTTATTTTGCATCTTTGATTTTACTATATACCAAAGTACCAAGCTCCGTGTGTCATTTGCTTTTGATCTAATGATTGGATGGTGGGAATTGACATATGATTTTAAAAAAACATGAAAAGGGTAAAATTGCAAAAAAATGTAGAAATATTGTAGAAAAGGTAGAGGGACCAAAGTTGTAAATATGACTTAATACTGGTTATCACTAATAATAAAAGTAATGAAATATGACTTGTGATATTTTTATCACTAACTATAAGTGTTATTTTGTCATATTTACAACTTCAATTCCACCGCTCTATTTTTACAAGTGTTGTTCATTTTGGCAATTTTTAGTTCTTCCGTTTTTTGTTCTTCACATGATGTAATCTTATATAATCAATGATTAAATTTGGTACCTTAGAATATAGATAAATACAAATATTCAAAATAACTCATCTTAATCCTCAATAGTAAATTACATACTTGAAGGGAAAAAAGAATTATACAAAAGATGAGGGTTTACCTGTAACATATGCAAACTTAAATATGTATGCCCATCCCTTCATTTTCGCCTTTAGACATCTTTCAAATGGACACGCTCCCTGAACCTATTCTCTTTGAATTACTGAGTCGACTCGATGACTCAGCTGACGTAACTCGCTTACGAATCGCTTCAAAAGCCTTTGAAACTGTACATCCGCAGCTTCGATCAATCAATCTAAAATGCACATTCAAATGGTTTCTCCATTCAAGTGCTAGGGTTTCCAGCTCCACAAAATCTTCACAAACTGTCACACCTTTTAAGACAGTGTTTATCAATCTGATATCAGATTTGAGAGTTGTTGAATCAGTGCGTATCGGCGTTAATAATTCTCTCCAATATGTGCCCGATGGATATTTTGATAGAAAGGAGGATGACTTGAATCTGACTGATGTGGACTTTATTATGAAGTGGTTGCCTAGAGTTTCTGAAACTTTGAAATCGCTTTCGATAACTGATTTTTGGGTTCAGTCTGTTCTGCGTAAAACAAATGTTTTGTTTTACATTTCTATGTATTGTAAGTTTGTTATTCTATGTTTATTGTGAAACTAAATTCCTTCATTTAGCAATCTAATACTATATGTTGTTGGGTTCGAATTTTTGGGCTAGTTGCGCATATTCTGCTCTTTTAAGTGATTACTTGTGGAATGCTGTATAAAATTGGTGATTGATTGTTATTGTTTTGTATATTAATGTAACATGTTTAATTGAGTAAGACCTTAATTAGCCACACAGGGTTTAAGACACTCTAGGTATCATGACAAGTATGATTAACAGTTTAACACATAGCTACTTGTATAGTAGATTGTTGTTATTAACAGCGAATAAACTCACATAAAAACAAGTATCTAGACGACAAGGAATTCGGGCATGTAATTCATCTAATTGGAAATCTGTGACTTTAAAATATTAGATTGTTCCGAGTAAACTTATAATTGTAATTGGATAACATACCCTTTACGCTTAATTGGTGATTGATTTTCATTACCGCTAGCAACTTGTTATAGGCTATATAAAAAAATCATTAATGTTCATATGTTGTTCTCGTGTTATATGTGAAACTCGCCATATTAAAAGAGGATAAAGTCCTTGTGAATGATCCATGTTTACAAGGTTCTAAATAACGTATGTAGAGATGTTACTAGCCAAACATAGTTAGGAATGGTTGCCAATAGATTCTTGTAAATTCGGATATTCGATCTGCATATCGGAACATAGTGTGCATTGAGTATTAGATATAAGCGGAAAGCGTAGAATTTCATTCTATTATAACTTGCTAAACCTTCAGAGTTACATCGAGTGTGACTTAATCACTTGATTATATTATAATGAAATAATTAAACCTTTCCTGATAATAAACAGTATTTTGACACATTAAATACTGGTACAGGGTAGTATGTCGTAAAATCTACTTAGCTGAGTGTCGTTACTCAAATTACAGGTTGCATTTAATTTAGTTGTTTGAGTTGTCCTTACATAATTACATCATTCTGTTATTGTTGATGCAGGTCAAAATCTTGTTGAATTAGAGCTCAAAAATACATGGCTGTCGACGCACATATTCAATCCAATGCCAACGCTGACAAATTTGACGCTTGAATTTATAAGTTTTACGGACAACCAGCTAACCGAGTTGAATAAGTGCTTACCGAATATTCAGGTTCTCAACTTGATAGATATCCAAGGATTTATGAATCCTATTATCCACCTTTTCAACCTGAAACGATTTCATTTTGCTGTGCGTGGTCTTGGAACTTTGACTATAATCACCCCCAGCCTCCTGTCCCTCAAACTTGAATGTTTACGAAACGGCAGACTTTCTATTGAAGCTCCTGCACTGTGTCACTTCCATCTTATTCAGGATAAAGCAGAATCATTTTCAGTCAATATGTTTGTGAATTTGAAGACACTTGTTCTGGAGTCTTTAAATATCGGCTTCATACTCTCCATGTTCCCTGATACATGTTCTGTTGAAAATCTGACATTGGTGTCAAGAGAATGGACAAGAAGAGCCGTTGGGAAATCCAGATATGACCTAGGGAAGGTGTTTGCTACTTTCTCAAATGTGGGTTCATTATGTATTAAATCGTGTGATTTGTCAGAACTAGACCCTTCTTTCAACCTCACAGGATTGAAAACATTATGTGTATACTTGGCGGTACTTGATTCGTCATTGACTTTCTCATCTATTGCTTCTGTGATGGATCAATGCCTCTGCCTTTCGGAGGTGTCGGTGATCCTCAATCGTGATGCCGCTGGTGATGCATACAAGAGTTTCATCTCAAAGTGTATGGCCCGCTGGCCTCTGATGAACTGGAAATGGGGAATGTGGAGTGATGGAAGAGAAGATTCATGGCTCTCCATCTGAGTAAGTTTTTCATAAGTTTGAGTCATTATTCAACTTTCATAGATGCTAGACATGACTGGTGATTTACCGGAAGTCATTGCACATAATTATTTTAACTAGATATCATACTATCTTTGCCTTTATGTCTTTTCCTATATAACCTTTTGAAGCACTGCATATAAGTATCCAAGTGAATGTGAATGTCGATGCTATAAAGTTTTTAAGATATAGGTAGGGATTGATCAGAGTACTCTGTTCCACAAATAGTTTTAGATAATCGTGACACCTGCAGCATAACGATTGTCCCAGAGAGCCATAAAAGTGTTACCTTTTGAAGTTTTTCATGACAAATAACGTTTTCTTTGGTTTTCCTGGTGCTAGAGACCTAAAAGTTATTTTATCTCGTTTTCTGGTTAGAGTTTTTTAAGATGCCTCAGAACTAGAATCGACGCAGGCTGTTAAATTACTAAATAAATAATAGCATTCTATAACTTCAGTCAGCTTCATTTTTATGAATTATTTTTTTGTTTTCAAATTCTTTAAATCTAGAGTTTATATGCAGTCTGTGATTGAATAAGTCTACTTAGTTTCTCACAATTTATTTCTGTTAATGTTTTTTCTAAGCATCATATATATTATATATATATAGTACTACTACAGATCCAAATGAAAGACCATGATTTTACAGCGTTAAACCTAAAATTCTTCAGGTTCTTGGAAGGTATAAAGTCAACGCCGTAATCGGATTTACAAAGTTACAGTTATGTGAACTCGATATGTGTTACTCCAAGTGCTTCGTCAGAATTAGAGTCATGTCACAACCACTTAGAATTAGTTAAAATTTAGGCTTTGAAGGAAAGAATATGATGGAAAACAACATTCTATTTTGCATGGTTTTTGCTTGTTGACCCGTCATTTACTTATTTGCTCCCGCTTGTGTTTTCCACAAGAATCATATGATGATGCTAATGTATCACAAAGTTTTATCTGTAGGTTTGAGTTGAAGTAGACATGTGACGATTGAGCAGTGAGGGAACGGCAGGTCGTCGATATCATCAACTGGAGCTTGTTGACCCGTCATTTACTTTTTAAAGACTTTTTTTCTTTTGAAACTTTTATCGATGTGGCATCAAATAGAGTTATGAACCTATGCTCTAATAATAAGAAATCTTATGCGAATGTTGAATAATTTAGTTTAATCCATAAGATACTATCTTCGCCTATATGCTGTTTCTCATAAGGTTTTTCAGAGCATAGCATATGAATATGTATGTGATTGCAGATTTGGATGAATTCTAGCTTTATTAGATACAGGTCTTTTATGCCATGGCGACGTGAGGTCTTAAAATCCAGGTATGCTCCATGATTGCAATATGAAATCGCATATGCAGAAAAGGGTTTGATCAACTATTCGACTTATAGATTCCAAGATATATTCAATATATGTCTTTAAACCACTGTATTTGACATTTAAACAAATCCATTATAGTGGCCACAAGCATTTAACCCATATCAAGTTGTTCCAACTCATTCGACTCTTGCTCAACACAAATCAAAGTACACATGTATGCATAAATGCAATGAACCTTCACAATTTTAATCACACTCAACTAATAACATGAATTCAAAGAGATTAAGCTAATAAGCTAGATGGCATTTTATGGGTTGGAATGTATTGATGCAATTGATGTTTTTGAGTCTTTGAAGTTGAAGTTAACCTAGACATAAGTTATTGTGTATTAACAATAAACTAGATTGACCGTGTTTACAAAACAAGATTTGGGCTAAATATATAACGTTTTCCAGAGTAATAACCACATATAATCGCTTACCTCACAAGTTCAGCGTCCAACACTCAATTTCCACTATTTACTCCTTTGTTCCTATTTATAAAAGTTGCGTCCTTCGTACCGGCACCCCCATATTTCTTATTCCTTGGGATCTTACGCACAAACGGAGTCTCTGGGTCATTCAATAAAGTCCACAATACACGGCCTTCTTTAGCAATTGTATGGCGAGGACAAACAGGATCAATTATTTTCTTGTTGATGTTCCATAGCTTATCCTATTCCATCTAATTCAAATTCTTTGACGGTCTTTTTGAAGAAAAAGAGAGCAAAACTACGATCTCGCAACTAAAAATGTGAGGTTTTACTTTCCACTCGAGTTATGTTGTATCCCTAAGGGTAGGGTCAAACAGGTTAACAATAAAGCAAAGAAAGACAAACGGTCAAACGTCGTCAAAAGTGTGTTAGTTATGAACTTTTTAGATGTAATGCAACCAAATTATGACCCATATCAGAAATGCAATACTTACATGCTCAAGTATATGAATTGTAACAATGCCAGAATTTTTAGGCCTCTACGTACAATTCCTTGCACAGTTGGGAAACGGGCATCATTCCATCCATCAAGCCTTCATTCTCAATAAACCATAGAAGCTTCCATTTTCTATGAACTATATAATTCATATTTAACCTACAACATTCATATATATTAACCCTCCTAAGCCCCATAGTCGATCTCTGGAATCCGGAAATACTGAGCATTTATGTCATGATACTCACTAGATCGAATAGCATGTGTAATACCTTGATAGAATCAACAAAAGGACAGGCCAAATCATATGTGGGTATATATTTTGCACTTTATACCAATTCTATGAGGTGGTATTCAATTGCAACTCTGGACCGCAAAGTGAACTTCTAGATCTTGCATTGTCAATTTCCCTTTTAAACAACAATATAATCCTCTGTCTAATCCAGCAAGCATTTCATGCCATAAATTAATATTTTCAGAAACTATTGTTTCTACACTTGGAATCAACCCCGTCAATATGTTCCTTCTGCATTTGCTCACGCGGGGCATCATCAACAAAAGTTTTTCCTTCTTTGATCAGAATTACAGTATATGTGACCTTCTCATAAGTAATATCCACAATCTTGAGATCTTTTATAATATTATCCACAACCTCATTATTCTCCTAGGCAGGATATGTATCATCAAAACGGATGATGATAAGGACTACTCAATCTCCAAACAAAAGATATATGAAACAAAATACAAATACTACTAAGACATACTACTAAAACTAGTGACTTTTCTTAAACATTTTTCTTCTCTGCTATTAGAACAAACCCAAGCTACATACTTATAATAGAAATAAAGAAAAGTAACTAACTAAGCTAGTGGGTTGAAGAGTCTCTTTTCTATCCATAACTTACTCCTAAATAACACATGATCCATGCAAAGACCACGTCTAGCACTAATCTACTACTACTAAACATAAACTTATGACCTTTACGACCTTGGACTAACACCCACACAAACACCAATCAAACCGGCCATATGGGTGTTCAATTATTCTGTATATAAAATAAGGGAAAACTGACTACTTTAAATAAGAACTGCAGGAGGCTTTATATAGCCTTTACCACACAACAACACGTGGGTACTATTATCCTAAAGAACCGGTGCACAACTAACTACTACTGACTTATGCACTTATAATATCCTAGATAATCGGTCAAAGCATGATAACGATTCAAACTATGGCTTACTAACAAACCACAGTAAAACAATAAACTTATTAAACTAATGTCTATCCATGCCATGCATACGTGAACTTGTTCTAAACGATTAAACCAACATTCATCCCTTTAATCGTTTATTCACGTCACCTCGGTCACGTCCTAAACACCTTCTTTTGAACCATCTCGTCTCTCGACTTTTTCGGACACATCCTGATTCAACACCACTTGTGTTGAAGCATCTCCATCATCTGCAAAGCAAAGTGAGAATAAAAGTCGCCTGCTTTGATGGCTTCCCGTTCCACGATTTCCTATTATTTTTTTCTTGCTCTTATTACTTGCTAATTTCTTGCTCACTTCCTTTCTAACTTTCTTGATATCATTCTTTCTATCGTTTCTCGCAAACGCTCTTCCTTCGGTCTTTCTTGAGTTCTTGTTATTTTCTTGTTTTTTCAAAAAATCGCTTCTTGCTATCTTTCATGCACGTTCATTTTTTTTCTCTTGTGAGAAAAACTTCCTTCGGTCCTTTTGTGAATCTTCGGTCTTATTGAATCTTCGGTCTTATTGATTCAACAGTATTCGGTCTTTGGCCTTCGGTCTTCTTACGTGATCGAGTTTTGGCCATCGGTCTTTTGAATCAATAGTCTCTTTCGGTCATCTACTGTTGAAACTTTGGTTTGATTTTGTTTCTCGGACAACCCACGGTCATGGTCTTCTCTTTGGGTCTTCGGTCTATCTTTCTTAGGTGAGCCTTCGGTTTTTTGTCACGTGTGTCAGTCTAGGTGTTGCCCGGTCTTTTGCAGCTCCTCGGTCTTCTCGGTCTCAAGGTTTTCTCCGTCGCACGTCGGACTTTCTTTCTTTCATTATTTCATTCTTTCTTTCTTTCATTAATTCTTACTTTCAATCTCATGCTTGATGCTACTTTCTTTCCGTTTTATCTCCAAGTGATCAACTTCTTTCTTGTTTGTTGTCTTTCTTTCTTTCTTGTTCTCTTTCTTTCTAGTTCCACCAGGTATAATCCCCCCCTTTCTGCTTCTGCTCTCTAGTGAAGGACTACACCCTTTTCTTGAAAGACTCTCAAACCCGCCCTTTTGATCGAACCTCCCTCTGAAACCAAATGTTGGAATCAGTCCCTTACGACCTCGGACTCACACCCACACAAACACCAATCAAACCGACAATATGGGCGTTCAATGATTCTGTATATAAAATAAGGAAAAACTGACTACTTTAAATAAGGATGTTTTATATAGCCTTTACAACACAACAACGTTCTATTATCCTAAAGAACTGGTTCACAACTAACTACTACTGACTTATGCACTTATAATATCCTAGATAATTGATCAAATCATGATACCGATTCAAACTATGGCTTACTAACAAACCACAGTAAAACTATAGACTTATTAAACTAATGTATATCCATGCCATACATACCTGAACTTGTTCTAAACGATTAAACCAACAAGACATACTACTAAAACTACTGACTTTTCTTAAACATTTTTCTTCTCTGCTATTAGAACAAACCAAAGCTACATATTTATATTTATAATAGAAATAAAACAAAGTAACAAACTAAGCTAGTGGGTTGAAGAGTTTCTTTACTATCCGTAACTTACTCCTAAATAACACATGATCCATGCAAAGACCACGTCTAGCACTAATCTACTACTACTAAACATAAACTTGAAAATGTGTTGCTAGTAATCTAAGGGGTGTTTCTTTTTTACTTATTCAACCCTTTAGTAACAGATTTAGACCGCCCACATATTTTTGTTGTTTCTTTTTGTTGTTTTGCAGTATAGACATCTAATTGGGGACAGAGCTAAAAATGAGGCCCTCTCAAACCAGAGGTTGATATGTATCATCTTTTACCAATTTATCACTCTTTGCTAATTTGCCCTGTACCCCTCTCTCTCTCTCTTTCTCTATTTTCACCTACACATATTTTTTCTTTATCAAGATTCTTACAAGATCAATAATATCATTAGATCTTTATTCATAAAAAAATATCATTAGATCCCTAAAGATGATAGGTTTCTTTTGTTCCTTTACTGCAAATCTGCACAAAAAGTGTTTGAAGTCATAGTGTATATATTGATTTTGTTTTTAAGAGTTCGATTGGTTACTCAAATATTAGACGGTGTTTTGTATTTATGTATATATTATTTTTGACATTGATAGTTTCTTGTTAATGTAAAAGGAGATCCAACAAGATAGTTGACAACTTGATATGATTGTCAGAAACAATTTTTAATCGAGGGTATTATAACAATTACTTTTTTTATCCTTGATTCTCGAAAAAAATTGAAACAAGATATACTCGTTTCAAAATATCCATGATTATATAAGCTGCAAGTGTTCTTATGGTTTCTCGTTCTGAAATAAAATGGTTAGATTTGAGTATTTTTAATCTTTTGGAAAGAAGGTTAAAGATGTCATTTGATCCAAAAATACGATGTGTATTAAGTGGAAAAAGAAACAACTCATTTTTACAAGGAAACTATATCCACATGGAAACTACATCCCCTAAGTGATGTAGCTGTCGGGTTTAGGTTATGGCTCATAGAAGTAAACAAATATTCATGATGCTAGCATATGCTCTTCTTTGTGATCGATATCAAAACTCAAAACTATCCTATGATAGTTTTCTTGTTTGTAGAACTACAATCTAAAAATATTCATCCTACTAAAACTTGACATATTCTTCTTTTGGGCTTCAAAATAGGCATGTCCAATGAACACATCAGTTGGGCTTTTACAAATTTGGTGACTCTATATGCATCATACAAACGATATCTTTGAGTTACAAAAAAAAATTAACCCTTACGATCAATTCTTGTTTTTCTTCTTGATGGAAACGATTGCCACAGGTTTGCGGGAACTTTCTCTAGATAATGAAGAACTCCCTTTGTCCGGACATACAGTCGTTTCTAATGACGACCTTTTAACCGAAACCCTACTTAGGTTACCAATTATCTCACTTGTTCTTTTTAAATCCGTATCCAAGCGTTTGTTGTCTCTCATTAATGATGATGTTTTCATTAAGCGTCAGAGTCGAACCCCTAACATAGATCCTCCTTCTGATCTCTTTATCAAGTATTTTAGGGAAGCGAATTCAGGAACATATGGTTCTGTGTCGTTTGATATTAGAATTCCATCGTGGAAACCTCTTAAAAATGTGATGCCTAGTAGTACTAGTATTTTGCAGTCGTGCAATCGTTTATTTTTATGCTTTTTTATGCCTCGTAGTAGATTTTGCGTATACAATCCTACACTTAACTTATTTAAGATGCTTCCAGATCCCCTTGATTCAGGGCCGGATTTAGGCATGTGCGGCAGGGGCAACCGCACAGGGCCTCCATTTTATAGGGGCCTCCGATTTCTAAAACATCAGTAAAAGTGTATATTCACTTTTGGAGTATTTGATCTTGTTAATAGATTTTTTATTGAATTAAGAATATAAGATTTGTTTAAAAAAAAGTTTGATCTTGCGATTTACAGAAAAAATGGTGAGTTGTATTGGGGATGATAACCCAAGTCATGTTTGTGGGGCCAATTTTCAGTTTTGTCTTTTTTGCCCCAATATTTTCATTAAGTTTCTTACTTTTAATAAAACCTATAACTTTAGAAATTATATACTTTTTGTCCTTATCTTTTTTACAGATTTATAAACTGTTTATGTTCCTTGTTTGTAAAGTTTTTTTGGTCACTGTAAAATTATATGTTTGAAAAGTTAAAATACGAGAAACGGTTTTTGATACGTTCTCGGAAAAAGAAAACTACAAATATATCATCTTATACTATATTTAGAGTAATTATTGTAAAGGGTTTCAAAAATTATATATAAATAGTTAAAAAAAATGTTATCTATAATAAATACGACTTATAAGTTGCTATTGATATGAAAAGAATTTATGCATAACCGAAATACCATTTATTAATTTTGATGGTGCTTCAACTTTCCGAGTTGAATTAAGGGCCTCATCTAGATTGTCGCACAGGGCCTCCGGGTTTCATGAGACGGCCCTGCCTTGATTATGAAGTGAAAGAATCTCATTATAAGATATATATGGATTTTGATCCTACCAAATCACCTCACTACAAAGTCATGTACGCTCCATCCCTTGGGTATGCTCAAGAACGTCTCTTTCAAATACAAACTTACTCTTCAGAAACAGGCGTTTGGAGTGTTGTTTACGATTGCACCTATCGATACTCAATTTTTCACTATGGAGTCTATAGGAATCATGCTATTCATTAGATAGGTTATGATCGTGGTAGTAGATTGCATTACGAGAATAAGCTGTACTTTGGCAATAAAAAAATTGTTCTTACAAAGATACAACTCCCTATAACTGTCGTAGATGACAGTTTCATGTTGTGTGAGTCACGTGGATGTTTGCTTCTTATTGGTAATGACAAGACTCACTCTCAGCAGCTGAATGTTTACGAGATGAGGAATGGGCATTCTGAATGGTCGATGAAGTACTCTGTTGATCATTCGGGGATTACTTTTGGTATCGTTAAGTGTATTGCTCTTGGAGAAACAGAAGAGGATTCATTTATGATACTAGGAATAAAAACTAATGTATATCTATACAATTTGGTGCTAAAAACTTTTCGCGGGCTTCCTGATTTCCGGTCCATATTATCCATAGGAAATGGTTTTTTTATTAGCTTTATGTTCACTGCATCTTTTGCAAGTGTATGATTATGTTTTTTTATATCAGGTATGATCTTTGTTTCTTATGTTATCTTGTCACTACTCTTGCTTGGTTATTCAGTTAAGGCTCTATTGTACTCTGATTTAGTGAAGCCCATTTTAGAACGCCTTAGGTTTGAATCTCCCATGGCCAAATATACATCTATTAACTAGAATCAGCTTAATGGTTAGTAAGTTAGTATTAACTCTTCATTTATGTTCTCTACTTGCTACAAATTTCCCTTGCAGTTGTAAAATACAAAAGGAGCGTTATGATTAAACCATAAACTTAATTGAAGCTTGTTAGACATCATTAGTAAGTGGCAAGGCATATAATGGAACAATATATAGAGAGTTGTATATTTGACGTGTAAAAAGGCTGGAAAAAAATTCCCTACACAATTGAGGTTCTAAGCTTGCAGACCTGCATCTCATCGCCTTCTAGACATGAAGATAAATGCAGAGGAAAGAGAGACATGGCATCTTTGTATTTTTTCATATCTAATTAGTAAGATATCATGGTTATGTTAAAAGATATACAAGAACTTGTACCTAGAAAATTGTATATTTGACTAGTAACACAAAAATTCTACCTCGATTTGGATTTTCAACTCGCAGGTTTGTTCAGTTCATATAATGGTTACGTAATTGTTTATGAGTTATACATTGGTCAGTAATAGAGGAAATAGACTTGGAATCTATGGAAATCTTCTATATCTAATTAGTAAGATATCATATGATGGTTATGTTAAAAATAATATACGAGAACTTTTACCAAGAAAACGTATATATGACTAGTAACAGTGATTCTATCTCGATTTGGATTGTCAACATATAACTAGGTTTCTCCCGGTTTTGTTCATATAACCCGCGCTTTTTACTTGTAAATTGTAATTGTAATTGTAATTGTAAGCCCCTAATGGACGTTTGGTTCATAGTTTTCACATCTATATTTGTTGAGTTTACATATTTGGTTTATGTTTTCTTGTGGTAGTAACTTAATAAGCTTACTGATTAATTTGCATTGCCGTTTTAGGTCGTCAAGATGAAGATACATGGAGGGGAAAGAGACATGTCATATATGGAATTTCTTGCCGAAAGTCATTAGTATCCGACTCTAGTTTTGATGAAAATAATGTTTATGAGAATTTGTAACTAAGCCGGTTGTACATTGGCTCGTAATAATGAGATTTATCATCTCGTTCTGTTTGCATATGAATTTTAACCGAAAGCAAGTCCTAGTTTGGTTCTTTTTTACTACTAGAAGTTCTATAATGCATTTTCTTATAATACATTAATTACGAGTAAGTTTGACAGTATGTTGAGTGCTCTTTATAATAACTCATGTTTCGTGTGTCATATATCAGTTGTGGACAAGATTGCAAACTAATTAACCAACTGGTCAGTTGGTCACCAAGGTTCCACTAAGTGCTTTTCTTGAGTGAGGTTTTTCATGGAGCTCTTGGGTTCAAGACCTGTCAAGGGCCTTTAAGGCGAGGGTTCGAAGAAGACATTATTCCGCTTGGATGTCATTTCACGACTCGACCCACTAACCACTAACATTTGCCGTTCTAAAAAAATTAAATCCAATTTATGAGCTAGTGTAGATGGGTTACTCATTAGACTTTTCTCAACAAATTGTTAACATGGCCGGCGGTGGAATTGTGACAAATCAGGGAGGCAACAACGCGGCTTACCCAGGAAACCTTACTCTCTATGTCACATTGGTATCATTGTTGGTTACGACATCGGAATCTCTGGTGGAGTACGTCAATGAATCCGTGCTTAAAAAAGTTCTTCCCATCCGTGCACTGGAAACAGGGCCGGATTTAGGCATGTGCGGCAGGGGCAACCGCACAGGGCCTCCATTTTATAGGGGCCTCCGATTTCTAAAACATCAGTAAAAGTGTATATTCACTTTTGGAGTATTTGATCTTGTTAATAGATTTTTTATTGAATTAAGAATATAAGATTTGTTTAAAAAAAAGTTTGATCTTGCGATTTACAGAAAAAATGGTGAGTTGTATTGGGGATGATAACCCAAGTCATGTTTGTGGGGCCAATTTTCAGTTTTGTCTTTTTTGCCCCAATATTTTCATTAAGTTTCTTACTTTTAATAAAACCTATAACTTTAGAAATTATATACTTTTTGTCCTTATCTTTTTTACAGATTTATAAACTGTTTATGTTCCTTGTTTGTAAAGTTTTTTTGGTCACTGTAAAATTATATGTTTGAAAAGTTAAAATACGAGAAACGGTTTTTGATACGTTCTCGGAAAAAGAAAACTACAAATATATCATCTTATACTATATTTAGAGTAATTATTGTAAAGGGTTTCAAAAATTATATATAAATAGTTAAAAAAAATGTTATCTATAATAAATACGACTTATAAGTTGCTATTGATATGAAAAGAATTTATGCATAACCGAAATACCATTTATTAATTTTGATGGTGCTTCAACTTTCCGAGTTGAATTAAGGGCCTCATCTAGATTGTCACACAGGGCCTCCGGGTTTCATGAGACGGCCCTGACTGGAAACATATAGCGGATACGTCAAAAACCAATATTGTGCGGTTGGACAGTCAAATATTGACGATGTTCATGTCTTCTTTGTCTTTGGCGGCATTGTTGTCTTCTCGGGTAGCCTCCAGAGTGACACGTAAACTTGGCCGAAAATTATCTATGCTTGTTGGCGGTATCTTGTTTTGTGTTGGAGCTTTGGTGAATGGATTCGCTCAGGCCATTTGGATGCTCATTGTGGGTCGAATCTTACTAGGATGTGGAATCGGGTTTGCCAATCAGTCCGTTCCATTGTACCTCTCTGAAATGACACCATGTAATATTAATGGATATTTATGCCCTGGCTCGATTTGTGAGTTTAAGGTCCATTAAGGTCCATTAGGGTTCATAGCCATTGAATGACCAATGTGGAGATAACCACTTGGTATGGGTGCGAATCTTAAGCAAACTTTTCCTATCTCTACATGAGGCAGATCAACTTCGGGTGTATATTGGCTTCCACAACCGGTAGCTTCAAACCCATCACCAATGAGACACCTTGTAGGGATCCAATTTAATTATAAACCTGGCAATCAGAGAATGTATGTATATCACGATTCTAAGACAGACGGAAGTTGATAAGAACCCTAGTTACAAATGAAGTAAATGATTACAGATTAAGAAAAATTAATCCATGCAACAGTAACTAGAGATAGTGATTAAAACATTATCAAGTTAAAATCATACGGTATATAAACAGAATCATGATATAAATATTTAAATTAACACAAAACCATAAAAGTTCAGAATGTTTTAGACAAACATCAACTGTAAATGAGCGGAGGCGAAGTTAAACAATCCAACAGGCGACTTTTGCGCTTTCTTCGATCATCCCTGCCTCACTCGTTTTCTACCATCCCCGCGCATGTCATCTCGTCTTCTTTTTCGGTCAAAATCTCCACCTTCTCCTAAAAGAGGGAGGATTTTAGACTTGTATAGGTGGCGGTGTGGGAGATTAAGTATGCGACATCTGACATCTTCATTCGCAAACCCAACTATCTCATTCAATATTCTGCTTTTCTCATCTTGCTTGGTACCGTAGTTGACGACATCAAGAGCTATACTCGCCTCTGATAACATCGCTGCACGATCTGTAGTATAACGGCGATAAATAGGCCCTCCAGCAAACACAACTACCCTCTTAAGCAGGTTTTTGTTTTTGTGTTCTTTTAGTTCGAAGCAACGAAACCGGGCAATGATGAGCGCTTGTTCGAAGTCTGTACGACCGCCAACTTGTGTGAAAGACTGAACACCATTCATGATGTTTGAAAGACTTCGAGTAGGTTCAACCACACGACCAAAACCAGCCTCACCCATTGCAAATATGCCCACGAGATTATCGGGATGGGACTGGAGTTTCTTTTTAGAGTAGAGTTCGATAGCATCAACCTGATTCAAAAACCTACGTGATGTGTTGTGGCCCATCCATTCTGAAGTGTCCATAAGAAGTACTGTAACCTCGCCGGCCGCCATGCTCATTATTGATGGATAATCTGCGTAATGTGGTACTAGAAGGAATAGTTATTGATGATCGTTCGTTTGTTTTATAATACATAGAAGACCTGTCACCTTCTTTTTATAGAGAAACTTAACCGACCCTAACAATTTAAACTCCGTATACAACTTAGAATTCAGTAAAAGAGTAAAACTTACACTTTTTATACAAAAGATAACCAACATAGTTCGGAGATACCTTTCTGTTGTGTATTGGAGCATAAGCAACGGTCGTGGCATAGAGTTGGTGTCATAGCTAAAAAGTGATGTTATGTCAATAAAATAAGTTATGGCACAAGAAATATTATGACACCACTATTTAGTAACATTGGTGATTTTTGGTGTCATAAGGTATTTTTGGTGTCATACAAGGTATATACCTTTTAAATTCCAGAAAAAATGTTTTAATTTATGGCGTGAGCTGATAGCCACGACGTTAGAGTCATGGCACCAACCCACGAAGTGGTGCGTCGTCCCTAAATATCGCGCTATGGCTTCACGCCAGGCCATAACGCAACCACTCTTTTTGCACTTAGGATTTTAATACTCCAACTATGAGGAGTGATTGAATTAAAGTATATGAAAACTAAATGAGTAAGGTTATTTTGGATACCTTGTATCATTTAGATATAAGGGGACCAATCTCCACCTTTCATCCAATCTTGATCAAAGGCCTTAATAAGTGTGAAAACACTTATCCTTTTACCACTTAATTATAATAAAAACAAGACCAAAACGTGTATTCTATGTCGTAAAAGTCGGAATTATACGTGGTTTGTGTTTTTATTGTGTTTTAGGGCCAAAAATGTGAAAAAGGGAGAAAACACAGGCTTTCACGGGCTTTTATCGAAGAAAAAGACAAAAGACGAAGTCAAAAGATCAAGAGTGCAAAAAGAACGGAAGTCCAAGGCCTATTCTGAAGATTTATCGAAGAAAAAGTCTAAAGACGGAAGTTTAACGAAGTCGAAGAACCAAATCTAATTAATAAGGAAATTAGAAGACGAGTTCATTCTATTTATCGACAAATCCCGAGACAAAGTCGAGAATGACGAGTTTATTGTCAAAGACGAAAGACGAGAAAGAAAGAAAGAAAGAAGGAAGCTTCCAACCAACCATACACTCCACTCCTATAAATACCCTCCTCATGACACATTAGGAGGTGTTAGCTAATTTGACAAATTAGTCTTTCCATTTTATTTCATGCACATTTTTCTTAATTGTCATTTTAATACTTGTCATTTATAATTCCAAGTAAGTCTTTAATTTTGTGTATTGAATCTTAATCTTTAATCAAGCTTTTCATAATCATCTCATTCTTCCTTTCTTGTTTTTAAATATCTTGTTTTGTTTGATTAATCTTGAAGATTGTTTAATCTTGATGTTTATTTGATAAAAGTTCTTATTTTTCCATTGTTCTTATCATTTTCATGCAATTGATGTTCTTTCCTTATTGTGTTTTAGCTTATTTCTTGTTTAGCTTATTTTCTTTTAAGAGTTTTCAAAAGTTTAATCTTTTTTAGTTTATTTTATAAATTTTGTTTATTTAGTGTTTTGAAAGTTTTAAAATTTGTGCTTATTTAGTTTTTCTTATTATTGTTTTAATTAAGTTTTTTTATAATTGCTTATTGTTAAAGTGCTTATTTGGTTCGGCTTATTTGCTTATTGTATTCCATCGTAACTTTCATAAGGGTTTCTACTTGTTCCGATCGAGTATGTGTGATCGCATAAACCTTAGGGTTTCTACTTGCGATCCATTATTGCGATCAATGACTAAGATCAGACTACGATCGTCCATCACGATCTAAGTCACGATCGCCCTGTTGCGATCTATGACTGCGATCTCTTGGTTGCGATCTGTGGGTACGATCACTTGGCCACGATCGTCCACTGCGATCCACTTGTTGCGATCGTTGTGGAGTACGATCCAAAACTTCGATCGCTGGCTGCGATCTAGACTTAGATCTAGAGTGCGATCGCTTGACTGCGATCCAGGGTACGATCCAGACTACGATCGTTTGTTGCGATCGTGACTGCGATCTGACCTTAGATTTGGTTTTATTTCCTGTTTTTATTTTTATTTCAAATTTAACTTTTCCCGCCTATTTTACTGAGTGTTATTTTTAAGCTTGTTTTGTCGTAGTTTAATTTTGAAGTTTTATTTTTAAGTTTGCAAATTTCACTTTTTTGTCGCGTTTTAATCTTTCGTCATTTATACTTTTAAAGTCTTTATTTTTAGTTTAAATCTTCTCAAGCTTTTATTTTATTTTTATTTTATTTTTTTTAATTACTCAACGCCATTTTCATTTTAATATAGATAACCAACGACTATTCTTTCTTTTCACCAAAGACGATTGAGTCACACTTTTAACCTTTTTCAATTCGAATTGAGACGAAACGAACTTTTAACTAGCAAAATCCACTTTCAAATGGCGCCGCTGCCGGCTCTTTTCGTGAATATTAACGGTTTTTGTGAGAAACGCGTTGGATTTTAGGATCCGTTCATTTTTTAACGTTATTTTTCTTGTCAAAATTTTCAAAATTTTTCAGAAAAATCCTAAAAATCAAAAATTTCAAAAATCCAAAAACATTTAAAAATTCATAAAATGCATTTCTTTTTCCAAGAGTTTTACACCAAAAATAATCTTCTTCATCATCTATTATGTTTAATTCTTTTTCTCAACCCCTCTAATTTTTAATTCTGCATGGATTCGTATGTTGTTGGAAAATCATTTTATGTGACGACATTTAAGAATTCCCATTAGTTATCATAGTCACACACGCTTAGACTAGACTAGGAACGTTGTATAGTTTAAGCAGCGTGTGTGACTATATATACCCCTCCTTAGCTTCCAAGGAGGGGTGTTGCTTGTGTTCCATTTTCACTTTTAATACATTTTCTATTCTTCACACACAACCTCTCTTCTCTCTCTCTATCAACAATGGCTACCACTACCATTTACCATCATGTTAGACCACCGGATCTTAGATAGCAAATCCTCAATTGGTATCAAGAGCGATGGGATGAAATAAAGATTGGTTTTGTGTTGTTCATACTTTTCTAAGTGTGTTCATGTGTTTTTGATTGATTTTTCCAAAAGTTACAAAAAAATTTTGTGTTCTTTGATTCCAAGTGATCTACATATCTTCTAAATAGTTCTAGTAACGATTTGGTGATATTCGTTTGGTTAGAATCACGTTTTTCAAGGTAAAAATCCTTTCTTTCTTGGTGATCTTAAGTCTCGGACTATTTTTCAGGGGTACGATCTGACTGTGTGTTTGCATAAACCCTGGGGGTTTCTACTTGCGATCCATAGTCACGATCCATTGTTACGATCTAACTGCGATCATAACTTAGATCCACGCTACGATCCACCAGTACGATCACGTAGTACAATCCATAAGTACGATCCAAAGTACGATCAAGAATCCATTGCTTAGTACGATCCATCAGCACGATCCAAAGTACGATCAAGAATCCATTGCTTAGTACGATCCATCAGCACGATCCAAAGTACGATCTATACTTCGATTGCTTAGTACGATCCATCAGTACGATCCAAGTACGATCCAGACTTCGATTGCTTAGTACGATCAGGTTCGCTACGATCAGGGTACGATCAGGGTACGATTGTGCAGTACGATAGCTCACTAGGTAGGGGAGTACGATAGCTCACTAGGATAGGGGAGTACGATCGCAATACGATCTGGGAGTCCGATCAGAGTACGATCAGCCATAATTTTTCAACACTTAGAGGATTTTCCATCTTTGTTTTTTTGGAGACATTAACAAAAACACACAATCAAAAGATCTTAATATCTTTATTTAAACAACATTAAAACACATAATCTTATTTCATTGCTCGATCATTTTTGATAATCTTTTCTCAAGGGATCACAAAATGAATTCACATTCATATATGCCAACTATGACTTCACTTACCGATATCTCGATCATTTCGGGTACCGATACTCGCCCACCTTTGCTCATCAAAGATTTGTTTGAAGCATGGAAAGGTCGTATGAGAACGTACATCATGGGCAAACAAAATGGTCGACTTATGCTTCAATCAATTGATAAAGGACCATTAGATTGGGGAGAGGTTATCGTCAACAATGTGACAAGGCCAAGGGAGTATCATGAGTTAACCGATGCCAACAAAATCATTGCAGATGCCGATGAAAGGGTTGTTCAGATAATTCTTCAAGCCCTTCCACCCGATATCTTTCGAATGGTAAGTGAACATACCGTGGCAAAGAATCCTTGGGATCGACTTGCGGTTTTGTTACAAGGGACATCTCTCACTAAGCAAGAACGACAGTGTCAACTGTATGATTTGTTTGATAGGTTCAAATACATTCCAGGGGAGACTCTTCATGATTTTTACTGGCGTTTTACCACTTTGATGAATGACATGAACGTCTATAATCTAAGGATTGAACAGTTTCAGTTAAACACCAAGTTTTTGAACACATTACCCCCTGAATGGAGTCAAAATGTCACTGATGTCAAGATGATTCGCGATTTACACAAGTCCAATTTAGATCAACTCTATGCTTTCTTACAACAACACGAGAAGCATGTGATCCAAAACCGAATCTCTCAGGGATCTTATCATGAACCAATGGCATTATTGGCAAACCATCCTACACTGTCATACCATAACTCTCAGCTTGCTTTAGGACACAAATCTTCATATCAACCTGTGTATCAAACACCAAGCTTCCCACAATACTCGATTCTTCCACCGCCGCCTACATCTTATCATCAACCAGCAACATCATCATCACAAGGAGATTCACACCCATTACCTTATGCTTCACACCAGTATTCACCGTATCAACCTCCAACATACCTTTCTTGTACCTATCCACAACTTGAGGCTCCTCAACCTCATTACTCACAACAAGTCAGTGCTCCATCCAATCATATTGTAGCTCAAGTAGCACCAGCATTTTACTGTGAAGATGACATCCATGTCCCTGAATTTAGACAAGGAGATATCCCTACTGATATCCTTGCTCAGATGTCTGCTTATTTAAGTCAAACATTGAACAAACGAGGTAATAGGGGTCCAGCAACAACTAACAATCAGTTAAGGAACTCGTCTAACTCTCGACAACAGGCAACAATTCAGGACGGAAGAGTCATGGTGCAACCACTTCAAGGGAGATCTAATTCGTCTACTGCTGGTGCACGTTCATCCAATACTACTGCTACAAGAGGAAATGGCACTGGTAAAATGAAGATGGTTATCTGCTACAACTGCAAAGGGGAAGGGCACATGGCCCGAGAGTGCAAGCAGCCTAAGAGAAAAAGGGACGACACATGGTTTCATGAGAAGATCTACCTGGTGAATGCTCAAGCCCAAGGACGTGAGCTTGATGAAGAAGAGTTGGCATTCCTTGCAGATCCAGGAGTAGCGGAAACTGATGGTCTCACAACAGTCATCACCAACAATGCTGCATATCAATGTGATGATTTGGATGCATATGACTCTGATTGTGATGATCTTAACACCGCCAAAGCAGCTCTCATGGCATACCTTTCACTATATAGAGCTGATACCATTTCTGAGGTACCACATACTGCTACAGATACTAGTATTGTACCTTATCAAGTTGAGCAAATGTCTGAGTATTCGGAACAGCCTCCGGTGGTTAGTAACTCAATCGACGAGACAAACAATGATAGCAATATCAGTGCAAGTCCTCAGACTTTGAGTGAACCACAACCGAGAGCTATTACGACTACCAATTCGTCTGCTCAACCTGATTTGGTTATGGTCCCGGCATCTTTGCTTAGCCAAATGAATAATGCGGTCCTTGAAACCCTTAATGCTAATCAGACTTTATCGGTCGAGCTTGCTTTGCATAAGGACAAGGTTAAAACCTTGGAAATGACTCTTGTGTCCACTACCTTAACCAATCCTGAATTTGATAGGTTTAGGAAAGTTCAAATGGACAATCTGCTAGAAATTGAGAGTTCAAGAGCAAATCTTTCGAATGAACTTAAAGAAAAAGAGTCAGTCGTTACTAATTTTCAACAACTTCAAACGGATTTTGAAATTCTTGAGTCCAAACAGACTGAAATGGAAATTAAGACGTCTGAAAGAATAAAAGAAACAGAAATTAAGCTTTTAAAACAATATGCTGCTTCACATCTAGTACACTTGTTTCATGCATCATTTAAAGAGTTCAATCTATCGCGTCTCATAGACTTACCACCTAACCCGGGATATGCAAAGCAAGCGCTTCACCACAACCCACGACTTTTTGATTCAACCAAGTTAGGATTGGTATTAGATCCGATTGTGTTCTTGAATGATTCTGAGAGTATGACACCATACGATGAGAAGCGGTTAAAATTACTTTCTACATATCCTGAATATGATTATGCTCAAATGAATGCAAAAAATGCCACAATAGATCTTAGAATTCGTTTTAATATGCAAAAGAGAACTATCCAAACATCCACTTTCATGCCTACTAGAGAATGCCTTAGTATAATTCCTACACTCGTTAACTCGGACCAACCGAAGGAAATTCCTAAGAATCTTCCACCGGTTAGTACGGTAAAGCTCAGCTTGGAAGAGATTGGGCAATACCTTACCGAGTTTGACAAGGTCATTCTGGAATGTACGACTTCAACGGCTCAAACCGCTGGAGAATGGGCGTTCGAACACATGAAAACGGTGTTTGAGAAAGAGATCGTTCCGTTTGTGGACCATATTAGACAAGGAGTCTATGATCTAGCGTGTAATTTAAGTTTTGAAATTGGTGAAGTTCAAAAAGTTTTCAATAAAATGGATGATGCTTATGAACAACATTTAATTGAAAAGGAAAAGATTTTATCCGAATATGACCGCTTTTTAGAACATATGGTGTCTCTCGAAGTGATGCAAGTTGTTACTGTTAAATATACTCATGAAATTTCATCTACTGTGAATATTTGTGATGATGTGCATGAATCTGTGAATACCGTTGAACATGTGGATACTGTAGATAATCATTCTTGTCATGAATCCAACGCTGAATTTTTAAAGCTTCAAGATTCGTATAATACACTCTCAAAAAGTTTTAATGAGCTTCAACAACATTCTATATCTCTTGAAATTGAGAATCAATCTAAAAATGAAACTCTTTCAAAACTAAATGATGGTGGAAACTCCGTTGAGACAAGTGACAAGATGATTCAGATGGTTCAGAATTTAGAAGAAGAGATAATGAGAATTAAGAGAGAATTACTAGAAACAAAAACGGAACTAGAGGCTGTAGAGACTAAGAATCATGTCCTAGAAAATAGAATTAATTCTATACTATGAGAGCGTGAACAAGTAAGGCAGATTGACTCACAAAATTCTGGTTCAATAGAAGAACGCCTCGCTTTTAATGCGACAGAACAAAAGTCATTAATTGACAAACTGAACAGGAAATGTGAGGAATCCTCTGACCTAAAAATTCAGCTCATAGACAAAAACATGGTTATAGCAGAATTAAAGGAGACACTTCAACTCAAAGGACGAGAAAGTGTTGATAATCCAGCTACTGTCTCTGCCTCGACCTCTAGTGCTCCCAAACACAACCCACGTGTGCTATATCGGGATCCAAAATTTAGGAAAAGTCCCACTAAGTTTGCCACATATATGAAAAATGCTTTAGAACATGCTGATCTAGCTAGAGAGATTATTGATGAAATGCGTGAACGTGATCCCATAAGTCATAGCGTATATGAGCTTTTATTATATGTGGATCGCGTTCAGGACTGTTTAGCATACTTAGAGTACATTGGGCAACCGATATCTGTACCATCTAAACAACAAACCACCATTGCCATTACTCCATTCAATAAGACCCCAGGAGCTAAGCCTGTTTTAAACACACCCATCAAGGCTAAGTCAAAATCTGTAACTAATGTTCCCTTGGCTTCTACAGGAGTAACTGTGTCCACTAAGTCTAAAGGATCTTAAGACAAGAAAGATAGGATCAAGCCTTTCACTAATAGGACTGAGAAGAAGAAAGTAGAAGTGCACCCTAGGAATGTTATTTCAGTTTTAAATAAAAAGAATCATGTAGCTAAGACAAAAGGTTCTCTTTATGAGTGGAAACCTAAGCAAAATGTGAATTCTAATGCGAAATGTTGGAATTGTAATGAATGCATGTTTTCTTAGCGTCATGATTTATGCCTTGTTGATCACGTGAATGAAATGTATGCCATTAAGAACAATCTTGAATGTATTCCAACGGGGAAGAAATTCACCCAAGTTGGTTGGCAATGGAAACCCACTGGTAGGACCTTTACTGCCAATGGAACTAAGTGCCCTTTAACTAGGATCACATCCACGGAAGTTAGGTCTAAGCGTCCTTTAAATAGGAACACTAGCACTAAGAAATGGAAAAAGCGCCCTTTAACTAGGTCTGCCCCCACTATTGTACCTACCAGTGGTAATGTCCCCAGTCAAAAAGTACCTCAGAATACTAGACAACTAGAATCTAAGCCAACCACTAGTAAGAAAATCTAGAAGCCTAAAGTTTCTTCGGATAGCAAATCTAAGATAATTATATCTGTACCTGCTAACTCAGAGGAACAATTAGAATCCGATAGATCGTCGGTGTTTGGTAATATTTTTAGGTCGTCCAAATTATTCTTTGGTATTTGGACTCGGGGTGCTCCAAACATATGACTGGAGACCGCTCGATGCTTAGAAATTTCGTCAGCAAGTTTCTAGGAACGGTTAAGTTCGGCAACGACCATATTGCAAAGATTATGGGTTATGGTGAATACCAAATTGGGAATGTTACGATTTCAAGGGTTTATTATGTGGAGGGACTTGGTCACAATCTATTCTCAGTAGGACAATTTTGCGATTCAAACCTTGAAGTGGCCTTTCGACAACATACTTGCTTCATTCGCGATCTTGCAGGAAATGATTTGTTAAAGGGTTCTCGAGGGGATAATCTCTATACTTTGTCTATTCAAAACATGATGGCCGCCTCTCCTGTTTGCCTACTCTCCAAAGCATCTAAGACCAAGTCATGGTTGTGGCATCGACGGTTATCTCATCTTAACTTTGATGCTATTAACCATTTGGCTAGAAACGAACTTGTGCGTGGTCTTCCAAAACTCAAGTTCGACAAGCATCACTTATGTTCCGCATGTTCTTTGGGGAAAAGCACCAAGAAATCTTACAAACCTAAAGCAGAAGACACCAACCAAGAACCACTGTATCTTTTGCACATGGATCTTTGCGGGCCAATGCGTACGGCTAGTGTGAGTGGTAGAAAATACATCCTCGTCATAGTGGATGATTTCTCAAGATTTACATGGGTAAAATTCTTAGCATCCAAGGATCAAGTACCAGAGTATATCATTACTTTCTTAAAGATGATCCAAGTACGTCGTAATGCTACTGTTCGCCGCATTCGGACTGATAACGGTACTGAGTTCGTTAATCAGACTCTTCGAAATTATTACGAAAAGGTTGGTATCTCTCATGAAACATATGTGGCTCTCACTCCACAACAAAATGGTGTCGTTGAAAGACGTAACCGTACACTTATGGAAGCTGCTAGAACTATGTTGATTTATGTGAATGCTCCTTTATTCTTATGGGCTGAAGAAGTGGCAACCGCATGTTATACCCAAAACCGCTCCATCATTCGTAAACGTCACGGTAAAACTCCATATGAGCTACTTCATGGACACAAACCCGATATTTCCTATCTTCATGTGTTTGGTGCACTGTGTTATCCAAATACAAATAGTGAGAATTTGGGCAAACTTCAACCGAAGGCTGATATTGGAATTTTTATTGGTTACTCGCCTGCAAAGGAAAGCTTACCGAATTTATAACCGTCGTCTTGGCAAGATAGTAGAAACTTTGGATGTCGATTTTGATAAGCTGACAGCGATGGCTTCTGAGCAACACAGCTCTGAACCCGCATTACACGAGATGGGAACCGGTACAATCAGTTCCGGATTAACTCCCAACAATCCTACTTCTCCATCATTTATACCACCAACAAGGTCCGAGTGGGATAAGTTATTTCAACCTATGTTTGATGAATTCTTTGATCCACCGAGTAATGATTCTCCAGCACCTGTAGCAGTAGCTCCGATTCCCGAAGTTGTTGCTCAAGATAATGGAAATCTATCCTAGGCATCTACTGTTACTCTTGAACCAGATGTCCCATCCCCCACCAATTCACAAACAACACCTAAATATTCACCCCCACTCGTTCCTAATGATGTTGAAGAGGATCTCTATGATCACGATTTAGAATATGCTCACTTACAAGAGCTTCCCTTCTTTGGTTCACATATACCTGAAGACCCTACCGGTGCGTCTACCTTAGAGGAAGCTCCTGCAATCGTTCACTCCCAACCACCACGGATTGAAACTCACAACACTAAATGGACAAAGGATCACCCAATCCGCAATATTATTGGTGACATCGATCGACCAGTCTTAACACGCCATCAACTCCAAGAACATGCGTTATATTGCTATTTTGATGCATTTCTTTCAGACACTGAACCTAAAAACTGGCAACAAGCCATGACCAAATCATCATGGATTGAAGCCATGCAAGAGGAACTTAATGAATTCCAACATCTTGAAGTGTGGGAATTAGTTTCGTTACCCAGCAACGTTGAAATCTTGACATTGTTGTGGGTCTACAAGGTTAAACTCGATGAGTTAGGTAGTGTGCTGAAAAACAAAGCTAGATTGGTTGCTAGAGGTTACAAACAAGCTTTAGGTATTGATTTTGAAGAATCCTTTGCTCCTGTTGCACGATTTGAGGCAATTAGACTATTCCTTACTTATGCTGCTCACATGAATATGATCGTCTACCAAATGGATGTTAAGACGGCATTTCTCAATGGTGAATTAAGGGAAGATGTCTATGTAAGCCAGCCGAATGGATTCGTCAATTCAGAGTATCCTAATCACGTGTACAAGCTCAAGAAGGCTCTTTACGGGTTGAAACAAGCTCCACGCGCGTGGTACGATCTTTTATCGTCGTATCTCATCTCCAAAGGCAAAGTGGACCCAACATTATTCATTCTCAAGGAGGACAACGACATGATACTGGTACAAATTTATGTTGATGATATAATATTTGCTGCTACTAATCAACGTTTGTCTTACCGTTTTGAGAAAATTATATCCACACGCTTTAAGATGTCGATGATGGGAAAATTTTTATTTTTCTTAGGGTTGCACCCAGAGGCATCTTCATTAATCAATCCAAATTTGCTCTTGAATCATTAAAGAAATATCATTTTGAAAACTGTGACCCCGTGGATACTCCAATGGTGGAGAGATCCAAGTTAGATGAAGATAAGGAAGGGATAGCTGTCGATCCTAAACTTTACCGTGGAATGATCGACACCCTTCTCTATCTGACTACTAGCAGGCCTGATTTGCAATTTGCTATAGGCATGTGTGCCCGGTATCAGGCTCGGCCTACCGAAAAGACTTACATGTTGTGAAAAGGATCTTTCGGTATCTAAAAGGAACACTTCATCGTGGTCTGTGGTATCCGAAGGATTCCTCTATTGCACTAATTTCATATGCAGATGCGGATTATGTCGGGTGTCAAGATACCAGACGTAGCACTTCTGGCAGTGTGCAACTTCTTGGAGATAGACTTGTTAGTTGGGCATCAAAAGGCAGAAAAGCGCTGCGATATCAAGTACGGAGGCTGAATACATTGCTATGTCCGGTTGTTGTGCTCAAGTTCTTTGGATGAGATCACAATTGACTGACTACGGTCTTGGATTCAACAAAATCCCGATGTACTGTGATAACAAAAGTGCAATCGCTCTGTGCTGCAACTACGTTCAACATTCTCGAGCAAAGCACATTAACATCCGCTACCACTTCATCAAGGAGCAAGTGGAAAATGGAGTGATCGAACTGTACTTCGTCAACACTGAGTATCAGCTGGTAGATATCACAAAGGCCTTAGATCGAGGACATATCGATTTTTTGATCGAAAAGCTAGGCATGAAATCATTCTCACCAGCGACACTTAAGGAGTTGGCAGAAGAATCTGAAGAATAGTAGTGGTAAACTATTCTCGAGTATCTTTGATCGTGATCTTGTATATTATCGTATATATTTAAACCAACAAAAGAAAAATACAAAAATATAAAACATAGAAAAACCATAAAAAATATAAAACATAGAAAATCCATAAAAAATATAAAATCAAGAAAATCCAAAAATATTTTTCATTTTCAAATCGGGCATGTCTTTTAGTACGGTAATATTTACGGCTTTAGAAATGTCGATTAATATTGACACGGCGCCATAAATAGAGTCCGTATAAAAGTTGTACAAGTTTTAAAACATGCCCATTATGTCTTGTAGTTATTTCAGACTGCAACCCGCTTTTCGCATTAAAGTCACGTATTTCTTTTGAAAACGTTGGCTCACAACGGGAATTAATTTTCTCGGGCAAGGTTTACTTTAAAACCTTGTAAGGGACCAAGTTTACTTTATAACTTGGTCTAACACAAATTTGTGTACGTATCAGTGCACTTATTTTGTCAAAATAAGAGAAATCTTATTACCACCAGAATCGTTCTTAAAAACACTAAACCGGTAAAAGTCTTCTTGGATATTTGTTCTTTTAAAAAAACAATGACTACAGCTCTTTAAATAGAAAACGGGTCTATGTTTAAGGGGGAGCAAATATTATATTGCTTTTGGAATTAAAATTCATCTTCTCAAAGGATTTTCAGAAATTATAAACCGACCATTCTCATCACTATATGCTTTGTAATCTTATGTGGTTTGAGGTATAGCCTGTTTGAAATTAAGCTTTAGGAGTTTGTTGTCGTGTTTGTTTTCTAAGATAAGACGATACGGGTTTAGGTGTTAGCTACTTCACGTGTTTTTACATGTGTTGTTTAAACATATTAAACCTTGGGGGAAAACAATTGCACACTTGCAACAAAGGGGGACCAAGTTGCAATTTCTTGCAACATGGTTTGACCAAAGTCAAATAAGCATCCCCCCACCTCGTTTGTCTGTCTTCACAAAGAAACTCACACATACCTCTCTGTATCCGCCATTGACAGAAGCTTCAAATCCCATCTAATATTGCCTCTTATTTGTATCTGATCTAGGTATCACTATGTTCATTTGTGTTTATGATTTTTTAGATGTCTATATATCCTGCTCATATCATTAACTCAAACAAGTATCCATACGAATCTAAACCAATTTAGGGTTTCTTGATTATTGATTAAAATGAGTTTTTAGAGCTGGGATTTGTTCATCGTGCCTAGATATACATTGGTTATTAACAGGTTGGCTTATAACATCGTCCTTGTCCCGTAATCGCTCACTTAAGATTTACCTCGGTTTTATCACAAAGAATGCGATCTATGGCTACGATCGATTCTCATCACGTTGACTGCGATGGACTTTCTACGTTCCCTTCGCTGCGATGCCTCATTACGATGGGCCTGTTGCGATGGTCCATTGCGATGGATCGTTGCGATGGTCCATTGCGATGGATCGTTGCGATGGTCCATTGCGATGGATCGTTGCGATGGTCTGTTGCGATGGATCGTTGCGATGGTCCGTTGCGATGGATCGATGCGATGGGTCCGTTGCGATGGCACCAATGCGATGGGTCCGTTACGATGGCACCAATGCGATGGTTCAGTACGATCGCTCCAGTGCGATGGGTAGGATATGATGGTTTAGTACGATCGCTCTAGTGCGATGGGTAGGGTACGATGGGTTAGCCCAATTGCACTAATACGATGGGTAGAGTAAGATGGGTTAGCACGATGGGTCTAGTACGATGGATACACTACAATGAGTTGACTTCGATGGGTATAATATGATGCATTGTTACGATGGACAATATTTGCTAGTTGTTTAAGATATGATTAAGCACTATACTGGACTTAGTTTTGCCATGCCTTTGCCTTTTATATCTCTTAATGTGATTCTGAATGTATGACCTTTGTCCATATGATCTATGGTTGTATTTTGCTACTCAAACATATGTGGTGACAATTTGTTGTAATTTATATCCAATGCTTCGGATTTACATACTTTATGAGATATATATGTATATATATCAAGTGTGCTTGTATTTATCTCAAAGCAGGAAAATGTCGATAACTGAAGAAGAACAAAAACGACTAGATCTTATCCTTGTTCCACTTAAGGCTCGAATGCAACATGCACCAAATAAATTTCTCCTAAGAGATGATTTTGATCCTTCTTTGGCGGCATTAAAAATCGCAACAGACATCCTAGATTGTTCACCAATAAAGGATGCATTACGTGTCACTGCATCGGTTCCTGAAGTATACATGCACGAATTCTGGGCAACTGCCTCAATTACACTAGCAAAACAATTGTCAAAGAAGATAATCTCCTTTACTCTAAACAAGAAAGACTTGACATTTGACCTGCGTCAGTTTAGGCAACTCTTTAAGCTCCCTAAGCTAGCAAAAGGGGAACACTTTGTGCCTAACCCAGATTCAGAAGAACTGCTTAGAGTAATCCGAGAATTGAATTATGAGGGCGAAATTGGTTTTCTTTCTCAGTTCAACACATCACATTTTGGGCAACCTTGGAAACTATTATCACCACTTTAGTAAAATGTCTTACTTCCAAGATTCGTGGATCAGATGCAATGCGACCAGCTCAGGCAGTTATCTTTTGGGGTCTCTACACCGGATCTAAAGTGGATTATGCTTTACAACTTTGGGAAGAATTTTGTCATCAATTCACAAGTTCCAAGAGGAAAGCGGTGCATCTCCCATTTCCAAGGTTCACAAAACTCATTATCAATTACTTCATGAAGAGTGACCCAGATATTGAAAACACTTATCCTTTTACCACTTATTTTTAATAACTGTTTTGGTCTTGTTTAATTCTTTTTCTCAACCCCTCTAATTTTTAATTCTGCATGGATTCGTATGTTTATTGCGTAGGGTGTGGGAGACCATTGTATGGTTTTCAAACATGTCAATGGTGTACATGTGAGCGGTGCGGAAATGATATCGACAATACACAATTTGGATTTTTTCCATTTTGCAATTCAACCAATTCATACTTCACCTCCACTGACACTATCTCACCCTCTCCCATATATGTCGATCCATATCCGCAAAATGCACCGGGTTTCTCTTAATACCCGTGTTGCAACAATTGTGGGGGCCCTCACGATACCTTTTCTTGTCAGCCGATGAATTATTATGAGCCAAATCCGTGTTCTAATTCTTCTCAGCCGATGAATTATTATGAGCCACATCCGTGCTATAATTCCGGTTTTCAAAATTTTGAGTCCCTACAATACTCCGTCGTTCATCAACCTTCTTTTGAAATAAGCACGGAAATACTCGCTAATTTGGCTGGAATTCTAGATCGCCTCCCAGCTATCTTGGAGAGGGCAATCCGACAACAACAAATATCGAATATCGAGACTTATACTCCTCCTGTGCATCCATATTATTATGATGATGATGACGATGAGACTACTATTTCTTGGAATGACCTTGTTGCTCAATGTCCTTGTGCAATTGCACCTCCTTCTCTCAATATCCCAAATGCGTCTAAGGATTGTGATACATTGAGTGAGATTAGTGAATTTGGTCTCGACAACTTATTTGAGGAGGTTTGTGATGTACCGACTTTTGCTGAGCTTACGGACGAAGTCGCTCTTAATGATGATTTTTCTCCATGCTATGAGAATTTCACTTTTGAAATTTCTCAATCCCCTCCGGGAAATGAGGGCGATGTTGATTTATTCTCTCCGACTTACGAGAAGTTCACCACTGAACTTGGTCTTGTAGATGAGGTGGAAGACGTTATTCTTCGCGACAAATTACTGAAAGTTCATCTTCTTATTTCTAAAATTGAAGCGTTGAATTATGTTCCTATTTCCGAGTCTTTGCCTCCATCTATTACTCCCGTTGAGAATAATGACACATTTATGGAAGAAATCGACATTCACTCAATACCTCCGGGTATTGATGATGATGAAACGGAGGAGAATATTCTTTTTGATACTTTGATACATGAAGATATTGTCCCTAGTTCCCCTCCCGAGCACTTTTTATCCCATACTTTGGAGACCATTACTGAGGATGAGTGCTTTGACCCGGGAGGTGACATTGACCATTCCATGATTAACACCTTTACGGCTTTGCCGCTCAGTGATAATCATATGTCTTTTGAGGATGACATTTTGATTCCTTTACCCACCCCACCTCCCGTGGATCATTATTTCACATACTTTTCGTATATTGAGAGGACTTTTCTGCCATTCAAAACTTATCCTCCGGTCTCTCCTTTATTATTTTCCTCCAGGAACGAGGACAAGGTCTTTGATCCCGGTATTACATTCGAGGCTTCCCCATGGACCATTTAATTCGGGGACGAGTCAGGCTCGTGACCCGGTTAACAAAAACAAGCGCTTCTCGGGAGGCAACCCGATTATCTATCTATCTTTATCTGGTTTTTATAATAAGTGTAGGGGGAGACCCTCGTATGTGTTTGTTGTTTTCTTTCTTATCATGTGCAGGGATTCGAGCTTTCAAAGATCCATTCTTGATGACTTTTGACGACCCGTGATTCCGTGTACCCATCTTCCCGGTTCTATCCTAAACTCTTTTGATTCACTATTTTATATTCTTCAATATTAAAATAGGAATCACTTTAGTTGTCTCTTCCTTAGCAAGATTTAAACAACGTGCACAATGTCCTAAGTGTAGGGGAGTTTACTTCCACATGCTTAAACATTGAGGACAATGTTTATATTAAGTGTAGGGGGACTTCTATCGAAGTTAAGTGGGCTTTTCCTTTAATTTGTCCTTATTTTAACCGGAAAATTTGATTTTTCGACATTTTTTCAAAATATTTAATCTATTTTGGCCTAATAGTATAGTAGTATTTTCCTTTGTTATCGTTATTTACTTTCTTTGCTAGAATAAATTTTGAATAAAATGGTTTTAATTTTTCAACGTCATGAATCATTTGACTCAACCCGAGTTTACTTATCTAAGTTTACTCTAGCTAGTATCCTTAACGTGTTTAAGTCAAGTTTTGCTAGGCTTTTATATAGGGAAACTTTAAAACACGAAAGTCTTAACTCTTATGGGTTAAGAACATGAACTTTTCGCAAGTTCCTATAATTGATCCTAGAAATTCGTTTATCAAGGGAACTTTAAAATGCAAATTCTAAACTTGAAAAAGTCTAATAAGATGCAAGATCCTATAGATGACTTGAAAACCCGAAACTTTGATTTAATAGGCTAAGCATCCACGAGTCTCATTCCTTGAGATTTTAAATTATGGAGAACGAGAGATGATAGAGTCAATTATAAGTTTAGTATTCTTTCATGAATTTATGTGAGTTAATTAAGAGCTTTTTCTCCCATCGCTTGTTAATAAATATAATTGCAATAAGTAAGGTCGTACGATTTGAAAAGTTACTTAGCTTCTAGCACAAGATCGTTTAAAAGTTGTTCGGTATTAATTAGAGTTCATAGCCAAGGCATAACTTATTGAAGCGGGATGCGGAGATTGGAGAGTCCGAAAAGGTCCTAACAAGACATGAGGGCTACATTTTGTTGCTAAAGATCCAAAGTGATGTGAAGAATCATTTATCAAAAATCAATATGAAGGATCGAGACGCACGACGAAAAGCAAATACTCCCGTAAAGATCATGGAGAAGTCTATCCAAAAAGGCCCTAACAAGGTATGAGGAAAAATAGATCCGAGTCCTAAAAGGAGGCGGATCGTTGTATATCAAAATCCCAAATAAAGATTGGTGAAAAATGAAGAAGTCGTGGTCCAAGTATATAGAATCTCTCAAAAACTTCAAGTGAAGAAATTCCTATTATGAAGAGAATACCATTATTTCATGAACGTCTCTCAAGATTTGAAGTATGAAGTCAATGCCAAATATCGGTCCGAGAAAGGTCTCAAATCGTGAAGCGAGTTATGCCAAGATATGAACTTTATGAGGTCCCGAGAAGCAGTTTTAAAAGATTTTGTCCTTTAGCTAACTGATTGTAGTGTTTTACCACTCTTGTTTAGGAAAACAAAGAGCGTAAAGTAGGGAAAGTATTAAATACGACGGTTTAGGAAAACCGTGTACAAATGCCCCTAATGAAGTTCGTTTCCCAAGGAGGTATTTGTGTGTGAGTAATTCGTAATTGGTTTGAGATTAATATTGGATAGAAGGGGATGAGAAAAGAGGATGACGAAGACGTGAAATTAATTACTACTACGACGAAACGTAAAATCGTAAAAAGTACAAAAAAATAAAAATTAATTCTAAAAATTACCAAAAATTCACCAAAAATCAAAATTAATAAACTAAGAGTTTACCAATGATCAAAACTTTTTCAAACCTTTTAAATAATTAAATATTAATTTTTAAATGCTAATTAAAGCCCTAAAAATCAAATTAATTATCAAAAAGCCCAAATAAAGATTTTTCAATTGGTAAACCTCTAAATGACCTAAAAAGATTAAAAACTATTTTTATAAATTTTTAAACTAAGAAACTATTTAAAATGATTTAAAAACTATTAAAACTTAAAATAATTATAAAATCTAAAGATGATAAAATTAATCTAAGAGTTGCAAATATCCTATTTTAATGTATTTAAGCTAAGAAAAATATAAAAATTGCAAAAATGTCAAATTTGAAAAATAATATTAAAATAATATTAAAAATTCTAAAAACTTGCAAACTAGTTTATTTTAACCTAAACAATCAGAAAATGAAAGCAAAATTACCAAATTACCCCTATTGGGCCCTCAAATGGGCCAAAAGCAAAATCAGTCAACCTTAATGGGCTTTTTAGCCCAAAAAAGTCAAAATTAGCCCAAATGACTTGGAAAAGCCCTATCTGACTCAAAATTCAATTCTAAACACAAAACTCTGAAGGCCCAAAAGCTCAAATTGAGCTTATCACACCTTAATGAACAAACAGCTTATTTTTATTGGGCCAATAAGCCCATTAAGCAATAAGCCAATGCCATAAGCTCTAATTTGACACATAACCTTCTTTTGGGATACTAAAGAGATCTGTAAAAAGAAATTTTGAAAAAGCACACTCAATAAGCCAGAAATAAGCCAAGTACAAATCCACTAAAAGACAAAATAGTCGGGTTTTAGTTCTAGGGCACCTCAGGACTTGATTCAATTTGTAAAAGGTTACAAATGACTTCAATAAGCCAAAATAATCAACCAAAATCCAATAAGCAAAACCAATAAGCTGGAATAAGCCAATAAGCACTTATGAAAAAGTCAATTAAGTTGGTTTTCTAGTCAAACCCTAAAGTCAACCCACCAAATGCTCCAGTATGAACAAATGGGTCAAATAATGAGCACCTATTACAAAATCAAAGTTGTTGTTGGTTAAAATAAGCTAGAATAGCTTATTGATAAGTTGATGTCCAATTAACACTAACAGGGGGAACTTTCAGTAGGAACTGGTTCCCACTGCCTTGACTATTTGACCTTTGATTTTAGAAAGATTATGTATGTTTTGTTGGAAGACAAGGGCACCCAAGTGATCAGTTGATCACAAGGAGTCACAATCAAGCACAAAAACACACTTCAGTATCACCAATTAGCACAGAAAAATCAAAAGATGCTCAGATCTAGCATAGACATGGATATTAAGCTATTATGAACACTTAAGCAGTTTAAGCTAGAAAAACCAAATGCATACACAAGTTATATAAACTATTATTAAGCATAAACAAACTTAAATCAATCACTGAATCAAAGATTATAAGCAGAAATAAGCATATGAAGGTTACTGATGAACACTAACTCTTCTACTGATATAGATGACCACAAATCCAATTTCAGCACTCAAATCCTACTTCCCTGGTTGTATTAACTTAGATTTAACACTTGTTAACCCTAGTTAGATCTAGGTGTCCTCTAAATTTTAGCCAATTTAACCAATAATGAAGATTTTATAGCCTATTTTAGGATCTAGGTGTTTATATGCACAAAGCTTGCAGATAAATGTCACTTAGCACTTATAAGACAGGTTCCAACACAAATGAACACAAAGCACCAACTCAAAATAACACAAATCCAAAACAGGTTGTTATCCCAAACACACCTTAATCCACAACTTTTCAAAGCAACTTGTGATTTCAACTAATAACCTACTGATTTTATGATTAAAACACACTTCCTAGATGACTACTAACAGATTCAAACACAAAAAATCACAACCTTAAACACAAGAACACAAAATCACAGTCCAAAATCAAAAACAGGCAATATCATGAAATTTTTAGGGGAAACTTAAACAAGAGGCCATACCTGTCCTCCACAACATCCTAGGAGGACCAGCAATGCTCCTTGGACCTTGTTCAACAACTAGAACAAGATCAAGGTTCTTCACAAAGAGGATCAAAACCTGCTGATGTTCAAAGTAGAACAAGGTTTTGATGATTATGATTCTTCAACACAAATGAACAAACAACTCACCCAATAGCTTAAATCTCTTCTCAGGCTTGGTATCAACAAGCTTGAATGAGCTTAAGGCTTTTGGCTAAGGGTTAGTACAAGATAATAGCTAAAACAGAAACAATGACTTCAAGGTTTTTGAACCTTTGAAAACCTATCAAACATAGACGTGCCTTAACCACAAGATTAAGGAAGGTCTATAACTATAAATGGAACTCAGATTCAGCTATTCTAACACCAACTTTTATAAAACACAAAAGATATTTCATAAATTTTAAGAAATTCAAATTTTATTTAAATAAAAAGGAATTACAAAGATAATAGCCAAAATCTGGAACAAAGGACTCTCACAAGTTGAGGTCTCCTTATATAGGCCTAACAGATGGTTCTAGAATGCTAAAAACCTAGCTATGAATTTCCAGGAATGCCCTTGAGTGCTTGACGCCGTTTGATGTTGGTGAGCTGTCCAAATGCATCATGGGCGTTCATTTTTGCTTTGGAGTTAAGCTATGACTTTTAGCTGTTGGTCTTGACACGTCAGATTACTTGGGGAGAAAGTTGCGTTTTCATTGGTGGATGAGGTTGAGTGTGGGGTCACTTGGGTAGTGGGATTGAGGGTTTTGTGTGTGGGTTATGTTTCTGGGCGTGTGAATCAAGTGTGGGAATGGGTAATTGCAATTTACCCTTTGTTTAAGTGAGAGGAGTTACTGGGTTCTTGATGGTAAACAGTAACTCCTTTTGATCCGAAATTGGGGGAAAGGTAAGTGTTTGGCGCAAATATTTGTTTGAATGTTTCAGTTGTACACATTTGGCCCTTAATCTTTGGAAAAAAATGAATAACAAGTTTCTTTTTCAAGCAAACCCGTTTTCCTTTGTAAAATAAGTTTCTGATTTCACACATTGGCCACAAAAAGTTTCAAAACAAGGTTTTAGGGCTTTTTAAACATTAGGTTATTTACAAGTTCAGTCCTTTTGATATTAACTCCATTTTTAAAGGACTAGAAGTGTAATTTCCCTGATCTTCAAGGGTCTTCTTTGATCTTTGACTTCATGAGGGACCATAATTGACAATTTAGAATTGTTGAGTGACTAAACTTGCCATTTCTTCAAAGTTGAAGGACCATTTTGTAATTTTGACAAACTTAAGGGACCAAACTTGTAATTATGAATATACAAGGGTTTAAGTGTCATTTCTTCATATTTTGAGGATCAATCTTGTACATCTTCAAGTCTTCAAGGGTTAATATTGGATAAATCATGAACTAGGGTCCGGTTCTTTGTACGGCTTCGTTTCTCGTGTCCGTTTTTCCTTGTTTCTTGTGGTCTTTTGTCTTTTTCACGATATCCATACCTAAAACACACAAGTAAACAAATACAAGCATATATATATGGTATTTTATGACATTTTAGTGCATTTAAAGCCCGAAAAGAACGATGAGATCATGTATAAATGCCATCTCATCACTCCCCCATACTAAGCCATTGTCGTGCCCTCACGCAATGCTAGAATAAAGTATCTAAGCATCACCAAAATTCAATTTTATTACCCTTTATTTGAAAAGTAAAAGACTTGAAATAATACTACGAAGGTGTGTAAAGACATAATGTATGATTTTCATCACGAATGTGACTTTTAGGGTCAATGAATAGAAACAAGTAAATGTCCCTTAGAGTAAATTTTGTCATCCTTGATTGTCATACATTCCATGCTAAGTGCAAAAACGAGATCATTGTTGGTACAAGTCACAATGCTAACACTACTCATACGTCCAAATTGTGTAATACTTTTTCTCCCCGCAATCCTAGTTATTATAAAAGGAAATGGGTTACTAGCATTTTTTAACTATTTGTCATGGATCACAAGTGATTTATATTGACTTATTTGAGTATTTATTAGTCCGAAAGAAAAGTAGCACGATTTAATCGATAGTTAGCCAAAGGACAAAATCTTTTAAAACGGCTTCTCGTGTATCTCCTTAAGTTCATATCTTGGCATAACTTGTTTCACGATTTGAGACCTTCTCGGATCGATATTTGGCATGTACTTCATACTTGAAATCTTGGGAAGACGTTCTTGAAATTATGGTCTTCTCTTCATATATTTGGAATTTCTTCACTTGACGTTTTTGAGAGATTCTTCATATTTGGACCACGACTTCATCATTTTTTTCAATCTTTATTTTAGACTTTGATATACAACGATCCGCCTCCTTTTCGGACTTGGATATATTTATCCTCATACCTTGTAAGGGTATTTTTGGAAAGACTTTCTCCATGATCTTTAGGGGAGTAATTGCTTTTCGTCGTGTGTCTCGATCCTTCATATTGATTTAGGAATAATGATATCACATCATCTTGGATCTTTAGCAAAAATAGAGCTCCTCGTGCCTTGTTAGGGCCTTTTTGGATCTTCACCAATCTTCGCGTCCCGCTTCAATAAGTTATGCCTTGGCTATGAACTCTATTCAACCCCGAGCAACTTTTAAACGATCTTGGGTTAGAAGCTAAGTAACCTTTCAAATCGTACGACCTTACTTATTGCAATTATTTTTATTCCTAATGCATTGATCTTATGGGAAGAAAAAGCCACAATTAAAAACATATGAGTTTTTGAAAGAACATTTTCATGTTCTACGTTTAGCATGATCACTTGTCTAACTCTATCACTTCTCGTTCTTCACTATATAAAGACCTCTAATTAAAGAGACTCGTGAATACTTAGCCATGCAAGTCAAATTAAGCCAAATTTGGATTAGCTTTCATTAAGACTATATCAAATCAAAGTTTTGGGTTTTCAAGCCACCTATAGGATCTTGCACTTTCTTGGACTTTTTCAAGTTTAGAGAATGCATTTTATAGTTCCCTTGATAAGTGATTTTCTAGAATCAATTATAGGAACTTGCGAAAAGTTCTTGTTCTTAACCCGAATGAGCTAAAACTTTCGCGTTTTAAAGTTTCCTATATAAAAGTCTAGCAAAACTTGAATTGAGTGGGTTAAGGAATGTAAAGGGCTCCAAATGCCCATCAAGTCAAAAATTAGCTCTTATTCTACCCATCGGAAAATATACATTCGTGTCTTAAAAACACTAAGAAAAATTTTAAAATTTGGCCATTTTTAGCCTTATTAGCAACAAAAACAAAACATTGAAAGTTGGAAAACGTGAGGGCGTAGCAAAGCAAGTACCTATTCACCCCCCCCCCCCCAATACTAAAAGTAAACATTGTCCTCAATGTTTCGAGTCTAAAGGTGGAGCACCCCCATACTAGAGTCGAATGCTTAGGATCTAGCATGGAAAGGGTGATCAAGAATATATCTAAAGCCGTTTATTAATTATGCTAAGAGATAATTGTTAGAACAATAAAGGATATGTCATTGATTCGTGAAAAACTTCTTCAGGCAAACGATGGAGGCTCACGTAAACGAACACGAGAGTCTTCAATCGTAGATGATGATGATCTAGATAACACAATTACAAACAACCACGAGACAACGAGTTGGAAGGGCACAAATCCCCTCTCATTAGTTATTAGTAAGCATAAAAGGATAAGCATGGGATCTCCCCCACGAGGCACCTCGTTTTTTATTACCGAGTCATGAGCTCGACTCGATCCCCTCAAAATGTGAACATTTAGGGAAAATCATGGTATGGTCAATTTTTTTAATGGGGTTTACATGATAAACAAGGCCCAAAAACAACCGGTATTAAGGACTAAGTCCTTTGATGGTGCAAAATACCGGGATCGAAGATGGCGTCTTCGTTTTCATTGGATAAACAATTCAACGCCACTTCCACACGTGCCATAAACTCAAAGAGTTTGAAGAAAAGAGATGAGAAGTAGAAGGGTGGGACAATTTGTAAGACAAACTTTTGAGCTACTCGAGGTAGACTCGCACCAAGCAAATAGATGTAGTTTCCATTTATTGCATCGGTGGAAGACCGAGATTTCCCTTTATAATAGATTCCGGGATCGAATATCTCGTCCTCGATGGACAGGGATGAGGGAACATAAGGGGATTCCCCCATACTAAAACCACATAAAGCATCGTCAAAAGGAGTAGACGAGCTTGTAGCACTCAAAACACGTGGTGATGACGGAGTTAGATTTGTAGAAAAATCAATTAAATCACATTTAAAATCTTTTCCTTTTTTACCTTTTAAACTCTCCTTATGAAAACCCTTTTTGATTATGTCAAAAATATTTGGTGTTTCTAAGACGATGTTAGTCACACTAAAAATTCTCACATTTGAAAACCGTTTTTGTTTTGGTGGTGGTAAGTTCTCAAAACGTTTATCGACAAAGAAAACCTCCACATCGGGGTCAACATATTCGTCATCTAAAATATCTTCCGTAGAAACCGGCGACTTATCAACACTTTTCAAGAATGAATGTTCGAGGTGCGGCGAAGGATTTTTCGATTCAAGTATTGACGGTTTCTTCTTTGTAGGCTTTACACTCATAACCTCCACCGGCGGAGGAAATGGTAAATTGTTTTTGGCGACATTTCCTAAAACTCTTGGTGAAAATTCTTTGCAAACGATATTGGTTGAATCACCATGGTTTAAAGTTGCAATAGAATAGACATGAGAAAGGTTGGAGTTTTGTGTTGCATTGATGACAAGTTCTTCCTCATTGAAACGAAGGGTGATTTTTCGAGCATGAACATCAATAAGTGCTCTTGATGTATCCAAAAATGAACGACCCAAAATGAGAGGAACTTTTCGATCGATAGGAATGTCTACAACGATAAAGTCAACGGGATAGTAAAACTTTCCGACTTTAACGAAAACGTCCTCGGCTACTCCACATGCTAAAATCATAGAATGATCGGCCATCTCGATAGACATGTTCGAAGGAGTAAGAGCCGGAAGCGAAAGCGATTTGAAAATCTCAAGAGGCATTAAATTAATACTAGCACCAAGATCGGCCAAGGCGTAGCATTCCTCCATATCTTGAATTGCACACGGAATCAAAAATTTACCGGGATCACCGACTTTTTGTGGTATGCGGCTAAGAAAAACCGATGAACAACTAGACGATTGTTGTAACTTCTCTTTGTTGTTTAGCATACTTTTAAAGTTTGCGGCGAATCGAGGCATCATGATAAGAGCGTCGGCAAAACTTATGTTAAAATGTATGTCACGAAACATTTTCATAAAAAGCTCAAATTGATAATTATTTCGTTCTTGTGCCTTTTCCTTGTCACGTCTCGAAGGGTAAGGTAAGGGTGGTGTGGGTTGGATATTAGGCAACGGCCTTGGAATATCGGGTTCCATGATTGGTATTAGTTCAACCGTAGGTGTGGTATGAGCGGTACTTCGTGGGCTTGTAATATGCTCCTTTTCGACCATCACCGCGGGCTCTTTCTCGATTTCCTTCTCCGTAGAAGTACTTGGACGAGAGATTGGTTCCTTGAAAGTTTTACCACTTCGTGTAGTAATAACCTTCATTTCTCCCTTCGGGTTTGCAATGGTATCACTAGGAAGACCACCCGAGGAAGAGGGTTTACACATGATTGCTTCAAACATTTTTGCCATACGGTCTTCAAATTTTGATTGCCTAGCATCCGCTTTTAACAATTCTTGCTTAATCTCATGTTGTCCTTGTTCCATCTTTTGTTGGTTTTGTTGAAGACGTTGAACATTTCCTTCCATTTTATTAGCATGAGTTTTAAGTTCATTAGCAAGTTCGTTTTTAAGCTTGTTTTTCAACTCGGATCTTAAGCTAATCATCTCACGTTGCATGTTATCAAACTTAGCGTCATTTGCTTTAGCATAATCCAAAAATTCTCCTTGAAGATTTTTAGTGTGAGCATTTTGAAAACCTTGTGTAGTGTTTTGAAAATCACGGTTTTGGTTTTGATTAGTAACTTGTCCATTCCCACTTTGATAATTCCCTTTGTTGTAGTTACGTGAATTGCCTTGATAATTACCACCTTGATTGTTGTTTTGATAGTTATTAGCATTTTGATTTGGTGGAGCTTGATTTGGGCGGGAACCTTGGCCGTTTTGGTTATAAGTTCCCGTAGCTACGTAAGCACTCGAAGTGTTACCACCGGCGGTAATGCACTCGGAAAGATCATGAGCTCCACCACAAGACAAACAACTCTTTTCAACCGCTTTAACCGAAGCGGAATTCAAAGCTTCTTGTGCTTTCCAATGAGTCATAAGATTAGCAAATCTATCGAAAAATCGATTTTCCTCATTAGCTTCATCATGTAAGGCATTAATGCTACGAGACGATGACGACGATGACGAACCCATATTGGCAACACTCGGTGTGTTACGAGGGCTATAAACCTTAGATCTATTCTCGATAATCTTTAAAGCTTCATCGGTCGTTTTGCACAAAAAATTACCACCCGCGGCGGCATTCAAGTAATCTCGTTCATGATCATTAAGCCCATTATAAAAAGTATCGACTTGATGCAATTCCGAAAAATCATGGTGTGGACATTCATGTAACATTTCTTTAAATTGTTCCCATGCCATTGAAAAACTTTCATTATTTCGTTGTACAAATCTTGAAATCTCATTTTTCAAATGTGTTGTTTTAGATGGTGGAAAAAATTTGTTCACAAACATAGAAACGAGATCACCCCATGTCAAAATCGAATTTGGCGGTTCTTTCTCAAGCCAAATTTTAGCGGGTCCATCTAACGAGTATGGAAACAACATCATCTTAATGGAGTCATGTGGAACATCCTTAAACTTGCTAGTAGAGGTGAGACGATTAAAATTCCTTATATGGTAATGCGGGTTGTCTTTCTCATGACCTCTAAACTTATTAGCTTGCAACATCGACATTAAACCCGTCTTAGTCTCGAAATTCTCCGCAAGGATAGCAGGAATCACAATGGCCTCTCTAAAACCCTCGGTGGGTGCTTGAAGCAACTCCATCATAGTACGATTAGCCATGATGACTTCTTGTTCTACAATAGGTTCAACAATTGGAGTTTGTTCTTCAATCAACGTCTCTGGATTTGCTTGCTTTTGAAGACGTTTATGAGCTCGTTTTGCTAGATTACGAGTGATCATAAACTTCACGAAGAATGGGAGGTGAGCAAAGAAGATTCTTTTTAGGTGTTTTGTGAATTTTCAATTATTTTTTTTTTTGTGTTTTTGATTGTTTTTAATTTTTTTTTTGGATTTTGGTGTATCTTCGTAGACAAGAATCTACCAAATCTCTCCTCGAATCAAACTCTTGAATAAAGAAGCCTCAAAAGAATGAAAACGATCACGTGGAGTGAACGCCTTCGAATGACTTTAGAACTTTGGTGAAAACCAATTTGTTCAAGAGGGTTTAATCACAAAGAAACCAAGCAAATATTATACGTAATAATACTTTGGGCGGCAAAACCCTCGATTAGCCTTCAATCTCAAAATACTCACAAGCAAGCGGGGAAACGAGGCGGCGCGAAGCACTTAAGAGCCTTTTTCCTTAGGGTATATTTTATAATACCCGCCTTATACCCACCTTCTAGTTTGTATTTTTCAAAATCGAGCTTCACGAAAGTATTTATCTATTTTTGCCTTTTTTTTGTTTGAGATTCGAATACAATAATTAGGAGATCAAATCCCAATTAAGGTTGTGTTTTCACACTTTGGAGATATTTTGTATTGATTGTGATACTTAATACAATATAGTAATAATAATTTCACAAGAAAAACCAAAAAACCGATAATACGTATTAGTAGAGTTCAACTAATACAAATACTATTTATGGTTATTATTAAAAACAACAAGACAAATTAATCACGACACACCTCCCCGGCAGCGGTGCCAAAATGATTGTAGTGTTTTACCACTCTTGTTTAGGAAAACAAAGAGCGTAAAGTAGGGAAAGTATTAAATACGACGGTTTAGGAAAACCGTGTACAAATGACCCTAATGAAGTTCGTTTCCCAAGGAGGTATATGTGTGTGAGTAATTCGTAATTGGTTTGAGATTAATATTGGATAGAAGGGGATGAGAAAAGAGGATGACGAAGACGTGAAATTCATTACTACTACGACGAAACGTAAAATCGTAAAAAGTACAAAAAAATAAAAATTAATTCTAAAAATTACCAAAAATTCACCAAAAATCAAAATTAATAAACTAAGAGTTTACCAATGATCATAACTTTTTCAAACCTTTTAATTAATTAAATATTAATTTTTAAATGCTAATTAAAGCCCTAAAAATCAAATTAATTATCAAAAAGCCCAAATAAAGATTTTTCAATTGGTAAACCTCTAAATGACCTAAAAAGATTAAAAACTATTTTTATAAATTTTTAAACTAAGAAACTATTTAAAATGATTTAAAAACTATTAAAACTTAAAATAATTATAAAATCTAAAGATGATAAAATTAATCTAAGAGTTGCAAATATCCTATTTTAATGTATTTAAGCTAAGAAAAATATAAAAATTGCAAAAATGTCAAATTTGAAAAATAATATTAAAAATCCAAAAATTCTAAAAAATTCTAAAAACTTGCAAACTAGTTTATTTTAACCTAAACAATCAGAAAATAAAAGCAAAATTACCAAATTACCCCTATTGGGCCCTCAAATGGGCCAAAAGCAAAATCAGTCAACCTTAATGGGCTTTTTAGCCCAAAAAAGTCAAAATAAGCCCAAATGACTTGGAAAAGCCCTATCTGACTCAAAATTCAATTCTAAACACAAAACTCTGAAGGCCCAAAAGCTCAAATTGAGCTTATCACACCTTAATGAACAAACAGCTTATTCTTATTGGGCCAATAAGCCCATTAAGCAGTAAGCCAATGCCATAAGCTCTAATTTGACACATAACCTTATTTTGGGATACTAAAGAGATCTGTAAAAATAAATTTTGAAAAAGCACACTCAATAAGCCAGAAATAAGCCAAGTACAAATCCACTAAAAGACAAAATAGTCGGGTTTTAGTTCTAGGGCACCTCAGGACTTGATTCAATTTGCAAAAGGTTACAAATGACTTCAATAAGCCAAAATAATCAACCAAAATCCAATAAGCAAAACTAATAAGCTGGAATAAGCCAATAAGCACTTATGAAAAAGTCAATTAAGTTGGTTTTCTAGTCAAACCCTAAAGTCAACCCACCAAATGCTCCAGTATGAACAAATGGGTCAAATAATGAGCACCTATTACAAAATCAAAGTTGTTGTTGGTTTAAATAAGCTAGAATAGCTTATTGATAAGTTGATGTCCAATTAACACTAGCAGGGGGAACTTTCAGTAGGAACTGGTTCCCACTGCCTTGACTATTTGACCTTTGATTTTAGAAAGATTATGTATGTTTTGTTGGAAGACAAGGGCACCCAAGTGATCAGTTGATCACAAGGAGTCATAATCAAGCACAAAAACACACTTCAGTATCACCAATTAGCACAGAAAAATCAAAAGATGCTCAGATCTAGCATAGACATGGATATTAAGCTATTATGAACACTTAAGCAGTTTAAGCAAGAACAACCAGATGCATACACAAGTTATATAAACTATTATTAAGCATAAACAAACTTAAATCAATCACTGAATCAAAGATTATAAGCAAAAATAAGCATATGAAGGTTACTGATGAACACTAACTCTTCTACTGATATAGATGACCACAAATCCAATTTCAGCACTCAAATCCTACTTCCCTGGTTGTATTAACTTAGATTTAACACTTTTTAACCCTAGTTAGATCTAGGTGTCCTCTAAATTTTAGCCAATTTAACCAATAATGAAGATTTTATAGCCTATTTTAGGATCTAGGTGTTTATATGCACAAAGCTTACAGATAAATGTCACTTAGCACTTATAAGACAGGTTCCAACACAAATTAACACAAAGCACCAACTCAAAATAACACAAATCCAAAACAGGTTGTTATCCCAAACACACCTTAATCCACAACTTTTCAAAGCAACTTGTGATTTCAACTAATAACCTACTGATTTTATGATTAAAACACACTTCCTAGATGACTACTAACAGATTCAAACACAAAAAATCACAACCTTAAACACAAGAACACAAAATCACAGTCCAAAATCAAAAACAGGCAATATCATGAAATTTTTAGGGGAAACTTAAACAAGAGGCCATACATGTCCTCCACAACATCCTAGGAGGACCAGCAATGCTCCTTGGACCTTGTTCAACAACTAGAACAAGACCAAGGTTCTTCACAAAGAGGATCAAAACCTGCTGATGTTTAAAGTAGAACAAGGTTTTGATGATTATTATTCTTCAAAATGAACAAACAACTCACCCAATAGCTTAAATCTCTTCTCAGGCTTGGTGTCAACAAGCTTGAAGGAGCTTAAGGCTTTTGGCTAAGGGTTAGTACAAGATAATAGCTAAAACAGAAACAAGGATTTCAAGGTTTTTGAACCTTTGAAAACCTATCAAACATAGACGTGCCTTAACCACAGGATTAAGGAAGGTCTATAACTTCAAATGGAACTCAGATTTCAGCTATTCTAACACCAACTTTTATAAAACACAAAAGAGATTTCACAAATTTTAAGAAATTCATATTTTATTTAAATAAAAAGGAATTACAAAGATAATAGCCAAAATATGGGACAAAGGACTCTCACAAGTTAAGGTCACCTTATATAGGCCTAACAGATGGTTCTAAAATGATAAAAACCCTAGCTATGAATTTCCAGGAATGCCCTTGAGTGCTTGATACCGTTTGATGTTGGTGAGCTGTCCAAATGCATCATGGACGTTCATTTTAGATTTGGAGTTAAGCTATGACTCTTAGCTGTTAATCTTGACACGTCATATTACTTGGGGAGAAAGTTTCATTTTCATTGGTGTATGAGGTTGAGTGTGGGGTCACTTGGGTAGTGGGATTGAGGGTTTTGTGAGTGGGTTATGTTTCTGGGCGTGTGAATCAAGTGTAGGAATGGGTAATTGCAATTTACCCTTTGTTTAAGTGAGAGGAGTTACTGGGTTCTTCATGGTAAACAGTAACTCCTTTTGATCCGAAATTGGGGGAAAGGTAAGTGTTTGGCGCAAATATTTGTTTGAATGTTTCAGTTGTACACATTTGGCCCTTAATCTTTGGAAAACAATGAATAACAAGTTTCTTTTTCAAGCAAACCCATTTTCCTTGGTAAAATAAGTTTCTGATTTCACACATTGGCCACAAAAAGTTTCAAAACAAGGTTTTAGGGCTTTTTAAACTTTAGGCTATTTACAACTTCAGTCCTTTTGATATTAGCTCCATTTTTAAAGGACTAGAAGTGTAATTTCCTTGATCTTCAAGGGTCTTCTTTGATCTTTGACTTCATGAGGGACCATAATTGACAATTTATAATTGTTGAGGGACTAAACTTGCCATTTCTTCAAAGTTGAAGGACCATTTTGTAATCTTGACAAACTTAAGGGACCAAACTTGTAATTATGAATATACAAGGGTTTTAAGTGTCATTTCTTCATATTTTGAGGATCAATATTGTACATCTTCAAGTCTTCAAGGGTTAATCTTGGATAAATCATGAACTAGGGTCCGGTTCTTTGTACGGCTTCGTTTCTCGTGTCCGTTTTTCCTTGTTTCTTGTGGTCTTTTGTCTTTTTCACGATATCCATACCTAAAACACACAAGTAAACAAATACAAGAATATATATGGTATTTTATGACATTTTAGTGCATTTAAAGCCCGAAAAGAACGATGAGATCATGTATAAATGCCATCTCATCACTAACTATTGATTAAATCGTCATACTTTATTTTCAGCCTAAATAACTATCGAAATAAGTCAACAATGCATCCTTGTGATCATTCAAGACAACAATAAAATATAAGAGATACACCTAGGAATAAGAGAGTCTAAGTGAATAATTGGGCCACATGAATTTGTGTTAGTTTGCAAACTTATAATAACAATGATCTCGTTTTTAAGCTTGGTTTGGGGAACGTGAAACTTGAGGATGAGAAACATTCATGACAAACCAAAGCCCTAATGTAAGTCTTCGATCTCTTTACTTGTTTTCTTCCTTCAAATATTTTCTAATTTTCTATCTCTTTAAGTTTCCTTGATGTCTTATGTTTAATAAACGTCAAAGTGGGTTAATTATGATTCAAAATGTAAATCTTACTTTGTAATTAATGCATTGCATGAGGACATTGCAATTGTCAAGTGTAGGGGATTTAATAAGTGTGAAAACACTTATCCTTTTACCACTTAATTATTATAAAAACAAGACCAAAACGTGTATTTTATGTCATAAAAGTCGGAATTATGCGTGGTTTGTGTTTTATTGTGTTTTAGGGCCAAAAATGTGTAAAAGGGAGAAAACACGGGCTTTCACGGGCTTTTATCGAAGAAAAAGACAAAAGACGAAGTCAAAAGATCAAGAGTGCAAAAAGAACGGAAGTCCAAGGCCTATTCTGAAGATTTATCGAAGAAAAAGTCTAAAAACAGAAGTTTAACGAAGTCGAAGAACCAAATCTAATTAATGAAGAAATTAGAAGACGAGTTCATTCTATTTATCGACAAATCCCGAGACAAAGTCGAGAATGACGAGTTTATTAGCAAAGACGAAAGACGAGAAAGAAAGAAAGAAAGAAGGAAGCTTACAACCAACCATACACTCCACTCCTATAAATACCCTCCTCATGACACATTAGGAGGTGTTAGCTAATTTGAGAAATTAGTCTTTCCATTTTATTTCATGCACTTTTCTTAATTGTCATTTTAATACTTGTCATTTATCATTCTAAGTAAGTCTTTAATTTTGTGTATTGAATCTTAATCTTTAATCAAGCTTTTCATAATCATCTCATTCTTCCTTTCTTGTTTTTAAATATCTTGTTTTGTGTGATTAATCTTGAAGATTGTTTAATCTTGATGTTTATTTGATAAAAGTTCTTATTTTTCTATTGTTCTTATCATTTTCATGCAATTGATGTTCTTTCCTTATTGTGTTTTTAGCTTATTTCTTGTTTAGCTTATTTTCTTTTAAGAGTTTTCAAAAGTTTAATCTTTTTTAGTTTATTTTATAAATTTTTTTTATTTAGTGTTTTGAAAGTTTTTAAATTTGTGCTTATTTAGTTCTTCTTATTATTGTTTTAATTAAGTTTTTTGGTAATTGCTTATTGTTAAAGTGCTTATTTGGTTCGGCTTATTTGCTTATTGTATTCCATCGTAACTTTCTTAAGGGTTACTGCTTGTTCCGATCGAGTAAGTGTGATCGCATAAACCCTAGGGTTTCTACTTGCGATCCATTACTGCGATCAAAGACTAAGATCAGACTACGATCGTCCATCACGATCTATGTCACGATCGCCCTGTTGTGATCTGTGACTGTGATCTCTTGGTTGCGATCCGTGGGTTCGATCACTTGGTCACGATCGTCCACTGCGATCCACTTGTTGCGATCGTGGTGGAGTACGATACAAAACTTCGATCGCTGGCTGCGATCTAGACTTAGATCTAGAGTGCGATCGCTTGACTGCGATCCAGGGTACGATCCAGACTACGATCGTTTGTTGCGATCGTGACTGCGATCTGACCTTAGATCTTGTTTTATTTCCTGTTTTTATTTTTATTTCAAATTTAACTTTTCCCGTCCATTTTACTTAGTGTTCTTTTTAAGCTTGTTTTGTCGTAGTTTAATTTTAAAGTTTTATTTTTAAGTTTGAAAATTTCACTTTTTGTCGAGTTTTAATCTTTCGTATTTATACTTTTAAAGTCTTTACTTTTAGTTTAAATCTTCTTAAGCTTTTATTTTTATTTTTATTTTATTTTAATTAATTACTCAATGCCATTTTCATTTAAAAATAGATAACCAACGACTATTCTTTCTTTTCACCAAAAGACGACCGAGTCACACTTTTAACCTTTTTCAATTCGAATTGAGACGAAACGAACTTTTAACTAGCAAAATCCACTTTCAGGCCTTGATCAACTCCTCTTTTTAATTAAAAAAGGGCAGAAGGGCATTTTAGTCATTTCAACCCATCCACCTACCTCCCAAATTCCACCCACCCCCGTCTTTCTCTTCTCAGATCTATCAGATATAAAAAAACACACACACTATTAATATGCCATCTTCGATCCATCATCTCGATCTAAAATCATAAATCCGAACCATTCTCGATCTATTATCTCCTGGAGATATGAATAAGCATATATATTAGAATATCGTTATGTGAATAAGCTTATAATAAAGTTTGTTAAAGTTGTAAGATAAGCATAAGGTAAGTTATGTGAATAAGTTTGTTAGGAGATTTGAACAGATATATCATATATGATACCTCCATATATCATATATGATAAATATATCATATATGATTTATGAAGGTATCATATATGATAATATGATAATGTGTTTGAAAACAAATACAAACGGGTCTGTGATCTCCTGGTGAGTAAGTAAAAGTTAGTTGTGTGTACATTATCATATATGATAATCTGGTTAAAACTCAACTTCTGTAGTATATCATATATGATAATCTGGATGAAACTAAAACCAAATCTTTTTATTTGTGTAGTGAAATCTATTTTCAATGTATTTTGAAGAACTCAATCATCTCAAAGCCAACAAGTGGAACATCAGATTCTCGACTGAAATAACAAGATCATGTGCATGAAAATGAAAAAGAAGAGCGCCAAGTTTGCAACCAAAATGTTGATGGTTGAGATCAATATCCATTATTTTAAGCATTTGAATAGATTATTTATCAGTAGTTTTTGTATTGTAATGTAATGCTTTAAATTTTTAATACTACTAAATCATTATATTTTTTTGTTTAGTATGAAAATGTCAGAACATATGTCGATGTAAGTTTTAGATAATATGATTATTTTGCTAAAGTTTTTATCATATTCCTGAAGCATAAGTTTTTCCTTTTTTTAGTATCATATATGATAATGAAATATCATATATGATAATACCTTTAACTCTTAAATTCTATCATATATGATACTCCATTATCATATATGATAATGTAGTATCATATATGATACTCAAAAAAACGTTTGAAAGATTAAACAAAAGGTCTGTTGAATTCATGATTAAAACGGGGAGTTTGTTGGATTCATGATTAAACACTTGTTCAAAATTTAAAAAAGGTAATTTTTTATGAGTATCATATATGATAATGTTTTATCGTATATGATACTAAAAAAATTGACAGATAAAACAAAAGATCTGCTGATTTCATGGTTAAAACGAAAATCCTTATGAATCAATGATTAAACATTTGTTCAGAAAATTAAAGAAAAACTGCTTTTTAAGAGCATAAAATTGATGATTAAACACTTGTTCAAATGAAATGTAACCAATCATGATGAAAACACTTATTCATAATCAAAAGATACAAAAAACAAAATAGTATAAGGATTCATAATTAAAGTCAAAACATTCATATTATTGAAACTACTATTCTTCTTCATTCAATCCGTCTTCATTTTCAACCAAATCTACTTATATCTTGTAAGACTTTTTTCTTGGCCACGACGGCGACTTCATCTTATCATTGCACATACTTGTGCACGTCTTCATGCTTTTGTAACACCTGGTAATTTTCCCTACTTGGTAAAATGACTATTTTACCCTTTGACTTTTTATTTAGTCAACTATGTGATTTAACTGTGTTGGAACCGGGAAGTTATCCCGCGTCTTCTGAAAAACTGTATGCTGACGAGTAATGGCCTGACTCTGAGCTCAGTCATTAATCTGAACATTTTCTGTGAACCTGACCAAAGTGCTGAGACGGTCAATGAATTGACGATAATCCATGAGATTATTCGTTATCTGTGAATTATGTGCTTAACTGTTTAGTTTTTAGCAGCGTGATCGTATTTTCTTGAGCAGTGTATTTAAATATTTCTGTATATGTTTATATATGCATGTATTTTAATATTTTTGCTATTTATAGTAATAAATCGTATTTACTGTGAATATTTAATTAACGTATCGCGTTTTCGTATTTTACGTCGTTTTTACGTTTAACCGTCTTTAACATGCATAAAATACTTTACCAATCATAAAATGTCAGTTTTCGTCGAAAAATCGTAAATTTTAATATATTTCGTCAAATTTTTAAGTTTTACGTAATTTTTAACTTAACAATATACTTTTTGATATTTACCTAAAACTAACTAACTTTTTTACCTTAAACCTTTTAACTAATTACCATAGTAAAAATTTTGAATAATTTACCCCATGTGGGACCCCCCATAACCGGCCAAAAACAACCCACATGCAAGATACACCATATTTTCACTCTTTGCCAAATTGAGCTTAACTTACACTACTCCTGCACATTTTAACTTATTAACCTTATAACCTCAAAATCACTTCACACTTATTTACTTCACTTCACTCAACCAAAAACACACACAACTCCTCTCTCTCTCTCTCTAAACACACGGCACAAACACATACTCTTTTCCACCATTGTTGATTTTTGAAAAGCTTCATTTTACCAAGATTCAACACAAAACAAATACACCCTAGAGCTTGTATAAGCATATAGAAGAATGGATTTTCTTGGTTTGACGATTTGAGAAGTTTTTGGGTTGAAGATTAGGGTAGAGTTCTTGTTGATTATTAGTGGGTATTATTGTAGATCGGATCGTTGTGGTTACGTAGGATCGTTACACAAGGTCATTTCTTAAACCTTTTCATCTTTTCATTTTTCCATGCATGATCTTTGTAGATCTATGCATGCATGTTACTCATCAAGTATTTTTATGAAATAAAATGATGAAAACTATTTTTGGTCATGAAATATTTTAAGATTTGTGGAAATTAAGTGTGGATCTATTAGATCCATACATGAAAATGGGATAATTGAAAGATTTGTGAAAAATATAAGTATGTATATTTTGGATTTGTAAACTTGAAGAAAAATCTTTGATTTTTTTGTTGTATATGAAAAATTAGAAGAAACTAGTAGTGTTACTACTAGTGGTTACGCTCGAAAACGGTCGAAAATGAGTTTTTACGGAATACGTACAATCTGTCCGACTTTTGTAAGAGGCGTAGAGAGTCGTAAAAATTGTTTTGACACTAGTTTACTACGATATTATGAAAATATAAGTGAATACCTTCGTTTCGATATATTAAGGGCTAAAAACGGAGCTAAAATGAGTAAGTTGTGGTTGTTTAAATTACGTTGTCGGAAAACTTTATTTTTGGAGAACAACACTATAAGTGGTTGCTGTCCAAATTTTTAAAGTGGTCGAAACGACATTTTCGAGTTAAACGGAGTTGTTTTAAGTGTCGAAATAGTTACTAAATGGTATGTATGAATGTTGGACTTGTTTTGTAAAAGCGTGTTAGCTCGAAATGTGAATACTCGTTGTACTATTGAAAGTTTGAACGTTGGAAGTTGAAATTATTACGATTGTGAAAAATGAATTATTGAATTGTTGGCGATTGAGAAATTGTTGAAAATAGGGGTTTTAGGACGAGATTTGAGTATTTACTAAAAATGGCAAATTTTTATGTGACGCCGAAAGGCTGCCGAATTTTCGTTAGAATTCACGTAGGAAAATTTGTTAAGATAAATTTTGGTAAATTAAAATTTACGCCGAAAGGCTGTCAAAATTTCGTCGAGTCAAAAATAAATATTTTTGCCTAAGTATATATATATATATATATATATACTATAATGTTATAACGATGTAACATTTACAAGTCACGATTTTAACAACAAAATATATACTTGATCGATGAGTAACGTACGTGATGAACTATTGTGACTTATTTGCTAGCGCCTAAACTATAGTATTATATTTAGGTTGTTGCTAGAGTTGCTCGCTACTATTTGATCTTACTTGTGCGGTTTGAATCGTTGCTTGAGGTGAGTTTATAGATCCCTATTAAACTACTTTCTATGTTTAATGTTTTGGGATGTGATAAATGCTTTGATGCTTGCTTCTGGACGCAAGTAAAACTTGATTTCTGTGAACGCTTTGTGAACACTATTTATGAGATAGCTTAAGTTGCTTTAGCCATAGTCCCCACTATCGTGAATCGTTAGTTACTCTGCTGGAGTAAGCTCTTATGTTACGAATAGATCTATTGAGGGTTGACAACCTCCACTCGGGCATTCTGACGCCGGACGAGTGTGTACCATTTGTAGGAACGGAGTTATCTTGGCTAGGTACTCCATTGGGGCAAAATTTATGTATGCAAACTATTGTATGCACTGGATCACTAGTTTCGATGTCACGAGCTTATCTATCATAAATATTATGAACACCTAATTTATCCTACACTTGGCACTATATCTCCTATAGTTGCACGTGTACATGAAATGAAATCTGAAATTGAATGACTATGAATTTTTACTTGAAACCTATATTCTCACCAACTTTATGTTGACCCAATTTAGCATTTATCTCAGGTAATTGATGATGATGTGTATCTGTTGTGTGAAGTACTTGGAGTCCGCATGCATTTCTTGGCTATCTTCGGACATTTGTTTACTTATGCTTTTGAACTATTATCTCGTTGATGTTTAAAACTTTTACATTCCGCTGCACTATCTTTTGAAACTGAGACCTTTGTACTGTGATGCTTTTTATTTAAATTCAACGAGGTATTTTTATAAAACGTCTCATTTAGAGTCGTTCTCTTGTACCTTGAACTATGATACAATGACGTAACAGCCCCCGAGCTTCACCGCTTCCGCATATCACATTTTGGGGTGTTAGAGAATTGGTAATCAGAGCCTTGGTTATAGAGAACTAGGTTTGCATCTTAGGCCTAGACTATAACCGATGTGGCTACTTGTTACTCTGTATATATATGTGTACTACGTAATGTATTACGTAGGATAACACTATAAGTAATATGTAATATATATTATGTAATACGTAATATGTATTATATACATATGCATTTCGTTGATTTGCATACTTTAATTTCTATACATGATTATTTCATGCATACCCTACAACTGCTTTAATACGCATTTTGGTTGTTGTAGGATATGTCATCGCATACTATCACGTATCATCTTGATTACATCTATAGTCTGATTCTAATCCAATCACCATTTTCGGTGTTATTTTTTTGGTTTTGTTTTGATCTTTGGTATTTAATCGAAACTCTTATTTTATGACTATGTACTTGATATTTTGATTATGAGTGAGAATTTAACTTTATGACCTTGACCAGTGACTATCCTTTTTATGTTTGTTGTATTGTTAAATTCTGCATTCTATTTTAGCATATGAACTATATAACGTGTATATTCATGCTTGAACCTTAATTGCATTGTTGTCTTAACGCAGAGAAACAATGGTGAACACACGTAACGGAATGACTGACGCACAATTGGAAGCACTGATTACGTAACGAGTGACTGCTGCACTGGCAAACGTTCAAGCTAACAACAACGTGAACGAAGCACCACCGAACAATGTTGACAATCGACCGCCTAAGATGTGTACTTACAAGGACTTTAGGAGCTGTGACCCCTTGACATTTAATGGTACTGAAGGAGCTGTCGGATTAGCTCGTTGGGTTGAAAAGATGGAAGCTGTGTTCCGTGTTAGTGGGTGTGTTGTTGAGAACCAAGTGACTTATTCTACTTGTACTTTAGCTGCTGGAGCGTTGACCTGGTGGAACACACATGTGTAGACGGCTGGAGCCGAGGAGGCGTATGGAATGAGTTGGGAGGAACTTAAGAAGTTGTTGACTAAGGAGTACTGTCCTCGTAATGAGATTCAAAAAATGGAAATCGAATTGTGGAACTTATCTTTGAAAAAAAATGACATTGGGGCGTACACTAGGAGGTTCCAAGAATTGTGTTTGTTATGTCCTGGAATGGTTCCGGATGAAGAAAAGAAGGTTGAGCGTTATATTTGGGGTTTACCTGGTAGAGTTCAAGGGAATGTGACATCGTCTGTACCGAAAAAAGTTAGTGATGCTATAAGGATGGCTCACAGTCTGATGGACCAAGTTGTTCGAGCAAATGCTGGGAATGCCACGGACAACAAGAGAAAATGGGGTAATAACCAAAGGAACAACCATGGGAACTATCCGAATAAGAGGCAAGACACTGTGAAAGCGTACACTGCTGGTACTGGGGAAAAGGGAGTGTACAATGGGACGTTACCCCTGTGCAATCGATGCAAGCGTCACCACAATGGACAATGCAATGTACAGTGTCACAACTGCAAGAAAACTGGACACATTGCTAAGGATTGTAAGTCACCACCCAACACGAAAGCCAACGTCACTTGCTTTGAATATCAGCAAAAGGGACACTACAGCAATGAGTGCCCAAAGAAAAAGAACAAGGACAAGGACCAAGGAAAGAATGCTAAAGCTGGGGAAGCTCGTGGAAGGGTCTATGTGATAGGAGGAGGAGAAGCGCAACAAAACCCCGACGTTGTGACGGGTACGTTTCTTCTCAATGGTCGTTATGCTTCTATTTTATTTGATACTGGAGCCGATAGGAGTTTTGTGTCGACTACTTTTAGTGTCTTACTTGATGTGACCCCTTCGCCCTTAGACACTAAGTACACTATTGAGTTAGCTAATGGGAAGTTGATAGAAGCCGACACTATACTTCGTGGATGCACTTTAAATCTTCTAGGTCATCCTTTCGTAATAGACCTTATGCCTGTTGAGTTAGGGAGTTTTGACGTGATTGTCGGAATGGATTGGTTGTCGAGATATCGTGCTACGATTGTATGCGACGAGAAGATCGTTCGTTTACCATTTGGTGATGAAGTTTTGGAGATACAAGGGGATACAAGTAACGGAAAAGGGAAGTCACGACTGAACATTATCTCGCGTGTCAAGGCTAAGAAGTTGTTGTCGGAAGGTTGCCACGTATTTTTAGCCTGAGTTACTGAAAAGCAGACGGAAGAAAAACGGTTGGAAGATGTACCTATCGTACGGGATTTTCCGGAAGTCTTTCCTGAAGATTTGCCTGGATTACCGCCGGCTAGACAAGTTGAATTCCAGATTGATTTAATACCAGGAGCTGCACCTGTTGCTCGAGCGCCTTACCGTTTAGCACCGTCGGAATTGCAAGAACTAGCGACGCAACTACAAGAGTTGACTGATAAAGGATTCATAAGACCGAGTTCTTCCCCCTAGGGAGCTCCAGTCTTATTTGTAAAGAAGAAGGATGGGAGTTTTCGGATGTGTATCGACTATCGTGAGTTGAACAAACTTACCATCAAGAACCGTTACCCGTTACCTAGGATCGATGATCTGTTTGATCAGTTGCAAGGATCGAGCGTTTACTCGAAGATTGACCTTAGGTCTGGTTATCACCAATTGAGAGTCCGTGAGGAAGATGTTGCAAAGACTGCTTTTAGGACTAGGTATGGACACTATGAGTTCCAAGTGATGTCGTTCGGTTTGACAAACGCACCTGTTGTGTTTATGGACCTCATGAACCGGGTGTGTAAACCATATTTGGACAAGTTTGTCATTGTGTTCATCGATGACATACTGATTTACTCAAGGAATGAGAAGGAACATGAGGAACATCTTAAGATAATATTGGAATTGCTTAAGAAGGAGGAATTGTACGCTAAGTTTTCGAAGTGTGATTTTTGGTTGCCAAGAGTACAATTACTAGGTCACGTTATAGATAGCAAGGGGATTCATGTTGATCCTGCTAAGATTGAATCAATTAGGGAGTGGACTGTTCCTACGACGCCGACTGAAATTCGCCAATTCTTAGGACTCGCCGGATATTACCGAAGATTCATCGAGGGATTCTCGAAGATCGCGAAACCACTGACAAAGTTGACTCAAAAGAAGGTGAAATACGAATGGGGAGACAAGGAGGAATTAGCATTCTAAAAGTTGAAACAAATGTTGTGTAGTGCGCCTATTCTATCGTTACCAGAAGGATCGGAAGACTTTGTAGTCTACTGTGATGCATCAGCAAAAGGATTGGGAGCTGTGTTGATGCAGAGGAAGAAAGTTATCGCTTGCGCGTCACGACAATTGAAAATGCATGAGAAAAACTACACTACGCACGACTTGGAGCTAGGAGCGGTAGTATTTGCCTTGAAGTTGTGGAGACACTACTTGTATGGAACCAAGTGTGTCGTCTATACCGATCACAAGAGTTTACAACATATTCTTGATCAGAAGGAACTGAACATGAGACAACGTCGATGGATCGAGTTGCTCAGCGATTATGACTGTGAAATCCGTTACCACCCTGGGAAGGCCAATGTAGTGGCGGATGCGCTAAGTAGAAAGGAACAACTGGTGACACGTAGAGTTAGATCGTTAGCTATGGTTATCAATCCGAACTTACCTGTGCAAATTCGTGAAGCACAAACCGAAGCTCTTAAGCCTGAAAATGTTGAAGCTGAGAAATTAGGAGGAATGGTTACAAAGAAATTGGAGACTAGCACTAATGGAACGCTATGTCTGAATGGTAGAAGTTGGTTACCACGGTTTGGAGGACTAAGGGACGTGATTATGCACGAGTCGCATAAATCTAAGTATTCGATTCACCCAAGATCTGACAAAATGTATCAGGATATGAAGAAGCTATATTGGTGGCCAAATATGAAAGCTGAAATCGCTACTTACGTAGGGAAGTGCCTGACTTGCGCTAGAGTGAAAACTGAACACCAAAAACCATCTGGATTGTTGGTTCAACCTATAATTCCTATGTGGAAATGGGAAAATATAACCATGGACTTCATAACTAAGCTACCTAAAACGACAAACGGATACGACACAATTTGGGTAATTGTTGATCGACTTACGAAATCTGCACACTTTTTGGCTATGAAGGAAGATGCTTCGATGGATAAGCTTACGAGACTTTATCTGAAGGAAATAGTCACAAAACATGGAATACCGATCTCGATAATTTCTGATAGAGATGGTAGATTTACTTCGGAATTCTGGAAATCACTTCAGAAAGCGTTGGGTACGCAATTGGACATGAGTACTGCTTATCACCCGCAGACTGACGGACAGAGTGAGAGAACTATTCAAACGCTGGAGGACATGTTGCGTGCTTGCGTGCTTGACTTTGGAAAGCAATGGGACAGACATTTGCCTCTAGTGGAATTCTCTTACAACAATAGTTATCATACCAGTATTAAGGCTGCACCGTTTGAAGCGTTGTATGGTCGTAAATGTCGCTCGCCTGTGTGTTGGAGTGAGGTTGGGGATAGTCAACTCATTGGCCCTGAACTCATCCGTGAAACGACTAAGAAGATTGTTCAAATCAAGAGCCGAATTCAAGCATCCCGTGATCGTCAAAAGAGTTACGCCGACGTTCGACGTAAGCCTCTCGAATTTCAAGTGGGAGACAAAGTGATGCTAAAAGTATCGCCTTGGAAAGGTGTGGTACGTTTTGGAAAGCGAGGAAAGCTGAACCCCCGTTAGATTGGACCTTTCAAAATTCTGGCAAAGGTTGGAACTGTAGCCTATCGTCTCGAATTACCGCAAGCGTTGAGCCGCGTGCACAGTACTTTTCATGTGTCGAACTTGAAGAAGTGCCTTTCTGATGAAACACTCGTTATACCATTGGAGGAACTCCGAATCGACGACAAGATGCAATTTGTCGAGGAACCTGTTGAAATCATGGACCGTGAGGTCAAACGATTGAAACAAAGTCGTATTCCTATCATCAAGGTGAGGTGGAATTCTAAACGTGGACCTGAATTCACCTGGGAGCGTGAGGATCAATTTCGCAAGAAATATCTGCAACTCTTTGACAATTCTAGAAACCGTGACACTCCTAAGCTTTGAGGACAAAGCTTCTCTATCAAAGGGACGATGTAACACCTGGTAATTTTCCCTACTTGGTCAAATGACTATTTTATCCTTTGACTTTTTATTTAGTCAACTATGTGATTTAACTGTGTTGGAACCGGGAAGTTATCCCGCGTCTTCTGAAAAACTGTATGCTGACGAGTAATGGCCTGACTCTGAGCTCAGTCATTAATCTGAACATTTTCGGTGAACCTGACCAAAGTGCTGAGACAGTCAATGAATTGACGATAATCCATGAGATTATTCGTTATCTGTGAATTATGTGCTTAACTGTTTAGTTTTTAGCAGCGTGATCGTATTTTCTTGAGCAGCGTATTTAAATATTTCTGTATATGTTTATATATGCCTGTATTTTAATATTTTTTCTATTTATAGTAATAAATCGTATTTACTGTGAATATTAATTAACGTATCGCGTTTTCGTATTTTACGTCGTTTTTACGTTTAACCGTCGTTAACATGCATAAAATACTTTACCAATCATAAAATGTCAGTTTTCGTCGAAAAATCGTAAATTTAATATATTTCGTCAAATTTTTAAGTTTTACGTAATTTTTAACTTAACTATATACTTTTTGATATTTACCTAAAACTAACTAACCTTTTTACCTTAAACCTTTTAACTAATTACCATAGTAAAAATTTTGAATAATTTACCCCATGTGGGACCCCCCATAACCGGCCAAAAACAACCCACATGCAAGATACACCATATTTTCACTCTTTGCCAAATTGAGCTTAACTTACACTACTCCTACACATTTTAACTTATTAACCTTATAACCTCAAAATCACTTCACACTTATTTACTTTACTTCACTCAACCAAAAACACACACAACTCCTCACTCTCTCTCTAAACACACGGCACAAACACATACTCTTTTCCACCATTGTTGATTTTTGAAAAGCTTCATTTTATCAAGATTCAACATAAAACAAATACACCCTAGAGCTTGTATAAGCATATAGAAGAATGGATTTTCTTGGTTTGACGATTTGAGAAGTTTTTGGGTTGAAGATTAGGGTAGAGTTCTTGTTGATTATTAGTGGGTATTATTGTAGATCGGATCGTTGTGGTTACGTAGGATCGTTACACAAGGTCATTTCTTAAACCTTTTCATCTTTTCATTTTTCCATGCATGATCTTTGTAGATCTATGCATGCGTGTTACTCATCAAGTATTTTTATGAAATAAAATGATGAAAACTATTTTTGGTCATGAAATATTTCAAGATTTGTGGAAATTAAGTGTGGATCTATTAGATCCATACATGAAAATGGGATAATTGAAAGATTTGTGAAAAATATAAGTATGTATATTTTGGATTTGTAAACTTGAAGAAAAATCTTTGATTTTGTTGTTGTGTATGAAAAATTAGAAGAAACTAGTAGTGTTACTACTAGTGGTTACGCTCGAAAACGGTCGAAAATGAGTTTTTACGGAATACGTACAATCTGTCCGACTTTTGTAAGAGGCGTAGAGAGTCGTAAAAATTGTTTTGACACTAGGTTATTACGATATTATGAAAATATAAGTGAATACCTTCGTTTCGATATATTATGGGCTAAAAACGGAGCTAAAATGAGTAAGTTGTGGTTGTTTAAATTACGTTGTCGGAAAACTTTATTTTTGGAGAACAACACTATAAGTGGTTGCTGTCCAGATTTTTAAAGTGGTCGAACGACATTTTCGAGTTAAACGGAGTTGTTTTAAGTGTCGAAATAGTTACTAAATGGTATGTATGAATGTTGGACTTGTTTTGTAAAAGCGTGTTAGCTCGAAATGTGAATACTTGTTGTACTATTGAAAGTTTGAACGTTGGAAGTTGAAATTGTTACGATTATGAAAAATGAATTGTTGAATTGTTGGCGATTGAGAAATTGTTGAAAATAGGGGTTTTAGGACGAGATTTGAGTATTTACTAAAAATGGCAAATTTTTATGTGACGCCGAAAGGCTGCCGAATTTTCGTTAGAATTCACGTAGGAAAATTTGTTAAGATAAATTTTGGTAAATTAAAATTTACGCCGAAAGGCTGTCGAAATTTCGTCGAGTCAAAAATAAATATTTTTGCCTAAGTATATATATATATATATACTATAATGTTATAACGATGTAACATTTACAAGTCACGATTTTAACAACAAAATATATACTTGATCGATGAGTAACGTACGTGATGAACTATTGTGACTTATTTGCTAGCGCCTAAACTATAGTATTATATTTAGGTTGTTGCTAGAGTTGCTCGCTACTATTTGATCTTACTTGTGCGGTTTGAATCGTTGCTTGAGGTGAGTTTATAGATCCCTATTAAACTGCTTTCTATGTTTAATGTTTTGGGATGTGATAAATGCTTTGATGCTTGCTTCTGGACGCAAGTAAAACTTGATTTCTGTGAACGCTTTGTGAACACTATTTATGAGATAGCTTAAGTTGCTTTAGCCATAGTCCCCACTATCGTGAATCGTTAGTTACTCTGCTGGAGTAAGCTCTTATGTTACGGATAGATCTATTGAGGGTTGACAACCTCCACTCGGGCATTCTGACGCCGGACGAGTGTGTACCATTTGCATGAACGGAGTTATCTTGGCTAGGTACTCTATTGGGGGAAAATTTATGTATGCAATCTATTGTATGCACTGGATCACTAGTTTCGATGTCACGAGCTTAGCTATCATAAATATTGTGAACACCCAATTTATCCTACACTTGGCACTATATCTCATATAGTTGCACGTGTACATGAAATGAAATCTGAAATTGAATGACTATGAATTTTTACTTGAAACCTATATTCTCACCAAGTTTATGTTGACCCAGTTTAGCATTTATCTCAGGTAATTGATGATGATGTGTATCTGCTGTGTGAAGTACTTGGAGTCCGCATGCATTTCTTGGCTATCTTCGGACATTTATTTACTTATGCTTTTGAACTATTATCTCGTTGATGTTTAAAACTTTTACATTCCGCTGCACTATCTTTTGAAACTGAGACCTTTGTACTGTGATGCTTTTTATTTAAATTCAACGAGGTATTTTTATAAAACGTCTCATTTAGAGTCGTTCTCTTGTACCTTGAACTATGATACAATGACGTAACAGCCCCCGAGCTTCACCGCTTCCGCATATCACATTTTGGGGTGTTACAGCTTTGCTCGAACCTGACAATGCATCCATATCTGATTGTTGTTGTGTTTGCACTATCTGCATTTATAAAAGAGAGGAAAGAACATATAATGCACCATTTTATCAACAACTGAATTATGTAGCATACAATATTAAAATGCGCAATTAGTCAAAAGTGTAAAAAGTCATGTACAATATGAAAGTTTAATTTTTCTTATAGTTTGTCAAAAACATCATATATGATACCTCATGTATCATATATGATATACCTATCATATATCATATATCTAACATATATGATAAATGAGGTATCATATTTGATTTAAGCATAATTCAACTTACATAAGTAACTTAATTATAATACCTAATAATATGTATGATTTTTCTTGTGGTTTATCAGAAACTTGATAATGATATCTCATATATCATATATGATATCTCATGTATCATATATGATATGCCTGTGATATATCATATCTATCATATATGATAAATGAGGTATCATATATGATACATACTCTCTTATTCATAAAACCTCATAGTTCATTAAATAAGCTAATAAGCTAGCTTACATTTTAACATAATAAATCTAAATCATCTAATCCATAAGCTTATTCATAGCTCTCCTCTAATTCAAAATATTTTTCATTATTGTCATCAAATTCAAATTCTTATTCATTTAAATCAATAAGCTAGCTTATAATTAGAAACAATAGATTCAAAAAATTTAATCCAAAGAAGCTAATTAAAAGCTTATAAATTCGAACGATGATATATTAATTAGCTTATTCAAATCAAATAAGCTAAACAAGAATAGATCTAATTAATCTAACCTAATGATGGATCTGTGCCTAGTGATTAATCTAACTTGATGATAAATTCGTGATGATTAATTAATCTAATCAATCGATTCGTGATGGATCCGTGATGGTGGATTCATGATTAACACTTCGTGATGGATTTGATGATTATCGATTCATGATTTTGAGGATTTGTAGAAAGAGAAAGTATATTGGAGGTAGAGAGAGAAAGAGACACACGTATGTGTGTTTTATGAGAAGAAAATTAAAAAAAAATGCTTATATAGTGGACGAGTGAAATGACCAAAATAACCCTGTAGTGAAAAATGAGATTTAATCTCAACTATTGAATGGTAAGGAGATGAAAGATGGAGATGAGTCCCCTCATATCTTAGATTAGTTTGGTATCCAAATAAACTTAAATCAAACTAAATATAAATATAGAATGTATTAGGATTTTAAGGCTCCTAACTTGTTAGAATTTGGAAGTTAATATATAAACTTATGGGATAAAAGGTATTTTGTATCTTTGTTTAGTATCCAATTTTAGATATTTATTATTTTAGATTTAAAAATTATGAAAATGTCAGTTTTGTCTTAATGTTTAGAAATTGTAAAAAATGATGGAGGAATTTAAGTTGTAAATATGACGAAAACTAGTTATCAATAGTGATAAAAGCAATGAAATATCTGATAGTTTATAAACATAGTTACTATTTAATATCACCAGTCATATTTCATTCTATTATCAGTATTAATATTTCATTACTTTCACTAATGAAATATCACGGGTGATAAACTAGTAGTTAGTCATATTTACAACTTTAGTCCCTCCGTCATTTTCTACAAATTTTTTATTTTTTGGCAGAAATGATCCTTCGGTGTTTTTTAAATCTTAGGTTAATTCTCACTATTAGATCAAAAAAATGAAAGGTGAGGATTGATATATTAGCATGTAATAAAAAATAAAGATGGAAAATAACTCATCTCTACTTCTACTGCTTATGAAACACGAAACGTTGCACTCGTCTATTCCATATTAAGAGCAAGGGTACTCTTGTGCCATTCCTTGCACCAATGGGTTTGGTGCCAACTTTTCCTTGGCTCAAGTTATAGACCTGGTGCCAAAAAAAGTTGGGCTTGATACCGTCATTTTTTTATATATTTAATGGAGTATATGTGTACTCGTATAGTAACACATTTGTTTGCCTTTTGACACCATATAATATGGTGTTAACGATGCAACTCGAAACTGTTTTGCATTTACACTATTTAGACATTTTTGGAAAAATAAAAACAAAGAGTCTAATTTGATTTTGATTGAAATACGGAATTTTACGTTTCAAATTCTGATTCAAATGTGTGGTTCAAATTCAAAATGAAATCTTTTAGATAAACAAACAACACTTGAAGAAGTTACACAACTTATATGCATTTCAACCTCACAATTATGGTTATCCAAAAAAAAACCTCACAATTATGGAAATACGATTATTAATACTTGACATAAGCAGTGACGTAAACTTCTTTTGGTTTTTATACAAATGATCGATGTGCACGATTAGAGATACGTTTGAAATTGGAAAATGTTTCATAACCTACCAATTCGTCCTAAATATGTGTATATGACAAAGGATAATTAATTCAAAGCATATTCGTGTCTATGACAAATTTGCTTACATTTATGTTTTAAGAAAAGGTAATGAACGATAAAAGAAAAAATTATGTTAATTGTATTACTCTTTTCATCTTCAAAAATTGTTTATTTTTTATGTTCAAAGTTATTTTCAAAATTATGTTAATATTTCTGGTGTCGTCAAGTACTTTAATTTTTGACGTTTTTTCTATAATACGAGGAAGATATTTGAAAACGCCACTTACGGTGTGGGTCGTGTGCCATTATTTTAGTGTTTTTAAGAACTATTTGATGTGATGATAATGACTCGATACTTAAAAACATGATGTGTGATGTGCAATGAGGGAAACTGGACATTTATTTTGGGAGAGCCAAATTACTTGAGACATACCAAAATAAAAAACGAACAATAATATTAATACAAAATCAATAATATTTAAACTATTCGTCACAACATTTGAGAGGACCGGAGCCCTCCCGGTCTCTACCAAATTTCATCCTTGGATGTGGAACTCGTGCCATCAAATCCCATGATATTTCAAGGATGGCTCAAGCGATAATTATTTATGATACCTAATTTTAGGGGTGGACTCAAAACACTAAGCTATCAGCTGCACAAAATTTTTTTTACGTTACATATATTTTGTATCGGATTTATTTTGAATAAATAAATATTTTTAACTAAAATAATGAACAATACGTGATAAACTGCAATCGAGTTTTCGTGAATCCGATCCCCTGGGGCTGGGTCCACCCCCTACCTAATCCTCTGAGTTGTTTGCTTGAACTTTACACGTGATAACAAAACGACGAAACTAAAAACAATATAACATGAATAATTATATAATATATGACACTTGTTCAATAAACTTTTATTATCACTACAGCACATCTTTTAACTTGTTGAAAGACATTGGCTTCTATATATATATATATATATTTGATTCCTTATTGTTTCCTGCCTGCAAATTCCATTAGCCAAAATAGCTGTAATAAAAATGGCAGGATTATTCGATAAGCAGGCCGAGGCATATTTGGATGCACGACCAACTTATCCAGCTGAATGGTATTCTATGTTAGCCGATCGAACCTCCTCACACTCACTCGCTTGGGATGTTGCTACTGGCAATGGTCAAGCCGCTGTTGGGGTTCGTAGCCTTGCTCAATGTGTCTTTTACGTTTTTTTTTCGTTCGTTTATAAGAGAAATGATTGGTAGGCCGAAATATTTGCTTAATTTTGTGCCCTAACTTGCGTTACAAGTTACAACATCTTCTTGACATGTTTTTTTCATAAATCAGTAAAACTTGCGTTACAAGTTACAACATCTTCTTGACATCGTCTTAACTTGGTTCTTTTAATGATTGTGATCCAGGTGGCAGAGCATTACAAGCAAGTTATAGGGACAGACATAAGCGAACCTCAACTAAAACTTGCTAAGCCTCATGCTCGTGTTCAGTACCTTCATACACCACTGTCTCTATCAGACGAGGACCTTATTGACTTGATCGGTGGTGAAAGAAGTGTGGATCTTGTGACTGTTGCCCAAGCCGTACATTGGTTTGATTTACCAAGATTCTACTCAGTGATCAACCGCGTTTTGAAACAAAATGGTTTGTTTGCCGTGTGGGGGTACAATGAGTTTGATATCACGCCTGAAATTGACGCAGCCCTTAAGCGATTTCATGATACCACTATTCCGTATTGGAATAAAGATATAAAGTATCTGTTTGATGGTTACCAGACATTGCCTTTCCCCTTTGAAAGTGTCGGACTGGGATCTGAAGGGAGTCCTTTGAAACTCGATATGCCTAAGGAACTATCCTTTGAAGGCGTTTTGGGTATGCTGAGATCGTGGTCTGCTGTTGTGACTGCTAAAGAGAAAGGTGTTGATTTGCTATCTGAAAATGTGGTTCAAGAACTTGAGAGTGTGTGGGGTGGGTCTAAGCTGGTTAGGCGCGTTGTTTACAAGGGTTTTATGCTTGCAGGCAAACCGCGCTCCTGATCTTAATCTTGAATACTTGATGCTCGCTAGCGAATAATATTTTACCGAGTCATTCATAATATTTTACCGAGTCATGCATACTTGTTTATTGATTAGAAAAATAACACACTAATAAGATATCATTCATTCCATACCAAGTATAGGTACCTTGTGCCGAACAGAACGTCTTTTACACAAATGTTAAAAAAAAGATATAACAAACCAAATTCGTATTTCTTAACATGACCGTTTGATTGAATCGGATATCAGGTTTACTTAGGATTAGGTGCAGTTTGCCTGCCATCTGGAATAGCAAAGAGAACAATTGGTTTCGAAGGGCTAATAAACGGAACATCACATCTGAAATAGCCTTTTCTCTGCAGCTGAATTATGTCTCCGCACTTCAAGTCTCTCATATTTGCATCCCCGACTGCTGCAATTTCTTTCTTGTTATTTGGGTTTACCGCGTCCCTGAAATCCTCATTTTTGTCCAGCTGCAACAAGAAACAGATTATTAAATCCTTAGAAAAAAATGATGGTGCAATTTAACACAAAACGACCCATTTTGACCCACCCAAACTGCCCACTGTGTCACCTATATTTTAAACGCAAAGCTAGATGTACTTTAGGAATTGCTAAAAACGATTAACTATAAAAGGACAGAGAAGTGCAAACATACCTTCTTTTTCGTGAGTAGGTAATCAAACTCCACTAGAGTTAGCGGAGCAAGTTCACTAATCTCAGGTAACCATGTAAGATAAAATGGATGGGTGGACTTAAACACAGATCCTTCGGGAGGCAGAACTCCGGTTAGTTCAGTCACATTTCCATCAGAATCCTTCTTAATTTCTTTAATACTTGCATTCCCCCAGTCCATTAAAGTAATATCCAGATTACGCGATATGGCGTTAGCATCAGCTATGGCCTTAGCATCGGCTTGTTCTATCCATATCTCCTTTGTAAAAGTTGGATCCTTCATACCTGCACCCACATATGCCCTATGCTTCGGGATCTTACGCACAAATGGAGTCTCGGGGCCATTCAACAAAGTCAACTTTACACGACCTTCTGTAACAATTGCAGTATGGCGAGGACAAACACGATCAATTATTTTCTTGTTGATGTTCCATAGCTTATCCCATTCCATAAGATTCTGATTCTTCGACGGCCCCTGTTAAGAAAATGAGAGCAACACTAAGATCTAGCAACTAAAAATGCAGAGGTTGCAAAGAAAGGAAAACGGGCAAAATTCGTGACAATATCAGAAAAGCAATAATTTAAATACTTACCTGCTCGAGTATAAATTGTTTCAATGCCTCAACTTGTAGACCTCTGCGTACAATTCCTTGCACCGTAGGGAAACGGGCATCATTCCACCCATCAACCATTCCGTTCTCAACAAACCATAAAAGGTTACGTTTGCTAAGAACTGTATAAACCATATTTAACCTACTAAATTCATAGATATGAACCTTCCTAAGCCCCATAGTCTCTTGAATCTTGGAATACTGATCGTTTCTGTCATGATACTCACTAGATCGAAGAGCATGTGTAATATCCTCAATAGAATCAACAAAAGGACAGGCAAAATCATATGTTGGATATACTTTATACTTTTTACCGATTCTATGATGCGGTGTTGGATCGCAACGATAATAAACCGGATCCCTAAGTGACTTGTTTGGATCTTGCATACTGAGTTTCCCTCGTAAACAGCATTGCAATCCTCTATCTGATCCAGCACACATTTCCTTCCATAACTCGATATTCACAGCGACTGTGTTGTTTCTACACTTGGAATCAATCCCGTCCATACGTTCCTTCTGCATTTGATCATGCGGGGTATCATCAACAAAAGCTTTTCCTTCTTTGATCAGCTTTTCCGCCATATCCATAAGCTGCGGGAAGTAATCAGAGGTAAACGTAACAGTCTCGCAATTAACACCCAAAGTCTCGAGATCTTTTAAAATATTATCCACATAATCGTTATTCTCTTTCGCTGGATTTGTATCGTCAAAACGGATGATTAGTACCCCTTGGTACTTTTGAGCAAAGTGTTGGTTCGATAAAACAGCCTTTGAATGACCAATGTGGAGATAACCACTTGGTTCGGGTGCGAATCTTAGGCGAACTCGTCCCATCTCTGCATGAGGCAGATCAACTTCGGTTCGCCTGGCTTTCGCAACTTGTGGCTTCTTCAAATCCATCACCAATAAGAGTACGTACTTCTAGGGCTTCAATTTAACTAAACCTGGCAATGAGATCAAGATACGTATGTCACGATTTCGTTCATACCCGAAACCAAATCGATACAGTGATTTCGGTACAGTGATCAATATACGTTAAGTTTGTCACGATTACGTATGTCACAATTTAACTATAAAGGTTTACAGATTAAGTTAGCATGCAAACTAAACAACTAAACTAATCGGACATGCATGACAAGGTACTATACACAGTGATGTCGATACGAGAATAATAACATAGAAAAAACAATGTTAAACTAGGTTACGATAGACTATGATTATTAGGTTTACCAGTTCGTAGTATTCCAACAAAGCTCGATCTTTTCTGTCGACTAGAATACATGCGTCCCTCTTTTTTTATACAAAATTTAGCCGACCTTAAGAAGTTAAAATTTGTGGAGTGTAGTACCTTCTATTATCATGGTTTTTATTAGCACGTGACTTAGGGTCTTATGGACTTTTTAATTGGTCAAAATGTTCAAAACTGTTTAAAATTAAAGTGTATTTTAAATGCTACTCATATCACTCTATTCAGCAAGTCAGATCAATAGTTTTTTTTTTTTTTTTTTTAAACGACAAATGTTAATGGTTAGTGGATCGAGTCGTACAATGACATTCAAGCGAAAGAATGTCTTCTTCAAACCTTCGCCTAGTTATGTTAGACTCCATATCCGCTACACCTAACCCAAGACCTGCAGGAAACCTCCCCCAAAGAAACCACTTAGTGGAACATTGATGACCAACTGAGCTAAGCCAAGTGGTTAAGTCAGATCATTACTGTTGGGTGTTTGAATCGGCTCGGTTTTCATATTGTTCGATTTATTTGGTTCAAATTATTCCAGTAAATTTATTTGGGTCAATCTGAAAAGTAAATTTATTTGGGTCAATCTGAAAATTAAATTGAACTGAACCAAAAGTCGAATTTAAATTTAGTTTTCGAGTTGACTCGAATTACACTATTTATTTTTAAAAAATATATAATTATATAAATAATTAAAAAAATTATTTCGATTATAAAAATTATTTTTAATATTATGATTAAATTTTAATGATCATTTTATAATGTAAGTATATACGAAAATATATATATATATTTATGTAAGTTCAGTTTTCGGTTTCGATTAACAAATCCATATCTAACCCAAAAAATGTGTCTGTAATTCGCTTCGGTTTAATTATGACCAAAAAACTCAAATTACATGTTCAGTTATGTTCTACTTCGGCTTCGATTTGAATTGGATGCGGCCCAACTTGCTCTGGATCGGAATCCATCCGATATGGATTTACGTGACGAAGTTTCCGTCTATGTTCAAGCATTTGATGAAGCGAAAATTGGTGAAGAGCATTTCCTGAAAGTCTGAAACATAAAGCGAAGATTGATTGGTTAGGTGCGGGTGATACTAACTCATCGTATTTTCATAAAGTCGTTAAAGGCAAAAATCGTCGAAGCAGGATTGATGTCATTCGGGATGCGACTAATGTTGAAGTCACTGGTACTGCTGTTCCAAATCTGTTTCTTGCTCACTATGAGCAGTGTTTGGGAAATTCTATGGAGTGTGATCAATTAAACCTAGACGAACTTTTTAATAAAAGGATATCTAATGCAACTTCTCGTTCCATGGTCAGTGAGGTGTCTAATCATGAGATTCGGGATGCCATGTTTGACATCGGTGATGACCAGGCTTCAGGTCTGGATGGTTTTACTTCTATTTTCTTTAAAAAAAGTATGGGGTATTGTTGGTGATGGCGTTTGTAATTCGATCCGTGATTTCTTTACAAATGGGCAGATTCTTAAAGAGATAAACCATACTTTCATTGCTCTTATTCCTAAGGTTACTACTCCTTTGAAGGTTACCGACTATAGACCTATCTTTTGTTGTAATGTTATTATAAATGCATTAGTAAGATCCTTACTAAACATATTACTGGTGGAATTCAAGAGGTTGTTAATGAGAATCAATCCATGTTTGTCCTGGGTAGGCGCATATCAGATAATATTCACATTACTCAAGAACTTATGCATAATTACCATAGGAATCGTGTCCCTCCTAGATGTACATTTAAGGTATATATCTGAAAAGCTTATGATACGGTTGATTGTCTTTTTATGGAGAATGCTCTTATGATGTTTGGTTTTAACCCTATTATGGTTAAATGGATCATGACGTGCGTCACTTCGGCTTCATTCTCGTTATGCATCAATGGTAATATTCATGGTTATTTTTGTTGCGTCAGCATTTACTGACCCTGAAGCAACTATAGAATTTGAATATAAAATCCCCCTAAGTGTTTCATGTTCATCAGTAAGGTGTCTCTACTGAAGCATGGCTAGAGGAACTACTAAAGATTGTTTTGTTGAAGGATGTTCAGCTTTCCTCTTCCAGTGAACTTAGAAGACAAAGGAGTCTTCGCTTCAAAGACTAGGTGGTCTAGTTGCTGAAGAACAAGTCCTGAAGAAGAGTTTGGCATGACAATACCAAACTGAATGATGTCGATCTCCTCTAGAATACTGAAGACACATCAGTATTCTGAAAGTTTGCATTAGGCGGGAAAAGATTACTTTATGTAAAAGTAGGTTGCTTGTGTAGTTAGCTATAAGTACAACCTTTATCTTTTCCTAGAATAGTTTATTAAGTACTTTGTACTATTTATCCAGCATGGGCATCAACCACCCACTGGATAAACTTATGCATGGGAACATGCGAAATGCAAACCCTAGTTCATGCCACTGCCTATGGAAGGAGTGCATATTGAGAGAGAAAGGGTTAACCATTACAAGAGTAAAAACTCTAGAAAAAACCTTCTCTCTCGATACCAACTAAACCATATAGCCAAAGAGCATATGAACGTTTAGATTGGATCTTAGACTATTAACTTTGGTTGAAAGTTTAAGTAGAGGAGATCACCCCACATTGTCATTCAACCACTTTGTTATTCCGCAAACAAAGTGGGTTATAGATTCTTTATTAATTTTTAATAAAGTCTATACGTCAAAAAGTTAATTTGGTATTGTTGTTTTATTTGTTCTTAGTTCTTATAAATTGATAAAACCACACACTTGAGTCTTGCTAACTAATTGCTACTTAAGATAAATAAGGAGTAACGAGTTATAAGGGACCAACAAGTGGTATTAGAGCAATTTGATTAGTTAAACCCTTATTATTCATTAAACTACTCATTTTAAGGTTTTCAAATCAAGATCCAAGATGGCTCAAGTAATACCACAAACCCTAGAGTACAGGGGTGGCCAACTTAATGTTGCTCCTGTTCTAGAGGTAGAAAACTTCACTAATTGGAAGAAAAGGTTCCTTGTGCACATGGTTGTAATCGAACCTCAATTCCTTAGAATCATTGAAAATGGTCCATTTGTTCCCATGGTTGGTGACAATAGAAAACCTGAAGCACAATGGATTGCTGATGAGAGAAAACTACTAACCTAGATCAATGTCTCAAAAGTCTCATCATGTTCGTACTTCCAGATGACCAAAGGAATTCTGTTGTGAATTGCAAAACAGCTAAATCTACATGGGAGGACCTTATTTTATATCATGAGGGACCCTCTGATGTGAAGGAAACAAGAATCATGAATTTAAAGCTTCAATACAACACCTTCAAACACAAAGAAATGGAAACCCTCACATAAACATTCACCAGATACAAAGAACTGATGAATGAACTAGTGAATGATGGTGTTGACCTTTCAAAACTTGAAATCAACACAGTTTTTGTTAATGCATTGCCAAATAAGTGGCTCAGTTTCTTCCAAAGCTTGAGAAATGCTAATCACATTAAAGATTGTGATCTGGCCTCTGTTTTTGGGAAACTAAAATATGAAGAAAACCTAGTTGATAGGATTTATGAAGGCTCCAGCAAGAGTAAAGCATTAACAATTGCTACACCCTTGTCAATAGCCTTTTTTAGTAAAGCTGTCATTCAGGACTACCAAGATAGTCCTGATGATGAAGAGGACAGAAGAACTAGTAAGGAATATATGAGTGATCTCCAAGAGAAGTTTCATGAAAGATCTCTTCTAGCCAAGTCTAGAAGGTTCTTTAATAAAGGAGGCAAGATCTCCAGCACCACAAAAGCCACTGCTCACACAGTATGTTTTAAATGTGGAAAGTCTGATCACTTTGCTAAGGATTGTTATTCCAAAACATCCATTCCTTCTTATTCCTCACCTGCTCAGTCAAGACCATCTGGTCAACCCCCATTTCAACAAAAACAAATTTCTTCATCTTCTTTTCAGCAAAACAAGGTTGAACTTCGACCAGCAAAAGACTTTGAGGCAAAATATAGATATATCAAGGCAAGACTGGCTCTTATTAGCATTGGAGGATCTTCTTCCAAGCCCACCAAAAAAGATAAGAACAAGGGACTTGTTATTGAGGCATATGAATGAGATGAAGAGAAATTCTCTTCAGATGATGATGAAACGGTGAATGTAAAAGTGTTGATGGCTCTTGCTGGCGATGAAGGCGCAAACTCAAATGTTGTTGCCAAAGAAAGTGCTCGAAATGATGAATGGTTCAACATCACAATCAAAAAGGTACAAACTCTTCTTGATTTAGAAGATAATGAAGACATTAAATTTATCTTTGATTACCTATGCATTATCTAAAGTTTGTTCAAGAACAAAGAAACAATTTGCTTCAAAAATATCATAAAGTTGTTCTTAAACTTGATGACTTTGAAGCTAATAGAGCTAAAAGAAGCTAAACTTTATTTACTTACTTTCCAACAATTAAACACAGAAATCACTGATGAAAACAAATCTTTAAGAGTTGAACTAAAAGAAGCAAAAGATATTGTTAAATCATGGCTTAGAAACTTTGATAGGGTAAAGCAATGCATCAATGAATAAATTCCTGCTCATAAAAGGAAAATGCTTGGTGTTGAAGGATCCTCCAACACCAACTCTCATGATATTGTCTTTGTCAAAGCCTCAAATGAGGATGGTAGCTCGATCCCTGACATTGTAAGGTCAGGTGAAGAGAATTTACCAAACCATGACACTGGACGTATCCTTATCCCTGATTTTCATGCAAGTGTTGACACATCAGCACCTGTAGAGTCTCCAGTTACTAAAGATGACTTGGATGATGATTTAGAGACTGAAGTAAGCACCCCACTTCCTCCTCTGGAGAAACTTGTTGGTGCTGAACCCTCTACTGGTCCAAAATCAATCCAGTCAATCATCAAGTCTCATACCACATACAAAAGTAGTTCTCCCAAACATGTCAAAATTGACACATCAAAGAAATCTTCAGCTCCTGCTAAGAGTTCACATATGGGAACTACCTCTTCAGTTTCATCAAATAAACTGAAGAATGTTAGATCTGAGGAAGATGAGAGAATGTCTCTTGTCATGAAAGAGATCAATGATCTTAAATTACAACTCAAACAAAAGCAAACACCAACTCGATTCAGAGATGAACCTCCAAACTCTCTACATTATAGATACAAGACACAGTTCAAAAGGGCTTGTGATTTATGTGGTCTAAACAACCATTTAACTAAAACTTGTCTGAAAGTGATTTATTGTACCAAATGTGAGAAAACTAACCATCGCACTTGTGAACATACTGAATATATGCTTGCAAAAACTAGTGTTGATGCTCATAACAATGGGGCATCTCATTCGAGGCGAAACATGCCTTTCCCACCATGTATTCATTGTGGTATGGGCAATCATCATTCAGATGACTGTCACTACTACCCTGTTTGTGACATTTGTGGAAGTTATGACCATGACACTCATGGACATAATCGAGTAATTTCACTCAAAAGAGGTATTAAACCAAGAAACCCAAAATCTATTACCAAATGTTGTGAAACTTGTGGAAGTAATGTCCACACTACATCTGATCACAATCATATAGAGTGGTTCAGAAGAGGTGAGGCCCTTTAGGCTAAAAAGGCAAATGTTGTTCAAACCTCTCCCTCTTCTTCTGAGCAATCGTATTCATCATCCTCATCAAAAGGACCCTTCAGATCTAGAACACCTTCTAGATCTAAAACACCCACCTATTAAAGGGGGTTTCAAAACAAAACTGACAATTTCCTTAACTTGTGCAGTGTGATCTCAGGAAGCCTATTTGGTACCTAGATAGTGGCTGCTCAAGGCATATGACTGGCACCAAAAGTTATCTGCACAAGTATAAGGAGGGACCAAGTCATAAAGTAGTATTTGGTGATAACTCATCACCTAATACCGAAGGATTTGGTTCAGTGAAATGCAATGGTATAGTTTTCTTAAAGGTAGCATATGTAAATGGATTGAAGCATAACCTCATCAGCAGCAGTCAACTTTGTGATGCAAAATACCTGATCTTGTTTGATGACAAAAAAGGTACAATCTTCAACTCCAACCATGAAATTGTGATGATTGCTCCTAGAGTAAAAGATGTTTATGTCATGAACATGAAATCTACTCAGGAGACATGTTTCTTTGCTAGAGCTTCAAATATCACAAACTAGCTTTGGCATAAGAGGATCTCACATCTAAATTTCAAAACAATCACTCTGCTGGCAAAACAAAATCTTGTTATTGTTGACTAGTATACTCTAAGGACAAACCATGTTCAGCATGTGAAAAAGGAAAGCACCATAGGGCCAGTTTCAAAACAAAACAAACTTTCTCAATATCACCTAGGGCCATTTGTCATGCAAAATATACACTTGTCATTGTTGATGAGTACTCTAGGTACACCTAGGTATATTTTCTGACAAAGAAAAGCCATGCACCAGATGCCATCATGTCCTTCATCAAAAAAGTTAAAAATCAAAATGACACTCATGTCAAACAACTCAGGACTGACAACGGCACTGAATTAAGAAATCACACACTGATCAAATTCTGTGATGACAAAGGAATTTCACAAAATTTCTCATATCCTTACACACCTGAACAAAATGGTGTGGCTAAAAGAAGGAACAAAACTTTGATTGAAGCGGCAAGAACAATGCTTGTTGGATCTGCTCTCCCCAAGCATTTTTGGACTGATGTTCTAGCCACTGCTTGCTACACTCAAAATAGATCCATTATTGTGAAGAGACACATGAAGACTCCCTATGAAGTCTTTAGGGGGAGAATTCCAAACATCTCATTCTTACATGTGTTTGGGTGTCCAGTTTGGATTCACAATCACAAGGATCACCTTGGTAAGTTTGATAAAAAATCAGATGATGGTTACTTCCTTTGATACACACTAGTATCTAAAGCATATAGGGTCTTCAACACAAAAAGACAATGTATTGAAGAAACTTTCCACATCTCTTTCAATGAAAGTTCTGAGGCTCTCAAATTTGCAAATCCATCAGATGATGAACTTCATATTCTTGAATCTCACAATTATCCATCTGATGAATTTCAACATTATGAACCTTCTTAAAGATATCAAACAAACAATCCAGTTTCTCATATTGATCCATTTGAAGATATGACAAGTCCTACAAAAGGAAATCCTTCAGTATCAAATACCGATGGCTGTCAATCAAATAATCAGTCTCAAAATGACCAAAATGGCCAGCAAGATCAAAATGATCAGCTAATTAACACATATTACCATAATGGTCAGTCTTAAAATGATCAGCATGCTCACACACATGATCAATGAAAGTCCCAAAATATAACTATTGTTGATACAATGACTCGTATACAAGATAACACAATATGATTACATTTCAAACGCGTAATGCTTTATTAATCTTTATAAACAAAGTATTACAAAGTGATATGAATACACCCGTTGAGTGGCAATAAGAAATGAACCCTAGAACAAGTAAACTTGATTCGAGACTCAAGTTTACGAGAGAACCTTAGAGTCGCTGGTGGACAGTTGGGGACTCAGAGGTTCTAATGGGAGAAAGAAACTTAGATAAATTCTCCAAGCACAGAGGTTGGTTTTCTCTTCTTTCTCCCTCCTATTTATAGTGGTACGAGGTTGCTTCCTTAGTGGGAGTAGTACGTGTCATCTTCTAAGTGGAAGAGTACAACGCATTAAATGCATGTCTAAATCAAGACATGCCTTTAAACTACTTTAGGTGAACAGTTTTACCAACTGTTCACTTTTGTCCCACAAGGTCGTACTAGGCTTTATCTTGAATCTCTTATTTTGTCTGCTCAAAACACTTTGTAGATTCTCCCGCCTAAACTATAAAGGACAAGACAAGCTTTGCTTGCATAAGTCTTCATAGGGTTGTAAGTGATCTTTGAGTATTTTCATCTCAGAGATCCTTGAACACCAACACATTCCTTCTACATCCCAGCTGTTCATAATCGCTGGTGAATATGACTTTAGATCATCTTCGACTTCTCTGACGTTGTCTTTGACTTGAATGTTCCTGGTGTGCCAACTGAGGCTTTGCCTTCAGCTGGTCTGGTCTCTGTCGCTGGTCTTCTCAACGACTCATAACACTTTGTCTAATTTAAAAAATCTAAACTGGGCCATAATTAAAACTTTCATTGGCCCAACAATCTCCCCATATTTGTTTATAGGTTATACTAAGTCAGTAATTATTGTAAGTGAGTACGCAGCTTCTTCTTACACATAATTTAACAAACATACCTTCGAGTTTTATTAAACATAAAGAACCTAAACCTATTACATAGACACCCAGTGGTGTAAAAGATAAAATACAAAAGGTTCTTCAGTGGTCAAGGTTCTGGTCGCAGATCCTCTGTGCTTCTACCTTGTCAGCTCTTGAGTTGATGACCAGCTCAATCTCATACTCAAAGTCTGTGGCATACTCGTAGTTCCTCAATAGGCATTGCTTGATTCTGATCAGCTGGACTGTTGAGGCAAGGTGCAGTTCTTTTTCCCTTTGGAAGCCATTGTCACAGTTTCTATTCATGAACGCCATACCTTCCTCTAGTTCAGTGTATGCTTGACCATTAACAGGCTTTGAGATTTCTTTGGGAAGCACTAGATTTCTGTGTATCCCATCTATTATCACATCTTCAGTGACCAACCTTTCAATGATAGGCCCCATTAGGTTCTTTCTCTTTCTTTGGCCTTGATAACGACCTAAATATACATATTCAATCTATCATTATAATGCCACTTTGTGGTATAAATAAGAGCTTCTGATACTTAATATGTTGTTTTTTATATGCAGATATAAAGTTTGAAGGAGCAAACTGAAGACATACAAAGAAGGGTCCTCAATATGCAAATAAGCCAATGTTATTGATAGAAGATTCTGGAACGCCCAGAAGTGCGGCGCACATTCCCGTCTCCAAAGCGCGGCGCACTTTCGGAAAAGTGCGGCGCACATTTGACCCCAGACAGCACTATGAATAGAGGCCACTTCTACTCATTTTATACACACCTCTCTCTCTCTCTGAATACTCCATAGCTCTAGTATTTTAGCTTTCTTAGTTGAATTTCAGTATTATCCACTTTTGGGAAATACTTGTAACGAGAGTATTCCACTCTTCGATTCTTGGAGGAACGATACAATCGTGACACTTGTGTACTCGTTCATTCAATCCAATCTAAGTATGATGTTCTCTTACTCTTATCCAATTGTTACTTTGATTACTATGTTAGGCTAAGCTATTTGTGACTATATGGGTATGTGACTATATTTAGTGATGATGCTATGATATGATCCTTTATAAATGATTTCAAGCTAATGTTGTAGAACCATTTTACCACCTAGTTCTATAAACTATATTTTATCTAAGTTGATTTGTTACGATAGTTTGGCGTTGAGAAACACAAATTGTTATAATAAGTTTTTAAGAACTTGTCTATGGTCGTGAATCTTTGGTTGGAGAGATCCACTTAGAAACTTGATAAAATATTGAACTCGTTGGCAACTTGTTTTGAGCTTAGTCGCTTAATTAAACGTAAGTCTTGAATCAAACCCAAGTAAATTGTGCAAACGTCGTTTTGACGAAAAAGGATTATCACTCTTTACCTACATAAACATATCTCGATCATTATTATCATCATCACGAACTTATACGAACTATCCCATATTAGTCATACTTATTACTATTGATATCATTTCAACTATTTCTTTCTTCAGTTATTATCTTGATTACCAAAATGAAATTAAGTCTCAGCGAACGATCCTGGCTTACCACTACAAAGCTATATTACGAACGAAAGGGTACACATACCCGTGTTTGTCTTCTAGTCCCTTGTTTTGTCTAAACCTTTTAATATAAATTTAATACTTGCGAACGAACATCAAGTTTTTGGCGCCGTTGTCGGGAGCATACAATCCTGTTTTGTAACCAAATTCGTATAATCCTTGAAGAATTGAACCATTTTCCACTCATTTTCAAACCAAAATTTTTTTGCAGTACAGAAAGTACGCCGAACAAACCAAAAAGTGCGCCTCACTTCCTGTAGCGAACCCAAGTGCGCCGCACATTCCCAAAAGTGTGTCGCACATTTCCTACTGTAAACACCAAAAACCTTGTTGGATGCACACCCGTTCATCCGGAACACCACCAACATCACCGTTACCAGAACCTGAACGTACCCTTAACCGAAGGCTACGTAGACTTCATCGTCATGTACATGTAGCTAGGAGACACGAGCAAACTCAACCTCGCATAATCAACCAACCTTTCGACAATCTTTCTCAAATCCTATTTCGCACCAAACTCACCAACCGTTACGATCCAATGTCGGACACCGATGATGAACCAATGTGGTCAGCCGATAGAGTTGTAGCACCAACTCCTGGCTCCGCAATCATTTTACCTGAAATTGCAAACGATTTTGCAATCAAAAGGAACCACTTAACACTTGTAAAAAATAACCAATTTGATGGTCGAATCAAAACCGATCCTCATAAACACATCCACGAATTCAACGGAATTTGTAAAATGTTTAACTATAGAGAAGGACAAGCCGAAGCCGTCCAACTCATGATGTTTCCATCATCCCTTACTAGAGAAGCCAAGTCATGGCTCGACAAACTTAACGAAGGAATCATTCGAACATGGGAAGGTCTTAGAACCGCTTTCATTAGCCGATTCTTTCCTCCTGTCCTATTTGAAAAACTCCTCAGAGAAATCCGAAGCTTTTCTCAACAAGATCGATAAACTCTCACTGATGCATGGTTAAGAATGAAAGAACTACTCAGAAACTGCCATGGTCATGGACTCAAAAAAAAGGAATTATCAAGATTTTCTATCATGGTCTTGATGATGCTACCCAAGATGCATTGAATACCGTAGCGGGCGGAATTTTCCTTTACAAAACTCCTAACCAAGCTTACCAATTATTGGATGATAAATTCCAACTTAAGCTTGATTGGTCCAAAAATCACAAAAACAAAAACCCAGGAAAACCGTAGCCTTTGCCGAAGAAAGCAACAACCCCACCGATACCGAAAAAATTATGGCTCGAATGGATGCCATGTCTCTTAAAATTGATACTCAATATAAAGAGATGAAAAACAAGAAACGTGAAACCTGCAAACACTGTGGAGGAAACCATCCTTCTAGTGAATGTGATGACGATGACACACCCATGATGAAGGAAGAAGAAGCCAACTTCGTGAATACCTTTCGTCAAACTCAATTTTATAACGATTATCGTAATCGCGACCGCGATAATTGGAGATCAAATGATAAACCAAGTTACGATTGAGACGAAAAGAAACCCCAGTCAAACCAAAGACAAAACCAACCTTGAAACCAAGCTCGACAACTTTATTGAATCTAAAATAAAAACCAACATTTTTGTTCGAGAAACATTCACTTACTTCAAAACAAAGTTCAAAACTACAAACAAAAACCACCAAGCTTCCATCCAAAACCTTGAAGCTAAATTTGATCGTTTGGCCGATAAACAATCGAATCGCGCTTCTGGTTCTTTACCAAGCAACACCAACCCAATCCCCAAAAACAATAGCAAATATCAACCCCAACAAGCTCGTAACGAGCATGTGAATGCCGTGTTCACGCGGAGTGGTTTATCTTATGAATCACCTACCAAACCTACTCAAGATACACCAATCAAAATTCCACTTGATAGTGATAATGAGGATGAAGCTCAAACAACCCATACCAAACCAACTGAAAGCCCAACAACCAAACCATATAAACCAAAAGTACCATACCCACAACGCTTACGCAAGCAAAAGATGCAAGTTAAGTATGGTAAATTCCTCGACTTAATACAAGAAGTTCGAATTAACATGCCTTTAGTTGATGTTCTGGCTGGAATGCCAAATTATGGCAAATTTATCAAAGAACTTATCAAGAGCAAGCATAAGTTTGAAGAAGTTTCTTCAACTTTTCTAAATGATGAATGTTCTGCCATTGTCCAAAACAAAGTACCACCAAAACTGGGAGATCCTGGAAGTTTCCTAATCCCATGTACTTTCCATCACTCATACTCTTGTAACGCCTTGGCCGATCTTGGCGCAAGTATCAACCTCATGCCATACTCTTTGTATGCTAAAATCTCTAAAGATGTTTTAAAACCCACAAAAATGAGCGTTCTCCTCGCGGACCATTCTTTCCAATACCCAATGGGGATAGCCGAAAACATGCTCGTGGAAGTCGGAAAATTTGTTTTTCCTGTTGACTTTCTAATCTTAGAAATGGAAGAAGATAGCAAGGTACCACTTATCCTTGGTAGACCTTTCTTACACACAACTGACGTTATAATTAGAGTAAAGCAAAAACAACTCAACCTTGGAGTTGGAGTTGGAGAAGATAGAATTTCTTTTTCTATCGACGAAGCAATGAAACACTCGTACTCTAATGACGATACTTGTTTTAGTATCGATGTCATTGAAGAAATCGTTGAAGCTGATTTCGACACTCTTCTTGATGAAGGAAGCGAAATTTTGTAATCTATCGAAGGAACCATCCTCAAAGAAGAACTTTTTGCTGAATTTGATGCCTTCATAGCCGACCATACTGATGAACCAATCGAAACATTCGAAGAAGAAATTGTTGGGTCTACTAGATGTAGATCTTGCAGTCTGTCAGGAACGGTGTATGACTTCTGTAATCACAAGTCAATCCACAGAGAGACTTTATACACAATATGAATGTAGAATACAAATATAATAAAGAAGAACAGAATAACTATAAAGACTTGATCCTTTATAAGGATTTCTAATATTGATAATCACTAGAACTACGTTTGGTGAAGGTGTGTCTAACCCTTCTGCCTAAGGTTCCTTTTATACTACCAGGAAACCCTAATACAGTATTAAACAAAACGTGTAAAACTGATATGCATATCCTTTCCTAACATATCTCATGCATATCCTAACAGAATATTAAGTAAATAATAAAGTTTGACTTCGACTAGGACCAGGAGCACGACTTGCTCCTACTACTACTAGGACCAGGAGGAACTACATACCTCCTAGTCTACCTATTACATTTAACTATTACAATGGTCCTAACAATCCTCCCCTAAACTTGAATTTGACCTGTTGAGTTCAAGTTTCTTGGAAAACGTGCAAGTAAAGCTCGAGGATTGAATCAGCAAAACTAACAGCAGCATCAGAAAGATAAGAATCAGAGTAACCGCCGCAACATGAAACACTAGAAGCTTCTCCAAAGCTTGGAACAAATCAGCATCGTGTTGAATCTTTTCAGCAACATGAGCAGATTTGATGAGCCTTTACCAAGTAGCTGCTCGCTCTTGGGCTAGCCAGTCTTTTTGATGGAATAAGCATCACCCTGGGAGACTAGAACCCAGCCCAACTCTTAGAACGTGAATCAATGGTGAGTGGGAGTACCCTGATGATTTTAGGCAAACGATCACAGCCGTCAACGGATTTGATACGTCTTTACCAGAAGTCGTACCCCTCTGGACTCGCCAACTCTTAGCAATAAAGCATCGGTGAGTTGAAAACCCTATAGCTTTAAGCAAGCTATTACAGCTATCAACAGATTTGATAAGATCTTTACCAAGAGTCGTACCCCCTTGGATTAGCCCCTTTTTCAGTCCAAGACTATGGCAAGTGAAAACCATCCAGTTTTGGGTAACCTGGCAACCATCAACGGATTTGAGAATCGCACTAGGAGCCGTACCCTCAAGGTGAATCAACTTTTTCTTGTCGATTAGACATGGTAAGTTGAGAACCATTTGTTGTGAGGACCAAGTCCAACACCAAGTGAAACCAGTAACCAGCATAATCACACTTCAGTAACCAGAACCCACAATGTGAAGCAGCAAATGGTATCATATTCACAAGTATAAAATCCAAGATGTGTGAAAAGTATAAGCAGATATTATATAAAAAGTATATATATATATATATATATATATATATATATATATATATATATTTAACTATAAAGAATGAAATTCAACAATCACTATACATATTGGTGAAAAGAATGATAATAAGAACAAACGAACACAAAATACAAAATAGAAACACTTACAACCCAACCACATCACAAACCAGAAGCAGCCTTCTTATCTACTATCAAACGAGCCTGAATTCCTTCCACCAATGTCGTGGCCATAGAGGACTCATTTCCTTATGGAGCATTGGAAATTTGCAAATGACTAGCCAACATCGCCTCCATCGAAGAAATTGTCAAAGGATAATCCACGTCTGTCAGCATAAAAACCATATGACCAGATTCTAATTCCAACATATGCACACCACATCCTGCATATAATTTCCATCGTTGAATCTCCCATTGCATTTGATCCTTCCATATACCCGAAACAGGAGCATGAGGAGGTGCATCCAACATCAGCTTAAGATCAGCCCAGATACACAGACCAGGCCATGAAGACACAACCATGGGGTCAAAAGGCATGCTAGAATCCACAAATCCATATAAGGCCATACGATCCATACGATCAGCCCAAGATAACACACCCTACAAACCCGAAGCCAAACGCACAGACCCATCACTCAGAGTAATTCTATGGGATACCACACCAGGAAGAGTTGTGGAACGCTCAACCGTGTAACCAGTAATGTTCCCATTCCCCAAAGGCAAGTCAGAATCACTGTCAGAAGCTGCATCAATCAAATTTTCAGGATCACGCTTCTCAAAAGGGACTGTCTTGCCACGGCGAACACGTCGAGCTTGTTTCTGGCGAAGCGAACGTCTAAGTGTGGAATCACTAGGTGTGGGTTCAACATTTACCGTAACCTCAGCAGAAGCAGTGGGAACAGGAGAAGTAGACTCATGAGGTTTCCCACCCAATGGATCAATAGGAGCTGCATCAGAAGTAGGAATTGGTTGAGTTTCAGGAACCGGTGGTGATGGGAATGCCATATCAGGCGTAGGAGTTGTGGTGGTTGTAGTAGCAAATGTGGTGGTGGTAGCAGGACCAGCAGAAGAACCCATAGGAGCAACCAAAGGAGAAGTAGAATTACCAACGGAAGTAGCAACAAAAACGGATAGACTAGCAGCAGAACCAGGAGTAGGAGCAGATGAAGGACCAGTAGGAGCAGTAGGCGAAGAAGAGGTCACACCACGAGGATGGTAAATAAATCTTTCCGGAATTGGTTAACTCTGACGCTTAACCATACGCTCATAAAGTGCCTTGAGCTCATCAAAGGATAAAGCCCGAACTCTGTCCCACGTCCATGGAGCATTAAAATGAGTAGCTGACTGATACTTCACATAACGTTGCATCTGCTTGCGCTGTTCAGTTCTTGATAAAGGTCTGTTCTTTCTCTGCTCACGAAGCTACGCAGCAAGGGCCAACTGTTGCTTGCGCATCAATACCATCGCTCTCGGAGTACAGTTATGCTCATCAACATCGTCACCCAAAAGATCTGTAAACTGAGCATAATCCCTGGTGAGAATAGTCAACACCTGCATCCACTCACTATCACTCCAATGCATTGCATCGTGCTGAACTTGTTCACGCCTTCGCTGTCGAAGCTCCTCTTCTGCAGCCCTATCAGCTTCATCAATCTCGGCTTGAATTTGTTGAGCAGCCTCCTCACCAAGCCTATCCTCTTCAAGCTGGCGGCGAGTACGTTTGCGAGATGGTGATGTAGCAGCAGTCATTGGGGCCTTGCCCTTCAAATCATGGGAGGGACCAGCATTGGAACCAGCAGCAGGACCAGAACCACCATCCATAGGAGTGGGAATAGCACCAGGAGAAGGAACACTAGAGGATGTCGGAGGAACCGGCAAATCATCATACACTTTATCAGCAAAGGCAGCCTTTGCCAATAATGTCAAACCATCCTCAACACGCTCCGTACCCTCCTCATCAAAATCTGAATGGAACACATGCTTCTTTCGGCGCCGTTGCTGAGTTTCAAAAGCTTTGATGCGATCAGCCAGAGGAAGAACAAACTCCCTAGTAAGTTTCCGGTGTTGGTTCAAATCAGCTTCCAATGAAATCATCCGCTCATGATACCTGCGCAGAAGTTCAAGTAAAGACAGAAGTGTAGTAGGCTCCTCCGCCTGCCCACCAAGAGAACTTGGGTCAGGGAAAGCGTCATTGGAGCCCGAAGCAACATATGGGTCAACCTGTGGAGTACTAGCACCAAAAGGTTTATCAGCAGAGTGTGGAACAGGACTAGGAGGTGGAGTCTCCACAAATGGAGACTTGTGTGGTGCGGAAGAAGGACCAACCTTGAAGGGGGATGGTTTTTCAACCACCACCTCCTCAACCAGTTCCTCCTCAACCACATGAGAAGGACCACCAGTAGCAGCCTCCTCTTCCATAGGGTCATCATCAATCACAACAAACTCAGGAGCCTCCTCCTCCTCACCCATAGGACCCTGAGCCAGTCCTAACATGGCCTCAGTCAGGGGCCTCCACTCCCCGGTGAACCCATGGACCATATTGTAATACACTTTTGCAGTAAGCTTAGACCATGTTCAGTCCTATCACGAGGAATGCAAACCAGTATTTGTTGTAAAAACCTAGGATACATAAGAAACTTCTTTCTAGAACCAGCATTAGATAGATTACTAACCATCCCCTCAAATAGATAATGAGAAAAGTTGAATATCCTACCCTGGGCTAAGCAAATAAGACCAGTAGCCAAGGGAGTAGGGAAAGCATCCCAACTCCTAGACTTGGGACTCATACAATGAATTAGAAAATGCACCAGAAGCTTCCATTGGGGGGGAAAACCTATTTTTCTGGAAGTTAAACTTCCCCCCATGTTCCTATCCTAAAGCAGCCATCCCCTCCAATACCTCCGAATTGGGGATGGACTCAACACCACCTTCATCTTGAAGATGAAGAGAAGATCTAATAGAAGCCTCAGTCACCACGTATGAACGTCCATCTATGGTAGCATAGAGTTCACGTGGACGACCAACAACAACTACAAGACGAGCAGATGCCCAAAATTGACGAATAACACTATCATAAATAGTGGGACATACAGTAAACGCAAACCTTAGGTTGGAAGCTTCAATGAAATCCAGAATGTCAGCAAAATGTTCACGATGTGGACCATCACCCAGATAAGCAACTCGGTTGTGAGCAGGTTGGTAAGCAAGAGCAGCCATGGATCTTGTTGAATTGATGGAAGAAGGATTTTGATTAGGGTGGAGAGAGTAGGATCGGTTTTGTGTGTGTGTTGATTGGAATGAGTGAGTCAAGGGGTTAAGTTGACCATTAATAAGGAAAATAGTAACTGTTCATTGACCCCTATTAATGGGGGTTGCCCTTTCAAATTTAGACATAATTGCATAGTAACCACTTGCCCTTTTTAACATAATTACCAACTCCCAATTTACCGTAGTGAATTTAAAATGTAAATACCAGGATTGGGAGCGTTGACCAAAAGTCAAAGCACACAATGGTCAGACCAGGAGCAAAACGTGGTCAACAAAGGACAAAAGGAATGAACAGTGTCCCAGACCAGTACCAGAAGCCAATCACCACATGACAAGGAAGGATTTTGAACCACCAGTAGCTAACCAATTACGACTAGAAGCTGACCAATGAGGACCAGAAGCCAGTCATGTAAGACCATATCCACCAGAAGTGAGAAAAATCCTCCACCAGAAGTAACACACACCACCAGAACCAATATAATATCTTGTTAAAATCTATAAATACATTAGTCTGTCCTAAGAATATGTACACAAAGCCTCCCCTTAGGCTTAGCCTCCCCTCAATCCTAGACCTCAAGGATTGACCATCCCAATGTGAACCACCAAGTGGTTAAACCGAGGACCATCAAAGGCTTTTGTCAACAAATCAGCAACATTATCATCCGTATGAACTTAAAGAACCTGAATCAGCTTCTTCTCATTGGCATCCCGTATAAAATGATGCCGAATTTCAATATGCTTCGTCCGCTGATTAAAAACAGGATTCTTCACAATGCAAATAGTGCTTTGATTGTCAATAAAAATTTTGGTATTCATAAAATTGAAACCATAATCCAACATCTGATTTTGGATCCACAAAACTTGTCCACAACAACTAGCAGAAGCAACGTATTCAGCTTCTGTTGAAGAAGTAGCTACTATTGTCTGTTTCTTGCATTGCCATGAAATAAGTCGACGACCCAAGAATTGACAACCACCAGTAGTAGACTTTCTGTCATTATTAGCACCAGCATAGTCACTATCACTATATGCTTCTAGAACAAAAGGTGATTCTCTAGGATACCATAAGCCCAGTTTAGGTTGAGCCTTGATATACTTGAAAATCTTCTTCACTGCATTTAAGTTCGAAACCGTTGGAGTCACCTGGTGTCTAGAACAAGCACTTACTGCAAACATGATATCCGGACGTGATGCAGTCAAATACATGAGGGAGCCCATCATAGACCTGTACATGTGAACATTGACCGGGGGGTCTGGCTCATTCTTTAGTTTGATTTTAGCAACTTCATAAGGAGTTGCTGCGGGTCTAAGAGGATCCATGTCAAACTTCTGAAGAACCTCATGAACATATTTGTCTTGACTGATGAAAATCCCATCCGATTGTTGCTTGACCTGAAGACCAAGGAAGAAAGAAAGCTCTCCCATCGCACTCATCTGAAATTCGCCTTTCATCAAGTGTTCAAACTCATCACACCATTCCTTCCTAGTAGAACCAAAGATAATGTCGTCCACATAAACCTGAACAAGGATAATAATGCATAGCTAAAAAAACGCCAGTCACTATCTGATCCGTGGAATTCCTCCGAAGAAATAGTGTTTTGTCAATAGTACCCCTTCTATAGCTATTCTTCAACAAGAAAGTGGAAAGACGCTCATACCAAGCTCTAGGAGCCTGATGTAATCCATAAAGAGCCTTGACCACCTTGTAAACTTTCTTGGGATGAAGTGGATCTACAAAGCCCTTAGGTTGAGTGACATACACCTCCTCATCAATTTTGCCATAGAGAAATGCACTCTTGACATCCATCTGAAACACCGTAAAGCCCACATAAGAAGCAAAAGCCAAAAACAGACGAATGGCCTCTATCCTTGCAACCGGAGCAAACACTTCAGTGTAGTCAATGCCCTCAATTTGAGTGTGGCCTTGTGCGACAAGCCTTGCTTTATTCCTTACGATAATACCCTGTGCATCCTTCTTGTTCTTGAGAATCCATTTGGTATTGATTGCTGACTTTCCATCATGTAAGTCAACCAGAACCCAAACATTCTGAAACAAGAATTGCTGCATTTCCTCCTACATAGCCTCCACCCAACTTTGATTCTCAAGAGCATGAGAAACTGACCTAGGTTCCACCTGTGAAAGAAAACAAGCAAACAAACAGTGTTGAAAGTCCGTATGATTATTACGCTTTTGATCTTCAATATAGCTTACAAAAGCATGATGATCTGACGAGGCCTTCTGATGCATTCTGCGTGTCTTGACAGGAGAACCAGGATCTCCAATGATTTGAGTGGTAGGATGATCTTTGTGTGATTGCAAGACTGGATTGGAAGTAACCTCCACTTCTGGTGCCAAGTTATTGAGATCACCAACAAAGTCAGCATCATATGAAGCAGTGTTGAAAATCCCATCTACCGGTTGTTTATGAATATCATCCAGCTTGGTAGAAGACTTCTTTTGATGATTCCCCAAATCAGTAGGACTAGAGAAACGAGTATTGGAAGCAGACACACTAGCTGGAGTACTAGTAGGTGATAAGCTAGCACTAGGAGCAGAAGCTGGGGTACTAGGAGCAGCTTTGTCAGTAGGCTCAGCCAAGGGGAACTCAAAACCACCTTGAGCAGCTACTGTAGTAGCTTCTTGTTGTTGTTTGAGTAGAGTGTCAAGAGCTACTTGGGAATCCGGTACAACCAATGGAGTTGCATCACTAGGAGGAGTAGGAGAGACAGTGGTGGAGTAGGATGGAACCACAAAAATGTCATCCTCATCATCTGAATCAGAAAGATTAGAAGGAACACCAGTACTAGAAGTTGCAAACACTTGTGGGCCTGCATCATGGTTAGTTTTGAAGCGAAAATATCCTAACGAATCACTAAGATAATCAAGATCAAAATACCATTCAGGTCCCTTGCCTTGGATGTTTGACTTCTCTTCAAAATACCTGAGATTTATAGTTTCAATGATCCGCTTGGCTTGGAGATTATAGACACGATAGGCCCGAGAGTGAGTTGAATATCCCACTATGTATCCTTCATCTGCCTTGCCATCAAACTTCCCCAAATAGTCACTAGTATTCAGAATGGTGACTGGACACCCAAAAGGCTTCAAATGAGCAATATTAGGAACTTTGCCCGTGAGAAGCTCATAAGGAGTATTCTTGTGAGGACTGGTAATAGAAACCCTATTCAAAACATAACTTGCAGTATTAACAGCTTCTGTCCAGAACATGGTCGGAAGCTTGGAATCGGCAAGCATAGTTCTTGCTGCTTCTATTAGTGTCCTGTTCTTTCTTTCTGCCACGCCATTCTGTTGAGGAGTCCTAGCTGCACTATAATCTCTTTTGATTCCCTTAGCATTACAAAGTGCTATGAGGTCTTTATTTTTGAACTCGGTTCCATTGTCACAACGAATACCTTTAACCTTCTTGGTCAACTGGTTCTTAATAAGAGTAAGAAAATCTCTAAGAATGGAGTAGGTCTCACTCTTGGCAGCCATGAAGAACACCCACGAAAACCTGCTATATCCATCAGTTACTACCAGACAGAATTGTTTATGGTCAATGCTTCTAATGGAAGTAGGACCAAATAAATCCATGTGTATTAGTTGCAATGGTTCAGTAATAAGACTAAGAGCAGTAATGGCCTTGAAGGATTCTTTGTGTTGTTTGCCTTTGCTGCAAGCAATACAATTTATATCATTTCTAAATGACTTGGGAGGTAAACCAGAGACCAGGTTCAGATTCGCAAGTTTGTGAATGGTCTTGAAGTTCACATGCCCCATCCTTCTACGCCATTGAGTGGCTTCATCTTCTGAGGCTTTAGCAACTAGACATGCTAGCTGACCAGTAGGATTGACTTCATTCAGCTTGATACTATAGAGATTGTGTCTTCTAGGGATTCTGAGGAGAACTTGTGAGTCATCCGGAAGCTGTAAGTCTTTGGAGAGCACAAGTGCATCAGTATCAGTGAAGAGAACAAACTGCTTCTTGTCACAAATCTGAGAGACAGATATCAAGTCGAAATGCTGAAGTGCTTCCACGTAGTAGACCTGCTCAAAATTTAGATTTGGCGTCTTAATTGTTCCTTTGCCAGTGATTCTGCCTTCACCCCCACCAAAATAAACCTTGCCTCCATGAAATGGTACAAAGTTATAGAGAAGACTTTTATTGCCAGTCATGCTCCTGGAGCAACCACTATCAACAATGCCTAGACTAGGATCTTGGTATGGAGTAACCTACAACAACAAGATAATATAAAAATGCAAAAGTTAGTGTCTTAAGGGGACCCAAACCTTTTCAGGTTTGAGCCTGCCTTGTGGATCTTTAGAAGAGTGCCAAGAAGATTGATGAGATCCACCGTTGTTCCTTGGTTGCCAATGCATCATATGGGTATTATTATTTGACCAAGAACAACCTGCCGAGGGCTTAACAGCAGTTCCCAAACTTCCCAAACGAAAATACGTGTTGTCCAAATTATGTGGATAAACTGGATTAAAATTTTGAAAATAATTACTAGTGATTGGTAATCCAATGTTTCTCCAATGATCAAAAACTAAAGGAGAGGTCCTTCTAGAAGAAGAAAACGATTGAGCACTAGGATTAAGTCTTCTAGAAGCATATGGGGCAGCTCCTGGTGGACCAGGAGCAGGAAATGCATGATTAACAGAAGCATGTGTGTCATAAAAATCATAATCTTTAATTAAATGAAATGCACTTCCACAAACAAAACATGTTTTAAAAGACCTTTTATTAGAATGAGATTGTTTCATACTGCCTACATTATTACACACATTTCTAGGAGTAACATTCTTCCTAGGACTCAATAAAATAGGACCAGACACACTTGACACAACATCAACTCTTTCTTCACACTTCCTAGCACCAGTAGCAGCATGATTATTCAACTTAGAACTTGTAGGTCTTGACTCTTCACTTGAACCACGAGATGCAGAGTCACTGGCTTTGTCACTGAAAGTACACGAGGCAAAGTCATTAGAATTTGTAGAACTTTTTGGGGACTCATGCATCTGTGATCCATCCAAGTCATTATGCCATGAAGTGGGCATAAAAGTTCCAGTAATAGGAGGAGGGACAGCATGCATTTCTTCTGCTGGTTTAAACCTATTGTAACTAGGTTTTCCCTCGTCCTCCTTGTCGGCATCAAAGACACTTGAAAAAGATAAATCAAACACATCTTCTGAATCAATATATTTTTCAAATCCTATGCCTCTTTTAGTTCTACCAGACATGCTACTATCAATTAATTTTGATAGATTTTTAGGTGCCTTTTGCCATTTTTCAAATCTCAACATTGTAGCATCTAATTTTTCTTGCATCTCCTCTTTTTCTTTGATACTGGCATCTCTTACTGTTTCTGTATATTTAAGCATATTCGTTGTGTTTTCTAAATCGATGCTTACTATCCGGATTTTATTCTCATACTCACGTTGAGTATCTTGTAACCACCTCTTTTGTTGTTCCAATGTGTTTAAAGAAGCCTTATAGGCTTGAACCTCTAAAAAGTATTTATCATTTTGATCATTCACTTCATTAAACTGGGACAACAATTCAGAGTATTTATCATGACAACCAAGAGGACAATGTTGTACCTGAGATGAGATGCCCATAAGAGCAAACTCGTCTGCTTCTTCTGCATCAGAGAGATTTCCAACAATCATTGCAAACACGTCAGTCGAGGACTCAGCTGATTCCAGAGTAGAAGCCTGATGATCATTCCAGTTGACCATATAGTCAACAGATACCAATGCCTTCTTGTCATCTTTTATCTCCTAAACCTTAAAGGCTGAGTACCTGCTCTTCTCCTAGTCATTCTTGCTTGGACATTCCCTTGCAAAGTGACCTTGTTGCTGGCAGTTATAGTATCAAACTTTACTTCTGACGAATCTTGCTGGCTCCCGAGGGTTGTAATTAAATTTGCATCCTGCTTTCTTCTCAAACTTGTGAACCCTAAGAGTGAGCATGGCCATCTGCCATTTAAGATCCATTTCATCTAGGTCAAGTTTATCGACCTGTTTGAAGTCATCAAAAGCAAGTTGTTGTTGAGCATCAACATCAGCCACAAAAGAATGGAGAACAGCTTCTACCATACTACCAGACTTGGCAGTAGGATCAGGAGCAGAAGTATGCTAAAAAGTATGTTGAGAGGACACAGTATTGCTTGGGCTGCTAGCATATGACATGGGACTGGATGCCATAGAACTCACAAAAGCAGAATTAGCAGGAGTGGGAAAAGAGTCACTTGAAAACCCTCTCACATGAGGTTCAAAAGTTCTGAGATTATGAAACAGATCATCAAAGTTGAGATAGTCAAGCCCACCTTTGGCTTTGAGAGAGATCACCACCTGATTCCATGAGTAGGGTAAGGCTTTAAGAAACCTTGCATTAATATCACCATCATCAGGCTTTGACCGTAGTTGATTCAATTGGCTCAATATCTTCGGAAACCTGTCATACCCTTGATGTAAACCTTCAGTTTCTGAGATTTTGAATTATGTGAATTCATCTCTCAGCATGGATCTTCGCATTTTCTTTGACTCCTCATTCCCACCAAACCTTGCTTTTATGCCATTCCAGATCTCTCTGGCATCATCCAAATGGTAGAAGTCACCCATGTGATCTTCAGGAAGAGATTGAAGCAAAATCGTTTTTGCTTTTACCTCCTTCTGAATAGCTATGATTTCTTTATGAGATTTAGGGTCAAGAAGAGTAATATTACCATTCTTGTCTCTTCCAGTTAGCTTCCTGCTGTTCCCATTCAGAATGATCTTCCAAAGATCTTGATCAGTATTGGTGATCCACCATTCCATCTTCATTGCCCAGTTATCATATTCATCCTTTTTCAGAAGAGGGAATTTACCATTTGTGTTGGAAACCGTAGCAACGATCTGCTGAGGTTGCACGATTTTAGGAGTGCTGCCTTCTCCGGTTTGAGTAGAAGTCGAGGCAGACATGATAAAACAATAATGTCAGAAATAAGAAAACTTGATTCTTCTTGTATAGAGACCCTCCCAGGCTCTGATACCACTTGTTGGGTCTACTAGATGTAGATCTTGCAGCCTGTCAGGAACGGTGTATGACTTCTGTAATCACAAGTCAATCCACAGAGAGACTCTATACACAATATGAATGTAGAATACAAATATAATAAAGAAGAACATAATAACTATAAAGACTTGATCCTTTCTAAGGATTTCTAATGTTGATAATCACTAGAACTACGTTTGGTGAAGGTGTGTCTAACCCTTCTGCCTAAGGTTCCTTTTATACTACCAGGAAACCCTAATATAGTATTAAACAAAACGTGTAAAACTGATATGCATATCCTTTCCTAACATATCTCATGCATATCCTAACAGAATATTAAGTAAATAATAAAGTTTGACTTCGACTAGGACCAGGAGCACGACTTGCTCCTACTACTACTAGGACCAGGAGGAACTACATACCTCCTAGTATACCAAGTGGTATCAGAGCTTGTTGGCTCTCGATCTGGTTGATCTACAAGGTTTTCATTTATATTTTCTGTTTTTGAATAAAAAAGCTGCTGATCTAGGGTTTTTCCCAACAAACCCTAGATGATTCGTGCTGATGTTGCTGCTGTTATTTGTTGTTGTTATTACTGCTGGTCATACTAGCTTTGGTGAGTTGATTATTGAATCAACGATGAACCCTAGTATGATCTAAGGTGAATGATGAGTGTTGCTGTGATTTGTAGAAAAAAATTCGTTTTAGGGTTTTGTGTGATTATGAAACCCTAGATCGACTAGTTGTTTTTGTTGCGTCTAATCAGGAAGCTTTGATTCACGGTTTTGATTGATGGTCCTGTTCAAATGTTGCTGAAGATATTGTTGTCTGTTGTTGCTGCCAAGACAAATTCGGTTTTAGGGTTTCATGTGTTTGAAACCTTGAAACCCTAGGTAATCAGTGGTGTTCATTCTGTTATGGCTTGTTGGTTACATAACTGCTGGAACAGGAGATGTATTCAATATCACGTGTGGTTTTGGGCACTTGGTTGGTTGTTGGTCGAATGCCAAAAGACAAGAGCAGATGTGGTCCACGGTACGTTTGAAGCTATGATTTCCATGAAAAGGTATTGCCACAATTTTAGGGAATGCACTATAACCGCTTCCTTTATTATTGACGTGATATGGATGCTAATTTATGGGGATTTTAATTTGATTCGTTATATATCTCATAAATTAGACGCAATATGTTTTCCATGTTTATTGGGTTATGGATGCGTGATATGTGAACGTTATATGTGGATGTGGACATAAATTGTGAATAAAGCAGCAAATGGGGCACAAGAAAAAGATATGTGACGTGATGATTTCCAAAAACACATAAAAGTATCTGTTCCTATACTCCACGGTTGAGATTGGCTGGTTTTTAGGATGGAGGAAAACGTGTTGCTTATGGGAAGAAGAATATTGTTGCTATAATATTGGGATTTACTTCATTTAAAGGTATTTATTCTCATACGTAATTTTGGGAGCGCACATTTTTAAGATTGCTAAATTGTAGGGATATGGTGACCCTATTATGGAAAATATTGGACGTGGAATTCATATGAGATACGTGAATATTGCGAGGTTGACGTGGTGCTTTGATATGTCATTTATGGGCTGGTATAAATATAACGTGAGGAGTAACAAAACAGGTTACTTATACCTACGTGATTTGTAGGAAATGGATATGTGTGAAATATTTGGTTAATGAACGTGTCTATCCTAGAAATAAGGATGGCAAAGACGTGTGATTATTTTTGGAAGCTATTCTTATTAATAAAATCATACGTTTCATTTATGTCCTCCTTGATTTATGGACTTATTACTGTCTTGTGAACGTGGGATTCCTATATGTGATTGCTATTATCATGGGTCAAGATTTGGTCTATAAATCCCTCATTCTTAGGGATTCAGATTCGTGTTAATTATGGCAATACGTGGACTTTTGGTATAGGCTGTTTTGATATGGGATGGACACACACATCTAGATGGACATTTGTGGCTTGGACCTAAGGTATACAAGGGTGCACGTTTTATTCAAGTATTGTTATAATATGCCTTGTATCGACTGATTAGTGACAGCGATAGCAATAGAACTAGTGACATTTCTTGCGTCACTAAAAGTTTGGAGGAAGATGTGTTTGATATTAGCAACAGTTTTTGCGACAGTGGTGACAGAATGTGAAGAAAAAAAATGAAAAAAAAAATGAAAAAAAAAATTAAAAAAGGGGTTTTGAGATGCTCCTGGTTGGTTATTTCTTGCTACTGGTCGGTTCCTCCTGGACAGTTTCTACTGGTCGATTCCTCCTAGTTGGTTCCTCCTGGTCGTTTCCTCCTGGTCGTTCCTACTGGTGATCTTGAACAATGAAGAGGTATATGGTTCATTTTGAAAGTTCAGTTTATGCTATAATTCTTAATTGGAACAGTTACACGCTCTTTTACAAATATTTGGGGGGCATATGATACCATACAGTTCATGATATGATCATCACAAAATTAGCATGATCATAAGCATCGAGTGGTTTCTGGTTGATCCGTCAGAGCTCACTGAGACTATCGGCCATTGCATGTGATCGCCATGCATATATTGATTATAAGAATTATACAAAGACATTTTATTACATGTTATTGTAATAAGCATGTCTTTTTCACACTGAAGGAGTAGATGATCTATACTACTGAGTTCAAGATTCAAGAGATGGTTAGCCTATGGTTCCTACTGGTGAGTTATGGTTTCTTGACGAAGACAGATGATTATTGCTTATTTGATGTTAGACTTGATTTTCACAAACTTGTTATCTTCTTATATCTCAATTAGGTGAGCAATACACCTTCTCTTTGGACTAAATATATTGTTACAGCTTACAACTGGCTCATAGTTGTGAAGGTTACCAGTTCCCATGTACCAAAAACTGTTGGTGAGCAATATACCTTATCGTTGGATTAAATATATTGTTATAGCTAACAACTGGCTTATAGTTGTGGGGGTTATCAGTCCCATGTAATAAAAACTGAGATGATATAAGACACAAGTTTGGGATATTTCACTTCTTCATAAAATTTGTTATACTTGATTTTCTTCATCAGTGATCACTCCAAGGAACCTACTGGATTCGACATGCATTTCTTGAGGGGAAGACGATCCCTTTTTAGTTGATGTGACAAAAAGGGGAAGAATGCATGGATCGAGGGGAAGCTTAGCCTTCATCTATATTAGCTTTAGGGGAAGCTCGTGCTTACTGGTTTTGTCAAATCAACTAGGGGAAGATTGTTGGGACTTATATATCTTGAGTTGATATGACAAAAGAAGATGAAGGACTTAATAATAAATAGGTAGCTTTGTAAGTAAGCTAGGGTTGTGATGTAACCCTAGTACCTCTATTATATAAAGACGATTAGGCACACATGGTTATTAACTAATTCAGATACAATGTAAACTAAAGGTGTGTGTGCGTTCTCCTGGTGTCAAGCCTATTAGGCACCAGGAGTAGTAGTAGCTTATTAGTATTTTATGAATAAGAAAGCCTTGTTCATAACTTTGATTGTGTTCTTTATGTTCCGCTGTGCTTATTACAATCATTGTTATATATCCCAGATGAGTCTAGATCCTATGACTCAACAGAAATCGAAACACCATTTGAAACCATAACTTTCGAAACAGATTTCAAAGTTAAGAAATCTGTTGAAGAACCTCCTACAGATTTAGAACTTAAACCTCTTCCTGAACATCTGGAATATGCGTTTCTTCACGATGAAAAATTAATCCCTATAATTATTTCATCCCAACTTTCGGAAGAACACAAAAACGATTTAATTAACGTTCTTAAAAAGCATAAAAAAAGCTTTTGCTTGGAAAACTTCTGACATTCCGGGCATATGTACATCGTTCTACAAACACAAAATCCAACTTTTGGATAACAACAAACCGATTGTTGAAAAACAACGAAGATTAAATCCTAACATGAAAGACGTTGTTAAAAAATAAATCCCTAAACTCTTAGACTCTAGGATAATCTACCCAATCGCCGATAGCCCATGGGTTAGTCCTTTTTATTGTGTACCTAAAAAGGGAGGTATCACTGTGGTGACTAACGAAAACAATGAATTAGTACCAACACGGACCATCACCGGATGGAGAGTTTGTATTGATTATCGAAAACTAAATGACGCAACCGCGAAAGATTATTTTCCTTTATCCTTTATGGATCAAAAGTTAGAAAGACTCGCAGGAAATGAATACTTTTGTTTCCTCGATGGTTTTTCTGGATACTTTCAAATCCCAGTCGACCCTATGGATCAATGTTTTCTTGTCCATTTGGAACTTACGCTTATAGGCGCATGCCTTTTGGTCTATGCAATGCACCTGCTACTTTTTAGAGGTGTATGATTGCAATTTTTCACGATATGATTGAAGAATCAGTCGAAGTCTTCATGGACGATTTCTCCGTCTTTGGAAATTCTTTCGACACATGTCTAACAATCTCGATAAAATGTTAGCATGACGCAAAGAAGCAAATCTTGTACTTAACTGGGAAAAATGTTACTTTATGGTTAAAGAAGGAATTGTGCTTGGACACAAAGTGTGTGGAGCCGGCCTTGAAGTTGACAAGGCAAAAAAAGACGTAATCTCAAAACTCCCACCACCTACTAATGTTAAAGGCATTAGAAGTTTATTTGGTCATGCCGGTTTTTACCGACGATTTATCAAAGACTTTGCGAAGATCGCAATACCTTTAACTCGGCTTCTAGAGAAAGAAAGAACGTTCGATTTTGACGACGAATGTCTTTCAGCATTCGAAACACTCAAAGCAAAACTTACATGCACACCCGTTATTACAAGCCCTGATTGGAACCTTCCATTTGTGCTTATGTGCGATGCAAGTTAACATGCCCTCGGAGCCGTCCTTGGACAAAAAGATGGTAAACAATTTCATCCCATCTATTTTGCAAGTAAAACTCTTAACACAGCCCAACAAAATTACACAATTACAGAAAAAGAACTCATGGTTGTAGTTTAAGCATTTGACAAATTTCGATCATACCTCGTATTATCAAAAATGATAGTTTACACCGATCACTCAGCTTTAAAATACTTGTTCAAAAAGAAAGACGCCAAACCTCGTCTAATACAATGGATATTGCTTTTACAAGAATTTGATTTGGAAGATAAAATAGGAGCTGAAAATGTTGCTGCTGATCATTTGTCTCGCATAGTGAATGATGATTCTAGCGATGATGAAATCGATGATTTTCCCGATGAGCATATAATGCAAGTAAGTACTAACGATACACCATGGTTCGCAGACTTTGCAAACTATTTGGCTGCAGGTATTTTACGAAAGGGAATGACGCACCAACAAAAGAAAAGATTTTTCTCTAAACATAAAAACTACTTTTTGGACGATCCTTACTTATTTAGAATCGGTTCCGATGGAATAATCCGACGTTGTATTTCCGGTTCAAATCTCGAAAAATTCTCGATGAATGTCACTACGGACCGACCGGAGGACATTATGCAGCGAACACCACCGCTAAAAAAGTGTTTAACGCTGGCTTTTATTGGCCAACGATTATTCGTGAAGCTCATACCTTAGTACGACTATGTGAAGCATGTCAAAGGACTAGAAATATTTCTAAAAGAGACGAAATGCCTCTAAATAACATCCAAGTCTACGAAATCTTTGACGTGTGGGGTATCAACTTCATGGGACCATTTCCTAAATCTTACAAATGTGAATACATTTTAGTCGCCGTCGACTATGTATCAAAATGGGCTGAAGCTCAAACTTTGCAAACAAACGATGCAAGAGTTGTTATCGCATTCTTAAAGAAATTATTCTGTCGTTTTGGAATTCCAAAAGCATTAATAAGCGACAGAGGAACTCATTATTGTAACAAACTCATGGAAACAAATAAGAAAATATATGGAGTGGGCCACCGATTTTCCACATCTTACCACCCTCAAACGAGTGATCAAGTTGAAAACACTAATAGAGCTCTTAAACGTATTCTTGAAAAGACCGTTCAAAACAACCCTGATTTTTGGTCTAAAAAATTAGAAGATGCTCTATGGGCCTTTCGTACCGCATTTAAAACACCAACTAGAACCACACCGTATAAACTTTTGTATGGAAAAACATGCCATCTGCCAATAGAAATTGAACACCGTGGATATTGGGCACTTAAGAACTGCAACCCCGATCTTATTGCAGCTGGAGAAAAACATATCTTCCAACTTCATGAGTTAGATTAATTTCGACATCAAGCTTATGAAAGTTCACGATTATATAAAGAACGAACCAAAGTTTGGCATGATCGCAAATTGCGACAAAGAAAAGAATTCAAAAAAGGAGAAAAAGTACTTCTCCTTATCTCGAAATATAAATTCAAGCAACATAAGCTTACTTCGAGATGGACTGGACCCTATACAGTAAAACACCAATATCCATCCGGATATGTTGTATTATACGGTAGAGACAATAACACCTTTATAGTCAATGGACATAGACTTAAGCTCTACCATGAAGAAGAATACTGTAATGAAATAGAAGAAGAAGAAATTCCGTTCTTTATAAAATAGATCCGAGTAGCTGAGTCTGGTTGAAGACTCTAAACATAGCGCTATTCGGAAGGCAATCCGTATTTTATCCCCCACCTTTTAACTTAAGTGTGGAGGAGGACCTATAAATAAATAAAACTGTCCTTGTATATATTTTGAATGTGTTTTTTGTTTCATCATCTCATGTAGAAAAATAACAAATTGGAGCTCTAAGTTGGATTCATATCTCGAAGTCTCGCAATTTTCTACTAAGCCTCGCGAAGTTCTCGTTTCCCTTTGCATTTTTCCTATTTTTAATGTTTTTATCAGTTATTACCTCGAGGACGATGTTCAACTTAAGTGTGAAGGAGGTGACAAATAGAAAAAACAAATAATAAAACAAATTTCTCCACAAAAAAATCTTTGTGAAATAAAAAAATAAGTTTTTTGCAAAGCAAAAATCTCATTGATTGACATTATAATTAAGCACAAAAAAAACATCACCCATATATGTGAGAAAAACTTAGCCTTATGTTTCTCTGTTTTGTGTGAAAGCTGATAATCTAGTATGCTTCAGAATTTATGCTTGATCATCATTTACTAAACCGCGGTGAGGTTAATTTATAGATATTTTCGAAAAGAGGCAAAATAAAATCACCCTTATATCATTTTAGTTAAGCTACATTGGCTTACTAAAATATGTGGCACTTGTACGCATGTGTTATATTATTCATTGTGCCAACATCCTTGTATGTTATGCCTAACCATTTGTCAAGTCATAAAGTTTATGATGTTCTCTTAAAAAATGATGAATGTAAAAGAAAGAAAAAGAGTCAAGTATTCTAGTATAGTTTATTCTATGACTTTGACAAAGGCATACTTTTGATCCTAAACCCACATCATTTATCATGTTTTGCTTCTTTGAAAATTTATTTGGTGCTCATGCCGCAACGGTTATGTTTATGTGTCATGTACAAACCTATGGTAGCTATCTATTTTATGTTCGTGCTATTTGAGTGTTATCTTACATTTACCCTTTTTGAGTGACATTTATGTGAACTTAAAATCCAAACACTATCCACATGAGGTGCTGAAATTATTTTGTCATTTGCTTTTGCTATTCGTAAAAATTAAATCATTCATACTTCACAACACTTAAAAGCATTTTAAAATTGAATTTGTTTTCTCGCTTTGATTGCTTGAGGGCAAGCAATAGCTAAGTGTGGAGGAATTTGATAACGACCTAAATATACATATTCAATCTATCATTATAATGCCACTTTGTAGTATAAATAAGAGCTTCTGATACTTAATATGTTGTGTTTTATATGCAGATATAAAGTTTGAAGGAGCAAAGTGAAGACACCGAGGCCGTAGGGGTCTTCATTGGTCTAGAGTCTTCTAATCCAAATTTCTTTAGCATTTCTTTAGCATACTTGGATTGATTAAATAAAATACCATCATCCATTTGTTTAATTTAGAGTCCTAAAAAGAAGTTAAGTTCTCCCATCATACTCGTTTCAAACTCGTCATGCATGATTTTGACAAAGTCATCACACAATGATTGATAAGTTGAACCAAATATAATGTCATCAACGAATATTTGTACGATAATGAGGTGAGAACCTTTCTTCTTTGTAAAGAGTGTATTGTCTACCATCCCCATGGTATACTCATGTTTTACAAGAAACGCTTTAAGTCTATCATACCAAGCTTTGGGTGCTTGTTTAAGACCATAAAAAGCTTTCTTAAGCTTGTAAACATGATTCGGTTTCTCAAAATCAATGAAGCCGGGAGGTTGAGCCACATATACCTCCTCATTGATCAAAGTGTTATGAATGTACTCTTTACATCCATTTTTTGAAGCGTAAAGTTTAAAGCACAAGCGTAAGATAAAAGGATTCTAATGGATTCTAATCTAGCTACGGGTGCGTATGTCGCGTCATAATCAATACATTCTTGTTGATTATACCCTTGAGCTACAAGTCTAGCCTTATTACGAGACACAACACCATTCTCGTCTAACTTATTCCTATATACCTATTTGGTTCCTATGATGGTCGAACTTCTAGGTGGAGGAACAAGTTCCCAAACATCATTAGCAATGAATTGATTCAGTTCTTCTTGCATAGCGATGATCCAACTTTCATCTAACAAAGCTTATTTAACATTCTTTGGCTCAATCAAGGAGACGAAACAAAAGAAGTTACTTTGATTTTGGACTTGAGATCTTAGGGTCCTTTGATTTAATTCGCCTATGACGTTACCAAGAGCATGATCCTTAGACTCCTTAATGTTTACTCCCTTTTCAACACTAAGGTCTTCAATTCCTATGTTTCTGACATCTTTGGCATTAACTATGTCTATTTCATCCAAGTCATCATCTGCCAAAGGTGGTGTCTTAGATGAAGGAGGGGTTTCATCAAATGTCACGTTAAGTGATTCTTCAATTACACCCGAGGTTCTATTGAGGACTATGTAGGCTTTGCTAGTTTGAGAATAACCTAAAAAGATACCTTCTTAAGACTTTGGGTTGAACTTGTAAGGTAATCTTTGGTGTTGATAATGAAGCACTTGCTTCCAAACACCCTAAAGTATTCCAATGAGGGCTTCTTACCTTTAAGAATCTCATAGGGGGTCATTCCTAGAAAATGTCGAATAAGAATTCGGTTGAGAATGTAGGTCGATGTGTCCACGGCATTGCACCAAAATTTTTGTGGCAAATATTGCTTATTTAACATCGTCCTACTCATCTCTTAGATGGTCCTATTCTTCCTTTCTACTACCCCATTTGATTGTGGAGTGCGAGGAGTCGAGAAGTTACGGGTAATACCATGAGCTTCACAAAAGGCACTGAATTGCACTTCATTATCAAATTCCCTACCATGATCCGTCCTAATAGAGACAATTGAACATCCTAGTTGATTTTGAATTCTTCGACTAAGGTTTCGAAGTGATCAAAAACTTCATTCTTAGATGCCAAAAATCTAGTCCAAGTGAATCTAGAATAGTCATCAACTATAACTAGGGTATAAAGGTTACCTCTATAACTCCGTATGGCGGAAGGTCCAAAGAGATCCATATGTAGGAGCTCTAAGCACCGAGAGGTCGAAACCAAATTCTTGGCTTTGTTACTTGAGTGAACTTGCTTCCTAATTTTGCAAGCATCACAAAAGTAACTATCAAACTACATCTTGGGAAGATGTCTTACCAACTCCTTAGAGACTAAATATTGAATTAAACGCATATTAGCATGACCTAATCTCCTATGCCAAAGAGTAAAACTATCATCTAAACATAAGTTTTCCTTTGACTTCCTATTGACCTTCATGACATAAAGCCCATGCTTTCTTACACCTTTCCAAACACTTTTCCATCTTTTACGATTTCACTATCATATTCCAAAAAGATGACCTTACACTTATTGTCACAAATTTGACCTATACTTAGAAGGTTAAAACCTAAGTTATCTACGTGCTCTACGTTTTCTATAGTCATAGAGTCAAGATAGACCGTACCTTTGAAAATGATATTACCACGTCGATTACTTGTGAATGTAACGTTACCTCCATCATATGCTTTGTAGTGTGAGAATAAACTTCGATTACCCGTCATGTGTTTAGAACAACCACTATCCTTAATCTACTCGTCGGGTTCTAGATCGATTCCCAAGCATATCTAGGTAACAACACACAAGATCAAACATTTGGTCCCCAATATCTCATGGGTCCAAAGTTGTTAGTTCCAAACATCCCTTGCATTTGATTCGGATGCATGAATGAAGGAGACATTCCCCATGGGGAAAAGTATTGTTGTTGAAAATTATTCCAATTCATATGGCCATTTTGTTGTCCATATTTTCTCCTAGGTGTCTTTGACCTTGATCTAGAATTATTGTTATTCCTCCTAGGTGTTGGAGTTTTACTTCTAGGTCGTGACTTAGCTTGATCATCTCTTTGTGGTATAGGTGTTCTACTTCTAGGTTTAGACTCATTTCGTACTCTTGGAGGTGTGGACGTTTGTCTTGATAAGAATCTAGTTCCTATTAAAGGTTTACTTAAAGGCTTATAAAATTTACCAAGGGTATTTTGTTGTCCCTTAAATATGGATGATTAAACAAGAAAGAAAGGTAGAAAATAGACGAAAGATAGATGAATTCTAGAGAGAGAAAGTAGAGAGAGAAAAGAGAGAGAATGGTAGAACTTGGTGAATATTAGATTAGAAGAGAGAGAGAATACAAATGACCAACACCCTTCCTAACATGGTAGGAAGGGTATATAATGCGGGTTTGTTTATGGACTATAGTCTAATGGGTCGGTCTTTCCTTTAGGCTTTAGTTACTTATGAATGAACTTTAGCTTAAAGTTAAGCCCGTAAAACACGACTAACCTACTACCTATTACAACGTTCTAAAATCTGATACATAATAAACCTATGACCGATTATTCATGTTTGACTCAATATTTTGAGACTAACAATCTCCCCCAATGAGAGGTCAAAAACCTTGGTCATTTAGGAAATTTGTAGAGATTACTAACCTCTCAATAAATGAGTCTTGAACGTGTAATGGTAGTCTTGTTCTTTCATGCTGCGATCTTTGAGCCTTTGTCGTTGTCTTTCGACTTTGTCTTTAAGTTTGAGATCTTCAAATTCATCCTTGACTTGTATTTGCCATCTTGCGATCTTGTGTCTTCACCCACATGCTCACACTATAATTGTTGAATAAGTCTTTAGGCATGAGTATGTGGTTTTGAATATTTGACTTTGTTGAGTACACCGTAACGCCACCTTCTTGAGACAAAACATAGACACGGACTGAATGGCTTTGACATTCGTCCTAAATCGGTAGTGTTTTACCTCCGGTCGGTGAAGACCGTTATACGATATTTAAATATCGTACCTGTGATAGGTAGATTCACTTAAGAATCTCCTTGACAAGGTTTCGTGGCTATACTAGCCGTTCTCTTTTCTCGACCGTCTCAAAGCAAGACTGCGAACATAAAGAGTGAATCAATTGGATAGATATTCGATTGATTAAAGTCGTCAATTCAAATTCTTGGAACAAGTTTGATTCATAAAGAATCTCACCATTGTTGCTTTCCAGTTGACACAAGCTTGATCCATAAAGGATCTCGCAAGTTACCTACGCTGTTTGATGTTGACGCTAGAAGGATTTCCATTCGTCACTGTGAATATTAATAAATATGACGATAAAGATATTGCGTAGAGACCTGAAACGAGTTTGAATCATATCAGAATCAAACCACTGTTGCTTTTCAGTTTTACATATGTTCAATTCATGAAGAATCTTACATATGACTTACCACAATGTTGTTTGATGTTAACACTGGAAGGATTTCCACTCATCATTATGAATACTAAGTAGTATCACTCTGAGTGTTCTATCAATATCGCAAGGATATAACGTAGGACTCTCTTGATCGTCATCCGTGTGTCCTAACGAGATTTGATTGATCTCTTGGTTCTAGACTCGATTTGTGCACTTTTAGTGGTTGGAGGCTGGAGCAGATGCCACCTATTTAATATCAACTAACTCGGAGTGAGAAAGTCAATAGAAGTCATGTTGTTCTCCGTGACAATAAAACAAACTTCTTTTGAGAGAAGCCTGAGTAGCTAGGTAAGGGATTGTCATTACATCACTGGGTCCATGATGTGTATCTTCATGATGTGTTGACCCGGTTTCTGCCTAAGTTGTATGGAGGGTTTATTTCTTTTCAACCTTTATCCTTACATTTCTTTTTCATTCTTTAGCCCCTTCAATGCTTACCAAGACATCATTACTAGCACCTTGTTGTGATTGTTCTAGTTGTAAAACCCGCATGCTTTTACCATGAATAGTACCCTTAAGATCGTACGTACTAGATTAAAACTTTCCTTTTATAGTATGATTATGTTCACGTGTTGGAATTTTTTTTACGTATTACGTACGTGTTAGAACACGATAAGTATTTATTACGTACGAACACACAATAATTATTTAAACAATAATTAATCACGAACATGCGATCATGAAATCATGAACATAATTTAATCACGAGCTAATATTAATTACGTATTTATATATTTATTAAGAACACGAATTAATATATCAAGTCACGATCGAGAACTAATTAAATTATGTAAACTACGTAACACGTAATCACGGACATTTAAACGATTATTATTATTACATATATTTAATTTAACACATACGTAATGATTACGTGTAACACGTATTATGATAACTATGAAAATACACGACATACAAAAGACATGATCACGCGTAACGTTTTAACTAGTCGCGAATTAATTAAAATAAACGAACTATAAGTGGGTTTCGGGCTTTTAGACAAGAAAGCAAGACAAGACACACATGGGCCTTAAACCCATTTGGTTTAGACGACTCAAAAAGAAAACAGACGGGGGATATATATTTTTCATTTAGACAAAACTTTCTAAACCCTAAAATCTAATAAACACAGCCGCATATTTTGTTCTCTCCCTTTGCCTTCCTTGCTGCCGTCGATCCACACCAAAACAAGAGAGGAAAACGTGTGTTTTAATCCAAGGAAAAACAAAGGTTGCATTCGTGTTGATTTCTTAAATCCTAAATGAAACAAGGTAAACCCTAAATCTCGTATTATTATTTTCTCTTTTGGTTAATTGTTCAAGAATCCGAATATATGAATTTTTAAACATGTTAAACGAGTTATAATAAGGGGGGATGTTGTGGGTTTGTGGTTGTGTTCGTGGGGCACACGAACCGAGACTCATAAGAGTCTCAGTGGTAAAACAGCCACCAAGCCGCAACCCTAGATTGGGTGTCGGCTGGGTTTTTGGTCAAACGAGGGAAACACAAACCCCAACAGGGGTGTGCTCGTACTAGCAGTGGGAACCCACAGGGGTGTTTGTACAGGCAGTGGGAACCGAGACCACCAGGTCTCGGTGGGAACTGATAACAAGCAGGGGGAACCAGGGACAGGGGGTGTTTGGCTACGGGTTTAACAAGGGTGTTTGGCAAACTGTTTTAAAAACAAACTTAAGGGGTGTTTGGCAAACTGTTTTAGAGATTTAGGGGTTGTTTGGTTCGGCCTAATTATAAACATATAACGAGTTTCACGGGATTTCCACGGGAACGGTTTTCGACGCGTTTTAATAAAATAATACATGGTTACGGGATATTATTTTACAAGTTGTTAGCTTTAACATGTATGTTAATTTACAAGGTAAATTAAATTATTAAAACACGACTAATTACAAGATTATTTGTTACAAGATTAATTTAATTAATTTAATAAGCTAGATAATTAATTTAATTAGAACATGGACTTAGGTATATTGTTATAAATTAATAATACATGAGTTAACCTAAGTATTTTTATTTTATTTAGTTTAGATTATATTAATTAATTAATTAATTATTAAACCATGACTTATAATTAATTAATTATCATGCCTTAGGTTAATTATTTTACTATTAATACATAGTTAAACCTAAGTATTTTTAATCATGAAAATTTGACTAAGTAATTAATTAATTATTAAAAACCATGACCTATAATTAATTAATTCTCATGACTTAGGTTAAATTAATATAATTAGTAATACATGTTTAACCTAAGTATTTTATACGCTTTAATTTAATTAAAACATGATATATTTTAATTAAATACTTTTAACCTATAGTTTATTTAAATTACATGAAATAATTAATAAACTATACATTATAACCTCATAACTTAGAATATTAATTAGAAAACACTTTAGCTTATATTATTAGCTTAATAATCGAGCTTATTTCTATTTATGGAAACTTTCTATTTTTAGAAACTTATTTAATTAAGGCAGCTAATCTATTTATGGAAACTTCCTATTTTTAGAAACTTATCTATTTTAAGCAGTAATTCTATTTTAGAAACTTTCTATTTTTGGTAACTTTCTATTTTTGGAAACTTTCTATTTTAGGAAACCTGCTATTTTTAGAAAGTTACTTATTTTTACACAGCGAGTATAATAATACAAGAAATACAAGTAATACTTAAACAGAATATACATAATACACGATAAATACAGTATAACATTAAAATCAGTAAAACATGACATGAACTTATAAAAATAAGCTAAGACATAACATTAAACCAGTTACGTACTCAGTGATCAGATAATTATACACGTATGTATTTATGTAGCGTTAGCGATACAAAAGTAGGACTCTCTTCCGTTCGTCTTCTTCGTTCACTAAACATAAGGTACGGATTCCCGTCCTTTCAGTATGGACATTCTTTCCTTATTAGGATTCCCCGTATGCAGCCAACTGTTTTCCCAGTATTTGTTTTATATGTTTTTGAATTGCTTATGTTTAATTAGAATACCTAAAGCCATATACATGCATGACCAGTTTCACCTAGTTATGGAGGTACCATAACCATAACATTGGAGGCACCAATGTTATGACTTCACCACGGCGGAGTGATTGCTCGTGGCGTCCCTTCAGCTTTTGGCCATTTATTATATGTATCATGTGGGGCATATGGGTGCATCCTAGTTACATGTTTCAGTCAGGATTTCATGGTGAATGTGGTGTGTGCCTTGCATCCTTCACTAGGAGTTGATCCCTCCTACCCAGAACCAGTATATTAAATTAGAGGCAGCCCCTCTAATTTGCATGATGAGGTCACCCCTCCAAGTATTCATGCACGGTGGATTTTCATGACCTATATTGGCTAATGGTAAAATATGTTAAACAGTTTTCATAATCTAAACATAAGGCTTTTCAAATTATAAAACCAGTTTTATGAACATGTTCCAGGTTTTTCAGGACTTATACATTTCCGCTGCTATTAAGTCTTTACTATGTTTTAGTCATTTATACTATGTCTATATCTGTGCACTGAGCGTTTTGCTTAGCCGTTACTTTTCTTTCCATGTCCCCAAAACGGCAGGTACTCAAGGACTGACTGGAGCATTTGGAGGGCACGCATAGGATGGGAGCTACCTTAGATTCCTTCTCCTCTTACCTTCATATTTATGCTTTTTTAGTCTTCCTTTTTGTTCATTTACTTTATTTATGTTTTGGGCTTAGGTTTGGGAACCGATGTTTGATTCCGGTTTTCCCTATGGTCATGTATGTTTAGTACATATTACCTTGCATGCGTTGATGACACGCCATAATTACGCGTGACATTTCATTTATCAAAATGGGGTGTTACAATTATGGTATCAGAGCCAAGGCTTCGACCTGTAGGCTCTAAAACTTGACCTGTGACTAGTGGGTAGTCACCAGGAGCTTCCTAAGCAAACGTTCGTTATTATACGTATTGATGTTTTCAGCACATTGTTGCTTTAACCATGATGTTTTCAGCACCTTGAGGTTTTAACCTTGATGTTTTCATCGATATGGTTTTACTAATATGGATGGAAAACTGTCATTCATATTTAGTTATGTGTCATTGTTTCATGCATAATGTTCCTCGTGAACTGTGACTATGCGGACTGAACCCCAGTAGTTCATAATTAGTCACATAAAAATTTTTTCTGATAAGTTTTGACAGATAAGTTTCATTTATTTATTTTTCATGTATCATTGTTGCAGGGATTATGGCTAAGTAATGGTTGGTACAGGACTGGCCCTATTTAGTCGCATGTGCTTTTATCGAAACTTTTAACTTTGGGACCGACCCATAGGCGTCCCCTCGCCATGTCTTTTGTTTTGGGACCGACCCATAGGCGTCCCCTCGCACATATAAAGGTTTTTATAAACTACATTACGCATTCATGCACTGTTTTTTTTATGCATAAAATTTTTCTCATGATTTATTGGCATAAAATTTTTTTCATGTCCCCTCATAAGTTACTATGTTTTTATGTCAAGTATGTTTTCATACTGTCATGGTTAACTTTAGTTTCATGCTGATTATGTTATACACTCCTTCATGATAGATTGTTTCATGTATCTTCATGATAATTCCGTCTTCATGTTGATTACGTCTTACGCCTCTTTTGTTATTTATGCTTTCATGCAAGGCGTTGTTGGATTTCATTGAATCCTGATTTCATGATAGTCATGGTTGGTTTTCATTGATCATACTGTCAGGCAAAATCATCGTTGAATTTTGTTTAACCACACTTTAACGTTTTTCGATACAACCAGAATGATGTCTATGCTAATACTGCCAGGTTATCATGATGGTTTTCATAACCGTTTAACCAATATACTTTCCTTAAATCATGACAAAGGATCGACCCCAATACCGATCATTTCATGTGAATTCCATGTGTACTCCAGGTACCGTATTCCATGTGTATTACACGTACCTAAATCCATGTGTATTTCACTTGCAATACTTCACGAGTATTCGCTAGTCGATTCTAAATCATCTCAGGCCTATGTTCACTTGCTGATATTCTACAAGATTGCCGATGCCGCTCATAACTTGGAGATGTTACTAAAGGTTGACGCTGCTGATGTTCGGAGACGCTACGAGATGCGGATGTTGTACACAACCTGGAGATCCTACAAGACGAAGAAAAAGGCGTCAGAGCAAAGCAATTGGACGAGAAGATGCTTCACCATCAAACGATTTCCATCAATCATTATCCCTAATTCTTAGTTACATGTCACACGTCATTCGGCTGTCATTTCAGCCATATGAGTGCAAACCGGTATCAGTCGGCCACTCAGCTGAATAGTTACATGAATCACGGTCATGAGAATGACCTTCATGGAACTGACAGACAAGACGATAGTAACCACTACTATGACAGAAACTATCCTAGAAATCGCAACCGAGGCTCCGAACGCAGACGTGCTCAGACATACAAAGGATCAGTAGTCCAACCGATTCGCCAAGTCTGGCTTAATAACCTAATATCGTAGTTCTATGGTTTTACGTCTCGAGACACATGTCAATACATCAGTCAAGACACATGTCTCACGTAGACCTTCTGAAGACACATGTCAAGACACCAGTCAAGACATATGTCATGCTTATAGTTCCAAGACACGAGTCAAGACACATGACTCACGTCCAACTATGGAACCTTTCTAAGAAATTCAGGGTACCCTCTAAGGGTATATCCATTTTGTTCTGCCATGTATTAATCAGGCCACAAGAATTTCAATACCATCACCGGCGCATCAGTGAGAACTGTCCCGTTGCCGATGTCACTTTCATTTGTTTCACCATATTTCATATATTCATGATCATGAAGGACACCTTTTGTATTCCCACGTATACGAAGGTTTTTCCTTCAGCTTAATGATGAGATCCAAGCTGCTAACGCATTTCCTCGGACATACACGAGATGAATTTTATCCTATTTATGTACTATGAACAGCACACCATGCTACGATTCATAATTATGTACAGTAATGTTCAGGCTCCTGAATACATTCAACTTGCTTTTCCATCGGGAAAATCTATACAAATTATCTATGCTTACAAGCATGTGCGTTGTTAGCCATGGTCGCTAAAAGTTTCTAGCTGTCAGTAAGACACGACCACTTAAGTCTTTTATGCATAGCCAGTTGATTATTCCAAAATCTTCCCATACATTCCAGAAGAACCTTCAAGGAGAAGGACGGTACCATGAGATTATGTGTCGACTACCGTCGATTTAAACAAATCACCATTCATAACCGTTATTCTCCTCCACGTATTGACAACATGTCCAATCGGCCTTATAGTGTTAATCATTTTTCCAATATCGAACTCATGATCATGCTGCCAACAGTGACGAGTGAAAGAGCAGGACATGTCCATGACTGTTATTCGGACACGACTTGGTCATGCTAAATTCATGATTTTGTATTAGTCTCATAAATGCTCTAGCTGCATTATGGACTTAATAAATGAGTTTCCATGAACTCATAAACAAATTCATCAGCGTTTTCATCAAGAACAACCTGATTTCCTCTAAGTCTAGAGAAGAACAGGAAGACCATATTTGCACCATGTTACAAATTCTATGACAGGAGAAACTCCAGCCTGGAAATTCCTAATATCAATTCTGGTTGATTACAGTGACACGCTGGATCACATGGAATTGAATGGTTAATCTTACCATTACTCAGCTTATGCATAAGGCGAGAACCCTACATTACGTTTGGTGTCCCAAGAAAATCCTACGCTAAGAGAAGTCTAAATTCTAAGACTTATAGTTTCACCAACTCCTAAGTATATGTTTCTATGAGACAAGATCCAGATAAGTTCATATCTAAATACATGTCACACCAGCAGATTAAGATACAACACCTGCGTATTAGCAGCTATCTCCACCGGGAACACTTTCCGAGTGGAAATGGTACAGTAACTCCATGAAATTATCAACTGTTGATAAAATTGGTCAAATCCTTGCATCCGCAAAGATTTCACAGTAGTAGACTCTCATATATTTCAACCAAAGATCGTACGATCACTAGTCCTTTTCGGATATCAGATTAGATTTAGACTCATATTCAGATTCATTTTCTTACGATCATGCCTCCAGCCAATTTCATGATTTGCTTCAGCATTCACGTTCATGAACTATTCATGTTCATGATTGTATTCTAGCTTACGATGTAACTCCCAATTTCATTCCGGGAAGTTATAGGAACTTGGGAGACCAGACTTAAGTTCAATAATTTTCCATCCTCAGACAGACGTTTCACGTCATACTTCGCGTCTTACCCATACCGTTTAGCATTATCATCTAAGTTATTCTACGTTCACGATATGTTCCCATATCATGGATCGCGATATGGTTACTCATACTACACTCACCATATCTCCACGTATTACGTTTAAAAATTTTCACGTATCACGTTCAAAATTTTTCACGTACTACGTTTCTTTATGTCTCGCGCATCGTTGCAAATTATGGGTTAGGATTAGAGTGTTTTGCATGATAACTTTTTAGTTGCCCTTACACGTCAATTCCTCGATCAAATTTAGGGGATCTAGTTTAAGTTGATAACCAAGAACTTCTTCGTATTCCAAGTCAAGGTCAGGAGGACCAAGATTTATGATTTGTGGCAAGATCTTGTGAAGGAACCATTCCAAGAGGGAAGCCACTTGGAAACGGACAAGTCCATACGGACTTCTTATCCATTTTTCTCTTATCAATTAGATATGTCCTTTCAGTCACGTCACGTTCCATGTCCTTTCAAGACATGTCACGTTCCGCGTTCCTTCTGCCAGGAAACCTGCGCGTTCATTTATCTTACATACCCTCTCAGTTTGATCCGGGTATGTTTCTCTTTCAGTTACGTTACCTATAATTCGGGAACGAATTATTCTTTTTAGGGGGGAAGAGTTGTAAAACCCGCATGCTTTTACCATGAATAGTACCCTTAAGATCGTACGTACTAGATTAAAACTTTCCTTTTATAGTATGATTATGTTCACGTGTTGGAATTTTTTTACGTATTACGTACGTGTTAGAACGCGATAAGTATTTATTACGTACGAACACACAATAATTATTTAAACAAAAATAATCACGAACATGCGATCATGAAATCATGAACGTAATTTAATCACGAGCTAATATTAATTACGTATTTATATATTTATTACGAACACGAATAAATATAACAAGTCACGATCGAGAACTAATTAAATTACGTAAACTACGTAACACGTAATCACGGACATTTAAACGATTATTATTATTACGTATATCTAATTTAACACATACGTAATGATTACGTGTAACACGTATTATGATAACTATGAAAATACACGACATACAAAAGACATGATCACGCGTAACGTTTTAACTAGTCGCGAATTAATTAAAATAAAAAGAACTATAAGTGGGTTTCGGGCTTTTAGACAAGAAAGGAAGACAAGACACACATGGGCCTTAAACCCATTTGGTTTAGACGACTCAAAAAGAAAACAGACGGGGGATATATATTTTTCATTTAGACAAAACTTTCCAAACCCTAAAAACTAATAAACACAACCTCATATTTTGTTCTCTCCCTTTGCCTTCCTTGCTGCCGTCGATCCACACCAAAACAAGAGAGGAGAACGTGTGTTTTAATCCAAGGAAAAACAAAGGTTGCATTCGTGTTGATTTCTTAAATCCTAAACGAAACAAGGTAAACCCTAAATCTTGTTTTATTATTTTCTCTTTTGGTTAATTGTTCAAGAATCCGAATATATGAATTTTTAAACATGTTAAACGAGTTATAATAAGGGGGATGTTGTGGGTTTGTGGCTGTGTTCGTGGGGCACACGAACCGAGACTCATAAGAATCTCGGTGGTAAAACAGTCACCAAGCCGCAAACCTAGATTGGGTGTCGGCTGGGTTTTTGGTCAGACGAGGGAAACACAAACCCCAACAGGGGTGTGCTCGTACTAGCAGTGGGAACCCACAGGGGTGTTTGTACAGGCAGTGGGTACCGAGACCACCAGGTCTCGGTGGGAACTGATAACAAGCAGGGGGAACCAGGGACAGGGGGTGTTTGGCTACGGGTTTAACAGAGGTGTTTGGCAAACTGTTTTAAAAACAAACTTAAGGGGTGTTTGGCAAACTGTTTTAGAAATTTAGGGGCTGTTTGGTTCGGCCTAATTATAAACATATAACGAGTTTCACGGGATTTCCACGGGAACGGTTTTCGACGCGTTTTAATAAAATAATACATGGTTACGGGATATTATTTTACAAGTTGTTAGCTTTAACATGTATGTTAATTTACAAGGTAAATTAAATTATTAAAACATGACTTATCACAAGATTATTTGTTACAAGATTAATTAAATTAATTTAATAAGCTAGATAATTAATTTAATTAGAACATGGACTTAGGTATATTATTATAAATTAATAATACATGAGTTAACCTGAGTATTTTTATTTTTTTAGTTTAGACTATATTAATTAATTAATTAATTATTAAACCATGACTTTTAATTAATTATTTATCATGCCTTAGGTTAATTATTTTACTATTAATACATAGTTAAACCTAAGTATTTTTAGTCATGAAAATTTAACTAAGTAATTAATTAATTATTAAAAACCATGACCTATAATTAATTAATTCTCATGACTTAGGTTATATTAATATAAATAGTAATACATGTTGAACCTAAGTATTTTATACGCTTTAATTTAATTAAAACATGATATATTTTAATTAAATACTTTTAACCTATAGTTTATTTAAATTACATGAAATAATTAATAAACTATACATTATAACCTCATAACTTAGAATATTAATCAGAAAACACTTTAGCTTATATTATTAGCTTAATAATCGAGCTTATTTCTATTTATGGAAACTTTCTATTTTTAGAAACTTATTTAATTAAGGCAGCTAATCTTTTTATGGAAACTTTCTATTTTTAGAAACTTATCTATTTTAAGCAGTAATTCTATTTTGGTAACTTTCTATTTTTGGTAACTTTCTATTTTTGGAAACTTTCTATTTTAGGAAACCTGCTATTTTTAGAAAGTTACTTATTATTACACAGCGAGTATAATAATACAAGAACTACAAGTAATACTTAAACAGAATATACATAATACACGATAAATACAGTATAACGTTAAAATCAGTAAAACATGACATGAACTTATAAAATAAGCTAAGACATAACATTAAACCAGTTACATACTCAGTGATCAGATACTTATACACGTATGTATTTATGTAGCGTTAGCGATACCGAAGTAGGACTCTCTTCCGTTCGTCTTCTTCGTTCACTGGACATAAGGTACGGATTCCCGTCCTTTCAGTATGGACATTCTTTCCTTATTAGGATTCCCCGTATACAGCCAACTGTTTTCCCAGTATTTGTTTTATATGTTTTTGAATTGCTTATGTTTAATTAGAATACCTAAATCCATATACATGCATGACCAGTTTCACCTAGTTATGGAGGTACCATAACCATAACATTGGAGGCACCAATGTTATGACTTCACCACGACGGAGTGATTGCTCGTGGCGTCCCTTCAGCTTTTGGCCATTTATTATATTTATCATGTGAGGCGTATGGGTGCATCCTAGTTACATGTTTCAGTCAGGATTTCATGGTGAATGTGGTGTGTGCCTTGCATCCTTCACAAGGAGTTGATCCCTCCGACCCAGAACCAGTATATTAAATTAGAGGCAGCCCCTCTAATTTGCATGATGAGGCCACCCTCCAAGTATTCATGCACGGTGGATTTTCATGACCTATATTGGCTAATGGTAAAATATGTTAAACAGTTTTCATAAGCTAAACATAAGGCTTTTCAAATTATAAAACCAGTTTTATGAACATGTTCCAGGTTTTTCAGGACTTATACATTTCCGCTGCTATTAAGTCTTTACTATGTTTTAGTCATTTATACTATGTCTATATCCGTGCACTGAGCGTTTTGCTCAGCCGTTACTTTCCTTTCCATGTCCCCAAAACTGCAGGTACTCAAGGACTGACTGGAGCATTTGGAGGACACGCATAGGATGGGAGCTACCTTAGATTCCTTCTCCTCTTGCCTTCATATTTATGCTTGTTTAGTCTTCCTTTTTGTTCATTTACTTTATTTATGTTTTGGGATTAGGTTTGGGAACCGATGTTTGATTCCGGTTTTCCCTATGGTCATGTATGTTTAGTACATATTACCTTGCATGCTTTGATGACACGCCATAATTACGCGTGACATTTCATTTATCCAAAAGGGGTGTTACACTAGTGCTAGCATCAGTACTTAGTCGGCATTCAGCTACGTTCACATTCTACTCCATCTTTCCTAAGGACTTCTAATAATCTATTGGATTGTCCCTGGGAAGATCCCTCCGGTTCTGGTTAGATCATAGGACTTAAACCTAACCACCCTTTAGACACCAATAACGTCGTGGATTAAAGATGGTGTAGGTTTTTGATCGTAACCATGAGTGCATGAGTCTTTAAATCACATTTTAATCACATTTTCCCCCTATCTATAATATATAAAATCGTTTGATATAGAGATACCAAATTTGATTAAAATATATTTTGAAAAATAGTCTTGAAAACTTTTGGGAGAAAAATGTGTCTGTTGGGCCAATGAAAGTTATAACTTTGGCCCAGTCTAGATTTGTTTAAATTAGACTAAGTGTAACTGGTCGCTGAGAGGACCAGCGATAGAGACTAGACCAGCGGAAGGCAAAGCCTCAGCTGGCATACCAGGAACATTCTAGTCAAAGACAACGTTAGAGAAGTCGAAGACTATCTGAAGTCATACTCACCAGCGATTATGGATAGCCGGAATGTAGAAGGAATGTACTGGTGTTCAAGGATCTCTGAGTTAACAATACTCAGAGATCACTTTGAACCCTTGAAGTTTTGTACTAATCAAAGCTTGTCCTATCCTTATAGTTTAGGCGGGAGAATCTACAAAGTGTTTTGAGCGTGACAAAAAAAGAGATTCAAGTCAATGCCTAGTACGACCTAGTGGGACAAAAGTGAACAGTTGGCAGAACTGTTCACCTAAAGTAGTTTAAAGTCATATCTCGATTTGTACATGCATTTAATACGTTGTACTTTTCCACTCAGAAGATGACACGTATCAACTACCCCCACTAAGGATACAACCTCGTACCACTATAAATAGGAGGGAGAAAGAAGTGATAACTCAACCCTTGTGCTTGGATTAATTATCGAAGTTCTTTCTCCCATTGGAACCACTGAGCCCTCAGCTGTCCATCAGCGACTCATTGGTTCTCTTGTAAACTTGAGTCTCGAATCAAGTTTACTCGTTCTAGGGTTCTTTTCTTATTTTCATTCAACGGGTGTATTCATAGCACTTTGTAATACTTTGTTTATAATAGTTAATAAAGCATTACTCATTTGAAAGTATTTCATTGTGTGTTATTGTTTATACGTGACTTAGTTTCAATAATTGTTGTATTTTAGGACTTACAATTGGTATCAGGGCGGTTTGATTTAGGAAACTTTCTCAAAACTGTTCTTGTTTTTAAAATCAAGATCCAAATATGATTGAAACTATGCCTCCTATCCCACCACATTTTGGCCAAACTAGCCAAGCAAACACTTCAACAAATGCAGCAGCCACTACATCTACCACCATGCCTACACCCGTTGTAAGCACTAGTGTAAATGAGGATGACCTTCCACAACTTCTTGATAATCGTGGGGGGTCACATGTGTCTAATGTTCCAGCGTTTGATGAAGACGTTTTCTCAAGTTGGAAAAGTGAATTCCTTATATACTTTGATGGCTTAGAACCCTTCTTGTTTGAAATCTTAGAAAATGGTCCTTATGTACCATTGGCCATTTCCTCTACCCCTGAGAGACCCATTAAGAAACCCGTTAAGCAATGGTCTCCAACTGATAGATGCCTGGCTAACCAGGATAAGAGACTAAAAAGTATCATAGTCTCTTGCCTACCCAAGAACATTATGAAGTCCATAATCAAATGCAATACTGCTCAAGAAATGTAGACTGAGTTGGTTCTAGGGTATGAAGGACCAGAAGAAACCAAGTAAACCAAAATTCAAGCCCAAAGACTTAAATTTAATGCCTTTAAAGCCTTGGAAACAGAAACTGTTTCTCAAACTTATACTAGGTTTAAGATCTTATTGAATGATTTAGGTAACAATGGAGTTGTCATGCCTAAGGCTGAGGTTAATGCCACCTTTGTTAATAGTCTACCTAGAAAATGGCTTAGCCTTAATCAAACCTTAAGAGAAAATAATGTTATCAAAAATGATACTCTAGCTCAACTATTTGGTAGGTACAATTAAGAAGAAGGGCTGATTGACTCTATCTACAAATCAGAGACTGACAGATTTACCCCTCTAGTATCTGGGTCAAAAGCTCTTGTTGCTAACCATTCCTTTCTACACAGTGACTCTGACGTTGAAGAGGACACAAGAAGCAGTCAAGAATTCCTTGATGAATTACATGCTGAGTTCCATGATAGAGCCCTTCTAGCTGACCAGAAGAGATACTACAAGAGATCTGGTACAGTTGGTGCTGCCAAAGTAGACAAATCCAAAGTGTCATGTTACACTTGTGGAAAGACTGGTCATTTCCAGAAGGATTGTTGGTCAAACAAAACCTCGTCTCCCAGCTTTCCATCATCCAACAAAACTCACAGCAGCAAAAAGAAGTTTACTCCCTCACCTTTCAAGCAAACTTCTCTCAGTGACTCTAAAGGGAAGAAGGACTACAAGGTCAAATACAAGGCCTTGAAAGCTGAGCTGATGAAACTCAATCAGAAAGATGAGGATGCAGCTAAGAAGAAGGATAACAAAAAGACTGACAAAGGTCTAATCGCTGCTTCTTTTGACTGGGATGATGAACCTCTCACTTCTGATGATGAAGGAACCACTACCGTCAGAGCTTTTATGGCGATGGCTGATGAAGAACCTACTGTTGGAAAAGGTGAAGCAAGATCAGGCCAATGGGTTGATATAACAATGAAAAAGGCATACTCAAAGAAATCTGTTTGGTACTTGGACAACTGGTGCTCCAGACACATGACAGGGATTAAACAATATCTGCATAGATATAAGAAGGAGCCTGGTCCAAAAGTAGTTTTTGGGGATGACTCCTCAGGGGCCACTGAAGGATATGGCTCAGTGGATTGCAATGGAATAACCTTTACAAGGGTCGCTTATGTCAATGGATTGAAGCACAACTTGATTAGCATCAGTCAACTCTGCGATGCTGGTTTCAAAGTTCTGTTCACCAAGACCCAAGGAAAAATCTTCAATCAAAACGATGACGTCGTTCTAATTGCACCCAGAAGAAGGGATGTTTATGTTATTGACATGACATCATCCCCTGAAGGAAAGAATACGTGTCTCTTTGCCAAAGCTTCTTATAGTGAAAACAGGATCTGACATAAGAGACTCTCCCATCTTAACTTCAAAAACATCAACAAACTAGCAAAGAATGATTTGGTCGCTGGAATTCCCTCTCTGACCTTCAGCAAAGACAGACCCTGCTCAGCCTGCGAGAAAGGGAAGCACCACAGAGCTTCATTCAAAACAAAACAATCATTCTCCATTAATAAGTGCCTCCATCTTCTTCACATGGACTTATTTGGACCAGTAAAACCCCAATCCCTCAATCACAAAAAATACAATTTGGTCATTGTAGATGAATTCTCTAGATTCACATGGTTGTTCTTTCTTAAAGAAAGAGTGATGCAGCTGAAAGAATAATGTCTTTCATCAGAGAAATAGAGAACTTCAATGACTGCAAGGTTAAGGCTATCAGAAGTGATAATGGCACTGAATTCAAGAACCATGCCATGGAAGCCTTTTGTGATGAAAAGGGAATATCATAGAACTTCTCAAACCCTGGTACCCCAGAACAAAATGGTGTCGCTAAAAGAAGAAATAGAACCCTCTTTAAAGCTGCCAGAACAATGCTCAGCGAATCAAGACTCCCAAAAGAATTCTGGGGTGAAGCTGTGTACACAACATGTTACACACAAAACAGATCCATTATTGTGAAGAGACATGGCAAGACCGCTTATGAAGTATATAGGAAGAGAGCCCCTGATGTAAGCTACTTCCATGTCTTTGGTTGCCCTATTTTCATTCACAATTACAAGGATCATCTGGGTAAGTTTGATGAAAAATCAGATGATGGATTCTTCCTTGGATACTCTCCAACCTCCAGATCTTTCAGAGTATTCAATATTCACAGGCAAGAACTAGAAGAGTCCATTCATGTCACCTTTAACGAAGCTGATGCTGTCATTACTCACACCAACTCAAAGGACTGTGACATTGACTTCAATGAAGTTAAATCATACCCAGAGGATGATTTCTCTAATCCCAAGGAATCACCTCAAATACGTGACAAGGAATTTCCGTATGTTCATGCTTTTGATCCTCACTCCATCTCTGACATCACTCTAGAGACTGTTGGTGTTGAACCTCTCACTGTTGAACCTCTCACTCAACTCACTAAAGTTAATGCTGATCCAATCTCTCTAAACATTTTATCAGATGAAGAGATCATGGACGAAGAAATCACATGTGATGAACCTCCATCACTCATTGAACCTGAAGTGACTCCTGACCCCACAAAGACCCCTGCTCCCCAATCCAAATGGAGTAGGAACCAAGATATTCTTCTAGTGAATATTCTTGGAGAACCCTCTGAGGGAGTCACAACCAGAGGAAAATTAAGAACTCTGGAAACAGCCTCATCGAATGAATGCCATATCGCTAATTTTCTCTCTGAAGATGAACCAAAAAACGTGGTCGCTGCTCTACTTGACGAAGGTTGGGTTGTTGCCATGCAAGATGAACTGAATCAGATCAAGAGAAACAAGGTGTGGACTCTGGTAAAAGCTCCAGCTGGAAAACAAGTGGTTGGAACAAAATGGGTCTACAGACACAAAAGGGATGAAGCTGGCATGATTGTTAAAAACAAGGCTAGGCTTATGGTGCTGGGTTACAATCAATCAGAAGGGATTGATTATGATGAAGCTTTCGCACCAGTGGCCAGATTGGAAGCCATCAGAATCTTCCTAGCCTATGCTGCTTATATGGGTTTCATGGTATATCATATGGATGTAAAGAGTGCCTTTCTAAATGGAAAAATTGCAGAGGAAGTTTATGTCAGTCAACCCCCAGGGTTTGAAAATAGTGACTACCCTAATCATGTCTGCAGACTTCACAAAGCACTCTATGGGCTAAAAAAAGCGCCCAGATCCTGGTATGAAACTCTTTCAAAATTCCTTCTCGAAAATAAATTTGTCAGGGGTACCATTGACCAAACCTTGTTTACTTATAGGTCCAAGGGTGACGTCATTTTAGTACAGATTTATGTGGATGACATAATTTTTGGTCCAACCATTATTATCTTGAGCAAACAATTTGCCAAACTTATGACCAAAAAATATGAAATGAGCATGATGGGGGAACTAACCTTTTTCTTGGGTTTTCAAATCAAACAAAATTCAAAAGGGATTTCTATTTGTCAAGAAAAATATGTTAGAGATTTGCTCAAGAAGTATGATCTGTCTGATTTTGCATCAGTGAAATGCCCCATGCTTCCTCCCAACAACTTGGGAGCTGATGACTCAGGGGTCTCTGTTAATGAGACCTTATACAGAGGCATGATTGGGTCACTGATGTACCTCACAGCAAGCAGACCATACATACAATTCTCCACCTATCTCTGTGCTAGGTACCAAGCTAACCCCAAGGAATCCCACCTTGTAGCTATCAAAAGAATTTTCAGGTACTTAAAAGGATCTCCCTCACTGGGTCTCTGGTACCGAAATGGTTCAGGCTTCGACCTCAAAGCCTACTCTGACTCAGACTATGTTGGGTGTTGTCTTGATAGAAAGAGCACCTCTGGTAGTTGTCAGATCCTTAGAGGATAGTTGGTATGCTGGAGTGCAAAGAAACAAAACTCTGTGGCCATGTCCTCAGCTGAAGCTGAATATGTCGTTGCCACTGGTTGTTGTGCTCAACTTCTCTGGATAAAGAGTCAGTTGGCTGACTATGGGATCAACTATGAACAGGTTCCCATATTCTGTGACAACACAACTGCAATTGCCGTCTCTAATAATCCGGTACTTCATTCCATAACCAAGCATATTCACATCAGGTATCACTTTATCAGAGACCATATTTTAAAAGGTGATATTGAGCTTCATTTTATACCCACTGAGTACCAGCTCGCTGATATCTTCACCAAGCCTCTGGCTGAGCCAAGTTTTACTAGGCTGGTCGTTGAGCTGGGAATGCTCAATATTGGTAAATAAATCTGATAAGTGGTGTCTGTCTCTGGGCATTAAACGGTATTGAATGTAACGAGGTAGTTACATCTCAATGGGAATGAATATATTCTTGTATTTAATTCAAATGATTGTACTTAAATATCGACAACTTTCCCGCTTTCCAAAGGGGACAAGTATCCCATGAAAGGTCAAGGGGACCCACGTTTTTCTTAAAAGGTAAACTTTTGCATTAAATGCCTTGATTGTTAAACGACTTAACCTTTTCAAAAACCCTTGACCCAGATTTACTTTGTCATTTTACCATCTTTTCTCACATACACTTACTATTCATCTTCTTCAAATCCTCTCAAACCTTCTCTCCTTCAACAGTGGCTTCCTCTTCAACAAACCAAACGTTCATCGTCCAGGCTGCCTCAAACGTTAATTTTGGAATTAACGATGGAAAGATTGCTCTCAACAACTGTGTTTCTCTTCTTGAACACAACAATCCTCTTTACCATCCATTGTTCAATTTCCTAAAAAATTCCACCATTAATGAAGCTATCACCAGGGAACCCTCCACATGTTACTATCAATACCTACGTGAGTTCTGGTTCAGTGCTGAAGTCGATCCAACATCCTCACACATCACCTTCAACCTTTCCACCCATCCTCATCCTCTCACCTTTGATTTCACAACCTTTGCCAAAGCCATTGGACTTCCCGTAAATGAAGACATGTTCATTATGCCTACCAGCGCTACTGTAAAGAAGGCTCAGGCTACCCTTCGACCTCATGATGATCATGAGATACCATTCACCTATGCAGGCTTTCAAAGCAAATCCCTGATCAAGGTGAACTACTTCTCTCCCACATGGAGAACGCTGATGCTTTACATTGTAAAGTGTCTGGGAGGAAACCAGGGATCACATGACCAGCTTAATGGCTCCTAACTAGCCATTGCGTATAGCTTAATTTAGGGTCTGGACATAGGGATCGCCCACATACTTTACACAGATCTCATCGCCAAGCTTGAAAACAAAGGAAAGAAGAACTGACTTGCCACCATCTGCTACACAAGATATCTTTCTCTCGTCCTAGAGGATATTCTTGGTTACTCCTACACCAATGATTCACTTTACTCCTTTCCCCCTTATCACATCACCACAGCATCTCTGAAGACTCCCTTGGATGATGAAGTGCCTCTGACTAGGCACATGATGAAAGTTGTTGGGTTACTTGCTGATGATGACGAGCCCTTGATCCCTCAAAATGAGGTGAATGTTGAAATTATGGTTGACAAGTCTCTGTCCAAGGCCTCTATGCAATCTACTTCTCAGCCCAAGGTGCTTAAGGAAAATAAGAAGAAGAGGAAAGACATTTCCCTTTCCTCTAAAACCCCTTCTGTTAATCCAACAAAGAAGAAAAAGACAAAGAAGAACCCATCCCCTTCTCTAGTGGATGTGGTCGAAGAGCCTTCAACTGAAAAACAACCAGAGTCTAGCGTCTCCAAGTCAGCAGAGATGACTAAGAACCCTCTCCATGCTGATATCTCTCAGGTATTAGTCTGCCTTTTTTTCTTTTCAGAGGTTCACATGCAATCACTCTCAATATCTGTAGGAGAGAGTGATGAAGCTTAGGGTTTGCCTTAACTCATAGAGTGTCTGTGTCAGCACCTAGATCTCTTAGGTTTTTCTGTACACTTTGTCTTGGCACTAGGAAATGATTCATTTGTGTTTATAACATACCTCGATGATCCTTCACCCTTTGGACTGTGCTCTTGCAAATAACAACTTGAGTACATTATAGGTCCTGACCCAGAGTCTCTGCACTTCTCATAGACTCTGGGTCCCCTCATATTAAAAAGAGTCCCAAAGAATTTATTCTTTTGGGAGGACTGAATCATCACCCTCAGTCTTCCTAGGGGCAGCGATAAATGGCGACCTTTACCCACATATATTTCACAACTAAAAGAGTTCCAAGGAGTAATCCTTCAGGGGGAGCTGGATAATCACACCCAGCTATCCCAGGGGCAGAGAAAGGCGACCATTCCCATATCATGTTTCATAACTAAAAGAGTCCCAAGGAGAAATCCTTCAGGGGGAGCTGGATAATCACACCCAGCTATCCTAGGGGCAGCAAACGGTGACCATTCACCACATAATATTCACATATCAAAAGAGTCCCAAGGAGTAATCCTTAGGGGGGAGCTGGATAATCATACCCAGCTATCCTAGGGGCAGCGAATGGCGACCCTTCAACATATTTGTTTCACATTAAAAGAGTCCCAAGGAGAAATCCTTAGGGGGACTGGATAATCACACCCAGCTTTCCTTGGGGCAGCGAATGGCGATCTATAACTGCATTATTATTTCACAACTGGTTACTAACAACTCTTATAACAGGCTCATAATCTTCATCAAGAACAACAAAACCATGGTGCTTACTCTATTACTGGTGACGAAAATGCTGATGCTTCCATCATTGATCTCGATGGCCTCTCGGACATTGAATCACTACCTAAAGATGAAGTCTTTATTGTGGATGATGGAATCTTTGTCTCTGAATTTGAAGAAATAAGCACTGATGACTATCACATGTCTTCCATAGAACTGAAACCAGTATCTTCCCCATCACTTCCAAATGTTCAAGAACTGGCTGCCAAGCAACTGTGGAAGCAGAGACCTTGTTCTCCAACCCCAGTTCCCTTCCCTACTTTGCCAAATATTTTGGAACTGAGGGCAAAACAACACTTGGAGTACTTACAATCCCTCAAGCCAGTTCATGTTCCAAGAATGAAAGATGTCTAAGAATTGGCTGTTGAGGACTTATGGGTAAAGAGAGGAGATATCAGTATCACAAAGCCCAAAGTCACCAATGAAGATCTCCTCTCTGAACTCCAAACACTTACTCATGCTGTTGAGGAACTCACCACCAACCTAGAGACTTCACTAACTTCATCTGTGGAATCCTCTATGACTGCACTGCTTCCGCATCTACTGGGTAACACTTTGAAAGTGCAACTCCCAGTGATTCTGAACCAGAGTCTCCAGCAGTACATGCCTTATGTCCTTACCACAACAGCGAAGGCTAATGTCGCAGCCATAGCCCAGGCTGCTGAACCATCCAGGCGTCTTCTTTAGGAGCTTTTACAAGGGGAACTTAAGGAAATTTGCATCTTTGTCCATGACGAATTCCTCAAGTTCAACAAAGCAGGTTCAGGTACAGCTCCTGCTGGTGCTATGCCTGAGGGGGAGAATTCTGCTTCCTCCGCCTCTGAAGAAGAGGATTATGCTCCACCTAAGGGGGAGCAACATCAAAAACAACCAACACTAGAGATCCCAACACCAAATCCCATCAGATCCTTCAAACCCACCACTGAACCTGCACAAGATAAGGGTAAAGGCATTGCACATGATGTGCCAGAAACAACCCTGCACTCTCTTCAAGAGGAAGGTGGCTCCACTGCCAAGGTCTCTAAGCTCAACAAATTCAAAAGCGCTGGTGAACCTCCCCTAACCCCTGAGCAAGCAAAGGCTCAAATACTGGAACAAAAGAGGTTAGCTGATATAAGGGCTGCTGAGCTCAAAAGTACAGAGGCCCTAAATAAACTGCTCTCTCCTGCTGTAAAGGAAGCTCAATTAAACAAATTAAAAGAGCTTGAAGCCAAAAGGAGCAACCTTCAAAAGGAATATGAGAAAATAGTGAACCAGAGAGCTGAGCCTGGACAAATCACTAAGTACACATGCTACACTGACAAAGACAAGAGGTAGTGATGACCATATACAAAGAACATCAAATAACCAACTACAAAGTCTTTAGTGATTTCAGACTCAGAGATCTAGGCCTATCTGAGTGGTTAGAAGTATTGTCTCTTGCCTAAAAGAAGACTGGGCCTGGTGTTGCCCAAATGATGAAAAACATACAAGCCAAACTGAATTGGGTAAGAGACACTACAAAGAAGCTCAAACTACCTCTACCTCCTCAGCTATCACAACAACAACAATCTTAAGGACCAAGGAAAAGGAAATCCCCAATGGGGCCTCTAGTTGAAAGGTTGGTCACTAAGAATGTGGTAGTGGATGGAATGTATAGAAACCTTGTACTTCCAAAAGAGATCACTAAGCCAGTGGGTGGTCAAGTTTACTCCGAACCAAAGATAGGAATGGTGTTCATGAATGGTAACTATGATTATGGCTTTCAGAGAATGAATGAACTCCACCTGGCTTCAACTATTCAACTAATCAGACTTAAACAGAGCATCCTAGGGAACTGCAAAATTGCTGAAGAGTTTAAGTATGAAATTGAGTTGGCCATCAACTCTAGGAGTGACAAAGTTGAAGCCCAGAGAATCTGTGACCAAGGTCTCGACCACTGAAGAACCTTTTGTTTTAATTTTTGTTTTACACCACTGAGTGTACTTGTAATAGGTTAGGATCTTTATGTTTAATAAAACTCTGAGGTATGTTTGTTAAAATTATGTGTAAGAAGAAGCTGTGTACTCACTTAGAATAATTCTAGACTTAGTATAATTAATAAACAAATAGGGGGAGATTGTTGGGCCAATGAAAGTTATAACTATGGCCCAGTCTAGATTTGTTTAAATTAGACTAAGTGTAACTGGTCGCTGAGAGGACCAGCGACAGAGACTAGACCAGCGAAAGGCAAAGTCTCAGCTGGCACACCAGGAACATTCAAGTCAAAGACAACGTCAGAGAAGTCGAAGACTATCTGAAGTCATACTCACCAGCGATTATGGATAGCTAGAATGTAGAAGGAATGTACTGGTGTTCAAGGATCTCTGAGTTGACAATACTCAGAGATCACTTTGAACCCTTGAAGTTTTGGACTAAGCAAAGCTTGTCCTATCCTTATAGTTTAGGCGGGAGAATCTACAAAGTGTTTTGAGCGGGACAAAAAAAGAGATTCAAGTCAATGCCTAGTACGACCTAGTGGGACAAAAGTGAACAATTGGCAGAACTGTTCACGTAAAGTAGTTTAAAGGCATGTCTCGATTTGGACATGCATTTAATATGTTGTACTCTTCCACTCAGAAGATGACACGTATCAACTACCCCCACTAAGGATACAACCTCGTACCACTATAAATAGGAGGGAGAAAGAAGTGAGAACTCAACCCTTGTGCTTGGATTAAATATTGAAGTTCTTTATCCCATTGGAACCACTTAGCCCTCAGCTGTCCATCAGCGACTCATTGGTTCTCTTGTAAACTTGAGTTTCGAATCAAGTTTACTCGTTCTAGGGTTCTTTTCTTACTGTCATTCAACGGGTGTATTCATAGCACTTTGTAATACTTTGTTTATAATAGTTAATAAAGCATTACTCGTTTGAAAAGTATTTCATTGTGTGTTATTTTTTATATGTGACTTAGTTTCAACAATTGTTGTATTTTGGGACTTACAGTGTCAAACTTAGCATGAATTATTGGAACATTTTATGTAGAGTCGAGCACACAATTTTTGAAAGATTTTGAATAATCATTGAAAAACTCTTGAAAAAATTGTACTCGAAATCTACATGTTCTTGAACACATAAAATATTGTCGTTTAAGAATATGTTCACGAACATCAAAGCTTTTTATGTGATTAATACCAAATGATATGTGCACACAATGTGTTGGATACATAAAATTGTTTTGACATAACATATCCAACAACATTAAAACTTTGATTTTGGAAAGCTCCCCCTCAAAAATTGATCCAATTGAATTGTGATTAGAGGATGTGATCCACATTTCCCTCTTTGAGGATAAGAGTTGTTGAACACACAATTTTTGAAAGATTTTAAATAATCATTGAAAAGTTCTTGAAAAAAATTGTGTTCAACGCTTTTGAAAAACTCTATTTCTTTTTTTGGCGAAGAGGTTTTTCTAAAGCATAAACTTGAGTTCATAGACGTTGAATGTCTTGACGAATCCACTCAAGTGTAAGAAGATTTATCTACTTTTGCTGAGGGTAAGCGCACTAAATCGTACACTCCCCCGTGAATATCGATCCGGGTTGCAATCTGAAAGTGATTACAAGCCATAGTGTTGAGCTCAAAAACATTGAATGTTTTGTGACAAGCTCAACCCGAGATAGATTGCTCTACCCGTTGTTGGAAAAATTGTCCAAAATAGACATTTTCCTTTATTAAAAGAGGAAATGACATGTTTTGAAAAATATTTACAACTTTCATTCGAGCTTTATGTAAACACCCGTGTCATTATTGAGCGACATTTCTTGGCACGTCCATATTATCCATACTGAAAGACATGTCGAGAAGAATATTTTTGTATTTTTTGAAGGATTTTTTCATTTTTATTTTGTTTTTCTATATTTTATATTTTTGTATTTTGCTTTTCCATAGATAGATACAAGTAGATGTTTGAAATATCAATCAAGCAGGTACCTTTTCCAGAATCTCCAGGTCTGCTGGAGTCAAACATCTCATACCAGTTTGCCTAACGAGGTACTCAAACCTATCTTTCGATAGAGCTTTCGTGAACAGGTAGGCTAACTAATAATCCGTTCTGACAAAGTAAAATTCAACGATACTGCATTCAACTTATTCCTTGATGAAGTGGTATCTGACGTCAATGTGCTTCGTGCGGGAATGCTGTACCGGATTGTAGGAGATGGCTATGGCCGACTTTGAGTCACAGTACATAGGAACTTTGTCAAAGTGGAAGCCATAATCTGTGAGTTGTGTTCTCATCAAAAGAACTTGAGCACAACACGCAGATAGAGACACATACTCCGCGTCAGCTGATGAAAGTGATGTGCAATCCTGCTTCTTGGAAGACCATACCACAAGCTTATCTTGACCTAGAAACTATGCACCACCATAAGTACTTTTGAGAGTATCAAGACACCTTGCGTGATCAAAATCTGAATAGACCGTTAGAAAGAAACCGGTTTCCTTCGGATACCAGAGTCCCAAATAAATGGTATTCTTTAGGTACCGAAAGATCCATTTAACCTCCTTTAGGTGCTTATCAGTAGGTCGGGCTTGATATCGTGCACAATAGCATGTAGCATGTGTAATATCTAGTTTGCTTGCTGTCAAGTACCTGAGGGACCCGATCATTGAGCGATATCGCGTTTGATGGTAATCCCTCTAAGTCAGCATCTAGGGATGTGGTTGATAATTGTGTCCCAACAGGGTCACATTAGGTCATACCATGCTTTTTGATTATCTCTTGACAATACTTAGCTTGGTTAATAAAGATACCACTTGGGGATTGGTGAACATGAATTCCTAGAAAGAATTTTAGTTCGCCCATCATTGACATTTCAAATTTGTTGTGCATAAGTTTTTCAAACCATTTTGAAAGTTTTGGGTTTGTAGACCCGAAAATAATGTCATCGACGTAAATCTGCACAAGCAAAATGTCATCCCCAGATTTATATATGAACAAGGTTAGATCAATGGAACCTTTTGAGAAACCTTTGGATACCAGAAATTTCGAGAGCTCATCGTACCACGCCCTTGGAGCTTGCTTGAGTCCATAAAGTGCTTTGTGGAGACGATACACCTTGTCAGGTTAATGAGGATTGACGAATCCTTCTGGCTGAGTGACATAGACTTCTTCTTTCAAAGGACCGTTAAGAAACGCCGTCTTTACGTCCATTTGATAAACGATGAATCCCTTATGTGTAGCATAAGCTAGAAAAATCCTGATCGCTTCAACTCGAGCTAATGGTGCAAATGATTCTTCAAAATCAATACCCTCTCTCTGTCCATACCCTTTAGCCACTAGCCTAGATTTATTCTTGATGTTCGTGTTTTCTTCATCCATCTTGTTTTTCCAGATCCATCGAAGATTTAAAGGTGTTACATCGCATGGTCTGTCAACAAGTTCCCAGACTTTAAGTATTTCAAATTGTTGAAGTTCATCCCTCATAGATTCAATCCAAGCGTGATCTGCCAAGGCTTCTTTAGTATTTGTTGGTTCCGATGTACTCACGGAGAGTGCGAACATACAAACATCACCATCGGTTTCAAGTTGTCGTCTTGTACATACGGGCTATGAAGGGTTTCCAATTACGTAAACCAAAGGATGATCTCGGGTCCAATGATGTGTTGAAGGATGTCGTTGATAGAATGTATGCATATTTGATGGATCAACATGGCGAGTAGAATACTCTCCAGTTTCGTGTATCGGTGTACCGAATGGGTTGATAAAGCGTCATCGTCAGATAATGCATCGTCTGCTTGATTTGTGTTCTTTGGAGCAATGACAGTATTTGTGGATGTTGTAGGATCGATTGTTGATGTGATATTCTGAGGAGATAAATCTGCAGCAACCGGTGTTGAAGTAGATGAAGTTGTATCCTTTTGTTGACGATGATCGATATCATCATTCTTATCATGAGTGACAACGGAAGACTTCGATACAACATGTTTCTCCCCCGTGAAATATTCAACATACATTGGTCCATATAACATTTCCAACTCTTCAAGTGTCGTGTCCACTGTCATATCAGCTCTTGGAACACTTTGGGGAACCAGCTTTGAACTTGACGGTTCATTGTTGTGGTCTTGAGTTCCGAGTTCCGTGCGGTTGTGAATGAAAGTCGTTTGTCGTTGTGGATCGGGACTTAAACTGCTTTGTTCAAGTGCCATCTCTTGAAATTCATCAAATCTGACATGAATAGTCTCTAAGATCAATTTTGTTCTCTTGTTGTAAACTCTATATCCCTTAGACTGAGTAGCATATCCCACTAGAATACATGCATCGCCTTTCTCTTTCATCTTATCCAGATTTTCACCATCTCGGATAATGTAACACGTACATCCAAAAATGTGAAGGTGTTTGAGTGAAGGTTTGCGATCATTAATTATGTGATATGGTGTCTTTTCGTGTCGAGGAATAATTAAGGAACGGTTTTGTGTGTAGCATGCGGTTGACACGGAATAGTGGAAGATTTGAAGTGGATAATAATGTTCGAGCAGCCTCAACCAATGTACGGTTTCGTCTTTCAACAACGCCGTTTTGTTCAGGTGTTCGAGCAATAGGTGTTTCATGTTCAATTCCTTCGGATTCAAAGTAATTCTGCAGAGTTGAATTCAAGAATTTTGTGCCTCTGTCAGTACGTACCACTTTAACTTGAGCTTGAAGACCACGTTGTATCTGCTTAAGGAAGTTGATGAGAGCTTCAGGTATTTCATCCTTGGATCTCAAAAAGAAAGTCCAGGTATACCTTGAGTAATCATCGACAATTACCATAACGTATTTCTTCCCATTGATACTTTGAACACGCATGGGACCACACAAATCGATATGAAGAAGATATAACCGTCCTTTCGAGCTTGGTGTAGTCTTTGTTTTGAAACTAATCCGTTTAGCCTTACAAAGTTCACAAGAAGAAAAAAGATGATCCTTGATGAATTTTAAGTTGGGAAGGCCTCGCACAATATCTTTCTTGGAAAGCAGGTTGATGGTATCAAAGTTAAGATGAGATAATCGTTGATGCCATAACCAAGCTTGAGTCGTTGAGGCTTTAGCCATGAAGCAAATTAGAGTTGTTGAAGTGGAGTCTTGAAGTGAAATAGTGTAAAGATCAGTACCCCGTGAACCAGTGAGTAAGTCATTCCCATCATAATCACGAACAAAACATGACTTCTTTCTAAATGAAACTTCCAAATCCGCATCATAGAATTGACCAACCGAGAAAAGATTATGATTGAGCCCTTCGACGTAGTATACCCTTTTGATCGTGATATTCCCCTGAACCAAATCTCCGTAACCTAGGATCGGTGCAAATTGATCATTACCGAAGCGGACCGTCCCTAGGAACCTCTCCACAGAGTTAATTAGAAGCTTAAGATTCCCAGTCATGTGCTTGGTGCACCCGGAGTCCAGTATGAAGAGAATTATCTCGATTACCTGTAGAAGAATTAGAACACGATGGAGCATTTGCTAAAGTTGATACCATGTTAGTTGTGATTTCAGAGTCATTAGTTTCCCTAGTTGCAACACTTAGAGGCATACTAACGCTTGTTGTCATGTTTTCATTCCTAACCTTAGGTACCCATTTATATCATGGAGGACATTGATTAGCAAACCACCATTTCCAAGACTTGCTAGCAGACTCATATAATTCCATAATTCGGCTTCTAGACTTCTTAGGAGTGGAGTCTGATGCAATATTTTCCTTAGGGGGGGGGGGGGGGGTTGCACCAGAATGGTTCACTTTGCGCGTGGGTTTACTAGCACTAATAGGCATCGCAGGTTTCTTCTTAGGTCTAGTATCTACGCCTTTGATTTTATTCGAAGCACACATAGAATGATTAGCATTGGCACATTTTCCACATTTCACACAAACAAACTTAACATTTAAAGCATTCAAAGTCGAATCATTTAAATCGTCATTACATGCGATTGCAGACGTTTTATTCTTAGAAACATTTAAAATCCTAGGTTGGTCTTGTACTGAAGGTCTACGAAATTAATGGCCTATTCTATGTTATGGATTTGGTGGATTTAGATGGTTGATTGATTGATTAATAAAGAAGAAATGAAGGAATGAGATGAGGGATTAGAGAGAGAAAGGAGAGAAGTGAGAGAATTAGAGAGAGAAAGTGAAAGTGGAAAATATGATTAAGTGAAAATGAGAATCAACAACCCCCTCCTAACATGCTAGGAGGGGTTATATATAGCCCACCCTACATGTGGGCTATATGGACCATACATAAAGTAAATAGATCACGAGCCCATTACATAATTATCGTTGGAGCGACCGATCCTTCATAAATACGTAAAACGTATTTCCAACAATCTCCCCCTAAGGGAGGTCGCTCCAAGTTACAAAGTTCTAAATAGTCTATAACTCGTGATCTATGCTAACTAAGATGTGACCGAGACTTTATTGGGAAAAACGTATTTCCAACAATCTCCCCCTAAGGGAGGTCACATCTTTTTACAAAATCTTAAACCTAGCATCTATGCTTGAGTCTTCGATCTTGTTCTTGTGAATATGCTTGATGTGATCTTTGACTTTAGTCTTGAGCATGTTTCCTTGCCTTGACCCTGTGCATTCTTCACTTGTGATATTTGCCTCTTTGTGACTTCATGTTCCACATACTTATACTTTTAAATTCTTGAAAGCTTCAGAGTTTGATACAGCGGAAGACTTGACCTTCAGGCTTTCTTGAATTTGTTGAAGTACTAATTGTATGTAGTATAAGCATGTGGTGACGACTTCTTCTGGATTGTACACCGCAATGCCACCTTCTTGTTACGCTGCATAAGACAGTTAGCAACAAAACAATATACACGGATGAAATGGCCTTGAACATTTCATACTAATTCGGTAGCAATTTACCTCCGGTCGGTGAAGACCGTTGGACGATATTAAATATCGTACTTGTGACAGGTAGTTTCAATAAAGAACCTCCTTGACAAGATTTCGCGGGTAAACCCGTTCTCTTTACTCGACCGTCCAAAGCTGACTGCGAACGTAAAGAGTGGATCATTTGGATAATATTATCCGCATGATTTGAAGCCGTCAATTCATGTTCCTGGAACAAGTGAAGTTCAATTAAGAACCGCACCATCGTTGCTTTCCAGTTGTCACTAGCTTGATTCATAAAGAATCTTGCAAGTTACCTACCAAGTGCTTTTTGATGTTAACACTAGAAGGATTTCCATTCGTCACTGTAAATACTTAATAGTATTACTCTGAATGTTCTGGCAAGATCATTAAGATGTTGCGTAGAGGCCTGGAACGTGTTTAAATTCATTTAAGAATTAAACCACTGTTGCTTTCCAGTTATCACAAGTTTGATTCATAAAGAATCGCACAAGTCACCTACCATGAGCTTTTTGATATTCGCTCAAGAAGGATTTCCATCTTCATTGTAAATACTTTCGTATTACTCGGATGTTCAGGCAAGATCATGAAGATTTTGCGTAGGACTCTTAAGATCTTTCTTACTTTTCACAGTGTGTGAAGAAGCAAGGAATATGAAAGTGTGTCCTAATGAGATATTTGATGATCTCAAATGGCTCTAGACTCGATCGTGCATTTTGGATTTTTAGTGATCGGAGGCTGGAGAGGAGTGCCACCTTTTCAATACCAATTTATTCGGAGTGAATAAATCAATAGATAATGTGTTGTCTCCGTGTGATTAAAACAAATATCTTTTAAGAGATATCTGAGTTAGCTGGGATGGGTTGTGCCTTGCATCACTGGGTCCATGATGTCTTTCTTCAATATCAAGAATCATTAATAATGATCTCAATAGCATATGAATTGACCCGGTTTCTGCCTAAAGTTGTAAGGAGGGCTTCTTTCTTTACACCCTTTATCTTTACAATTCTTTTTCATTCTTCAACCCCTTCAATGCTTACCAATACGTCATAACTAGCACCTTGTTGTGATTGTTCCAGTGCTAACTTAAGTACTTGGTCGGCATTCAGCTACGTTCACAATCTATCTCCATCTTTCCTAAGGACTACTATTTCTAGCTATGGAATGTCCTTGGGAAGATTCCTCCGGTTCTAGAGAAATCATTGGACTTTAACCTATCCTACCATCCTTATGTCACCACAATCGTCACCGTCGTGAATAGAGATGTTTTTGGGTAAGTGTATGTCACCATGAAATCCACTTTGAAGTGCAAATCCATTTTGCTCCCCCTTAACATATGCCACGATATTCGAAAACATTTTGCACATGTCGGGATGAGCTATCACGTTAAGTCAAACCATTCATGATTGATCATATCCCATATTAAATCACATTTTCTCCCCCATATTAAAAATATTAACCCAATCGATGTTTTTAATATCAATTGATTTAATAGCATTTTAAGAAAATTTGGGAAGAAAAATGCAAATCCAATTATCTTCATGAGTTACACAAGCTCCCCCTCAAATTAATGAGGGTGTGCTGAAACGTAAATTAAATACCTTTTAAACACAAGTGTAAGGTATTTATTACGTGCAAAGATCATATATAATAATGAATTCACAAGATTAGCAATGTACGAGGTTGGACCTGAATAATGGAGAACAGCATATGAAAGAAGCACATGGTTCTTGTTCACGAATGTTGGTCACCTCGTCACGTCCCCGAGAAAATTAATTCTCGTTGTAGAGTCAAAGCTTTCCGGTGAAATGCTTGACTTGATTATGAAAAGCGGGTTGCTATCTGAAATAATAGCAAACCATTTTGAGCATGTTTTAAAAGTTTGAACTTCTGCTCGAACTTTATTTACAACCCCGTGTCATTATTGAATGACATTTCTAGGTTCGTAAATATTATCGATTCCAGAAGACATGCTCGTTTTATCAAAACGTTTTTGAACACACAATTTTGAAAGATTTAGAAAAACCTTTTGAGAAATTCTTGAAAAATTGTGTTCAAAGTTTTGAAAAAACAATTACTTGAGCTTAAGATGTTGAATATCTTAAAAGCGAGCTCAAGTCCGAGAAGTTGTGAACTTCCCGTTGTTAAGGATAAGTTACCATCGGCGATAAACTTTCCTTTTATCTGAAGGACGAGTCCTAAGCTGACATTTACTTAGAAGTCGTTTTTCATGAGCTTGAAAACTTTGACTGTTTTAAAGGAAAGCTCATGACCGAGAAAGGTTAATTTCTCGTTACGAGGAAAAGTTCTCTTATTTAAAAGATACACTTTCCTTTCTGAGCTTAAAACTTCGAATGTTTTAATACAAGCTCATGACCGAGAAAATTGAATTTCTCGTTATGAGGATAAGTTTATCATTAATGATAAACTTTCCTTTATTTGAAGTTCGAGTTACAGTCTGACATTTAACTGTAAGTCATATACACGAGCTTAAAACCTTTGAATGGTTTTAATGTAAGCTTGTGTCCGAGAAAATTTAATTTCTCGTTGTGAGGATAAGTTTATCATCGGCGATAAACTTTCCTTTATTTGAGGAACGGGTTACCATCTGATATTTAATGATAAACCATTGTGCATGAGCTTAAAAACTTGGAATGTTTTGTATATAAGCTCATGCCCGAGAAAAATGAATTTCTCGTTGTTAGGATAAGTCATCATCGGGATGAACTTTCCTTTCTTTGAGGATCGAGTTACAGTCTGTTATGTGACTGTAAGTCCTTGTTTGCAGCTTAACCATGAATCCCCTGAGACATTTGTTTCTCTGATATCTGCTTCTTCAGCAACCAAACTCTAAGAGTGTCCTTAGTTGAACGGTACACAACGATTGGACCGCTTCGTTCTTTTGGAACATCAACTTTGGTACCTGCATTCTTATTAGGAGTTTGTATACTTTTGCATGGGTTAGAGATATCTATTTTTGAAGCACGTGGGGGTTCACAGTTGGCTTTACTTGTGTCAGAGGTGGCCTGAGGGGATGATTCACTTGTCTTAGTTGGCAAACGTTTCCTTTTATAGAAAATCTTAAGTTCAGGCTTAAGTGATGTATCATCCTTTGCAATTTTCTCCCTAGTAGTCTTCGTAGAATCAGAAACTATCCTAGTTAAAGGGCACTCGTTTCCTACAAGAGTAAAAGTTCTACCAGTGGGGCGCCAAACTTTACCAAAGGGTTTGATTTTAGCTATCCACTGGGACTTAATTCTAGCACGGGAGTTCACCTCATCAAGTAATTTCTTGACACAAGCATCATGATTTGCCGTAAAGACACATTTTCTACATGTTTTACAAGTAGCATATTTAATGTCTGAGTAAGATCTAGAATCCCTAGACGATTGATTGATGCTCCTAGGATTGGACATGCTACGGTTAGCAGTGTTGGGTAAACTAGAAGGCATCTGACTAGGTTTGGAATTCCTATCTCTTACATGTGTCTTTTGCTTAGCTTCCCCAAGACCAGATTTATGGCAAACGTCATTTGAACTAGTTCTAGACGTGGTCTTGGTATTTTTAGGGAAACTAGAGGCAATCATATGATTTGGTCTTGCTAAAGCTGGAGTGATCACATTGGGCCTAGTTGCTGGAGTGACTGGTCTAATAAGATGAACCAAATCAACTTGGGAGGCAAACCGCGGTCTCGAGGATTGTGGTCGCTCGGATCTAAATGCAGTAGGTTGTCTGACAGTCGGTTGTCTGACGAACTGATTTGTAGGCGGTTTCCCCAAGATTGATGGTTTTTCAAGCTTAGTGTCCACACTAGATCCTTTAGTTTTCCTTAACTCGTTTTTCAACGCAGCTATAGCAAATACCTTTTCCTGAACTTGGGCTTTTAACGTTTCATTTTCTTTGAGCAAGTTATCTTGGGATGCCAACTTAGATTCAAGCAGTTGAATTTGTTTCAAAAAATTATCCTTTTCAGCTTTAGAATCTAGAACAGTTTGATCCAATTTTCTTTCAAGAACAACGTTTGTCTTTTCAAGTTTTTCAAAGTATGTTTCAAATTTGGCCGTTTTCTTAGAAAATTCAAGTTTGGCATCCTCAAGGTCTTTAGATTGCCGAGCTAGGATCGTTTCGAGCTCTTTAATCTTAGAATCAGAATCAGTTAACGAGGCAGTTATAAAGCATTTATCATGATGAACTGTAGCATTTTGAACACTTTCTCCCCCATTATGACTCACATCGGATGAATCATAAGTGGTATTTCTATCACTCTTGTCCATCCCATGTTTGTCATAATTAGGTTCAGAATGCTCAATATGCGGCATGTCATCAGCATATACATCATAAACCACATTACATTGTACCATGTTTGCAGGCTCTGGGTCATAAATGGGTAAGGTGTCATCAAGAGAAATCTCGTGAACATTCCCTGACGTGCCACTGGCATCATGTTGTCCTCCTGATTCTGTGCTCATGCCATCGTTAGGCTCCAAATTGTCAACCGTATGACCATTATCCTCTTGCATCTGCGTCATTGATTCTTGCACTCCATTAACATACACTTGCTGAAGTTGTGATCTTTGATATATCGAAGACGAGACCGATGACATGAGTTTCAAAATCGTATCACGGAAAACTCGAAGCTCGGTATGTGTATCTCGAAGAAACGATTGGCAAATCATTGAACTTTCAGGCTTGATGATATTAAATTGGAGGAAAGGCGTGAGGTGTGTCACAAGAGCCTTATATGCAAGTACCGATGCAGAGTGATTAAAGTTTCCATGGTTGAGTTGCTCGGCGAGTTGGGTCAAAATGGTAAAAATTGAGTCGATGAATATATGACGATCTTGTCCAAAGATTGTCACAAATTCACTCCCTCCTTGAATCCCCGAAAGAGTGACAAGATGAGACTGGAGTAGTTGAAAGGAGGTGATGCCACTTTTCTTAACTTCGTTTTGCCTTAAATACAACTCTCCCTTTTGACATGTCGAATCGAACGAATCCATTAAAGATCGATTAAAACGAAAGACCCTTAAAATTCCTCGATGGATGGTGTAAATGAAGCTCGTCACTTTGACTCGTCACGTTTGTCTTTAAATCCGGCCACAAGACTTTTAACCCGTCACTATAACTCGTCACGATAACCCGTCAAAAATTTTTCACGGTAACTTTTTAAAAAAAATATCCGCTTAACACGATTTGCCAAAAAATTACTAAATAAAATGCTAAAAATATAAAAGTGACAAAATAAAAATATAAAAGTGACAAAATTAAATTTAACTAATAATAAAAAATAAAATGTGATATTTTAAAATGGAAAATAAAATTAGAAAAATAAAAATTAACTATTAAAGATAAAAAAAAAATTTATTAATTGATTATCAAAAATAATATCCAAAAGAACAATTAATATCCAAAATAAAACTTTTTCCAAAATAAAAATAAAAATAAAAAACGAAAATTTACTTAATTTAAAACTTTTACTTAATAAAACGTTTAATAAAAAAGAAATAAAAAATCTGATATTTTAAAACTATAAAAAAATGTGATATTTTTAAAGTAGATTTAGATTAATTTAACTAAAAAATTCGAATTTTAAAATATATAAAATATAAGAAAGAAAAAAAAAATAAAAGATTGTGCGTTTGAAAGAGTTGTCAAAATAATATTTGATTGGTCAAAACGTGGCAGAAGATCTGAACTTTGGTTTCTCCGTCAAACTAAAAACAGTAAAATAAAAACGTGGCCCAATAATAAACTTCCACCGCCCCAATCCTTTCTCTTGTTTAATCCGCCCCCTTAAATTTAATCTCTCTCTCTCTCTCACATAATTTACTGCCTCCCATCTAAAACTCTCTCTCTCTCCACAAAATACTCTTCTCTCTACAATGGTGGTTCCTCGTCAAAACCTCCGCCCCCTTTTGATTTGATAACTCCTAATCTAAACCTAATTTCTTACAATCAATAAACCACACAATCATAATATCACACCCCTTTTGATGTCAATATGACAGCTTCGAGAACAAGAAGAGGCTTCAAGATCTTTTGTAAACAAAGGGTCTCGGGTAGGTATCTTTTGTCTTTTCTTTAATGTTTTTGAGTCTCTCTTCTTCTGTCGTGTCTTGCTGGTGTGGGTGGGTAGGAGTCTGTGAGAGTTTGTCGAGGTTGATTTGGTGTGATGGTCGAGAGACGAGAGGGTTTAGAGTTAGGGTGAGAATGGTTTAGAGTTGGGTAGTCGAGAGGGTGTGGAGCGGGTTGGGTCAAGAGGGTGTTTTGTTTGGTTGTTGTGTAAAGTGTGTGAGTCGAGACAGTTTAAACGAGATGTTGTGTCAAAAAGAAATTTGAAACGAGTTGTGAGTAAAAAGTCGAGAGTGTTGTGGTTTAGGCTGTCGAGAGGTGAGTTTGTTTGTGTCGAGGGAGAGGGTTTTCGAGTGTCGGGAGTAGTGTAAACAATGAGAGTCAGATGGTGTGGTTTTCAGAAAAATGAGTCGAGAGTTAATTTTTGGGAAGGTTAAAAATGGTGTGGTTTGAAAAATGAGTCTAAGGTCTTGTTTTTTTTTTTTTTTTTTTTTTTTTAGGTTTTGTGGTCGAGAGTGAGAATGGTTTGTAAAAGAGTTTGTTTGTTCGAGTCTTGTCTTTTTGGTGTTGGAGTCGAGTGTGATGGCTGTGTTTTGGCCGAGAGAATACGAGAGTATTGGTCGGGTGATACGAGAGTATGGGTTAGGGTAAAAAGAGAGAGTGTGTGTCGAGGGTGTTTGTCTGAGTCGAGAGGGAATGAGTCTTTTTGAAAAGACGATGATTTGCCCGTTTAATTTGAATATTGTTGCTTCATTCGGAAGTTTTTCTTAAAGATTGATACGGAAGTTTTTGATTCGGATGTTGTTGATCCGGAACTTCTTGATCCGGAACTTCTGGCTTGATCCGGAAGTTCTTGGTTCGGAAGTTCTTGATCCGGAACTTCTTGATCCGGAACTTTTGGCTTGATCCGGAAGTTCTTGGTTCGGAAGTTCTTGATCCGGAACTTCTTGATCCGGAACTTTTGGCTTGATCCGGAAGTTCTTGGTTCGGAAGTTTTCTGTTGATATGGAACTTTTAAAGGTTTGATTCGGAACTTAACAGTTTGATTCGGAACTTTTCAAAAACTTCATGACAGACTGACTGAAGACCCAAAGACCTTGATTAACGACAAGACTGAACAACTGGACAACTGGACAAAAAACTTTGATTTTGGACAGCAGGACTGAAGGACTGAGACCCAATAGACTTGAAACCCAGATATAATAAGGAAAATTATATAAAAAAAAACTGATATATAAAAAAAAGATTGATTATAAAAACTTAATAAAAACAAAAATTAAAGTAGTAAAATGGATTAAAAAATAAAAAAACAAAATTAAAAGTTGAATTTAAGATATGCAAACAAAAAAAGCAAACGAAATAGAAAGGATTTAATAAAAAATACAAAATTTGTTACTAAAAAACACAATAAAAAAAAATACAAACTTTGTGATAAAAAACAATAAAAAAATACAAACTTTTTATAAAAACACAAAATTAAAAAGAGAAAAACAAAAACTTTTATAAAAAAAAAACACCAATTTTTTATAAACACAAACTTTTTAAGGTTTTATATAAGAAAATTTTGATTTTTATATAAAAATTTGTGATTTTTTATCTAAAAAGTAAATAAATTTGAAGATTTGATATGATTTAACACATAAAAACACAAACTTTTTATAAAAAATACAAACTTTTTAAAGTTTAAGCATGATTAAATCAAAACCCACCAAAATCAAAAAGAAATAAAACAAGAATAAACCAAACTAACCAAGGCTCTTGATACCAATTGAAGGTCTACGAAATTAATGGCCTATTCTATGTTATGGATTTGGTGGATTTAGATGGTTGATTGATTGATTAATAAAGAAGAAATGAAGGAATGAGATGAGGGATTAGAGAGAGAAAGGAGAGAAGTGAGAGAATTAGAGAGAGAAAGTGAAAGTGGAAAATATGATTAAGTGAAAATGAGAATCAACAACCCCCTCCTAACATGCTAGGAGGGGTTATATATAGCCCACCCTACATGTGGGCTATATGGACCATACATAAAGTAAATAGATCACGAGCCCATTACATAATTATCGTTGGAGCGACCGATCCTTCATAAATACGTAAAACGTATTTCCAACATGTACTTTCTTCATCTTCCCTTGACTCTTGTTTTGCCAAACCTTTTCATTCTTTTGATTGCTCTTAAGCTGAGGCCGGCTAACACTAGCAGTAGGGACTACTCCTGTACTAAAAGACACATGTCTATTAGCGTTTCTAGAAGTCTGAAATGATTGACTTTCATTGTTATGTGTGGGTTTAGTGACCAATATATACATCCCGGTTTAATCACATTCTTGTTCTTAATGGTTTGTGCTCGAATATCCGTTTTAGGGGTAAGTTGTGGTAACCTATCCTTCCCATCCGTTTTGGGGGCAAACCCTGTAACATCCCATTTTGGTAAATGGCGGGTCACGCGTAATTATGGCGTGTCATCAAAGCATGCAAGGTAAATGTCTTAAAAACATTTATTGGCCATAAATACATAAGCCGAAATCAAATATCGGCAGTTTAAGTAGAACTCATCACACATGAATAATAGTAGTACTGGAATGGAAAAGGACTAAACAATGTTCATGAAATGAAATAAAGTAGTGAATGTAATGTAAAGGAAATGCATAAAGAAATAGAAGCCGGATAGCGTCCATCCGTATGCACGTACGATGATAAGCCTACGAACGTCCTTGCGTACCTGCCGTTTTGAGAACACGAAAGGAAAACGGCTGGGCATAACGCTCAGTGCGCGGATATAAAAGCATAGCATGAACAATATAAGCATATAAGACATATAGCAGCAGAAATGAATAAGTCCTGGAAAACCTGGTTATAACATAGTAAAACTGGTTTTATAGTTTGAAAATCCATATGTTTATCTTTTAAAATCTGTTTAACTGGTTATCCATTAAGCAAATATAGGTCATGAAATATCAACGTGCATGAATACTTAGAGGGGTGACCTCATCATGCAATTAGAGGGGCTGCCTCTACTTAATATAAGTCTGGGTAGGAGGGATCAACTCCTTGTGAAGGATGCAAGGCACACACCTCATTCACCTGATAATACTGCTAAACATGTAAACTAGGATGCACCCATACGCCCCACATGATAATATAATAATGGCCAAAATCTGAAAGGGACGCCACGAGCAATCACTCCACCGTGGGGAAGTCATAACATTGGTGCCTCCAATGTCATGGTTATGGTACCTCCATAACTAGGTAAAACTGGTCATGCATGTATATGGCTTAGGCATTTAAAACTAAACATAAACAATTCAAAAACATATAAAACATATACTGGGAAAACAGTTGGCTGCATACGGGGAATCCTAATAAGGAAGAATGTCCATACTGAAGAACGGAGAATCCGTACCTTGTGTCCAGTGAACGGAAAAGATGAACGAAGGGAATCCTACTCCGATCTCACTAATGCTACATAAAAGGATACGTGTATAAGTATACTGTTTACTGCGTACGTAATCTGATTATAATATGGCTTGACTTGTTTATATGTTTTAGTCTTGTTACACTGATTTTAATATTATACTGCTTTTATCATGTGTTTTAAGTCTTCTGATTAAGTATTAACTGATATTCTTGTTTTATTACACTTGTAGTGTAATAATAAGTAACTTTCTAAAAATAGCAGGTTACCTAAAATAGAAAGTTTCCAAAAATAGAAAGTTTCCAAAAATAGATTAACTGCTTAAAATAGAATAGTTTCTAAAAATATAAAGTTTCCAAAAAATAGTAAGTTTCCTGAAATAGAAAGTTTTTGTATTTAGAAATAAGTTGAATTAATAAGCTAATAATATAAGCTTAGTTCTACTTGATTAATATTCTAGGTCATGTGATTAAATAGTATAGTTTATTAATTACTACATGTGAATTAAATAAACTATAGGTTAAAGATTTAATTAAATATAAGCATGATTTAATTAAACTAAAGTGGTTAAAAATACTTAGATTAAATCATGTATTAATATCTATATTAACATAACCTAAGTCATGGAAATTAAGTAATTATAACTCATATTTTAATAATTAATTAATTACTATAGTTTAAAATAAATAATAAATACTTAGGTTAAAGTTCATGTATTATTAATAATAATAATTAACCTAAGTCATGCCCAAATTAAATTAATTATATAACATGTTTAATTAATTTAATTAACCTTGTAAATAATAAACTTGTAAAATAATCAAACTTGTAAAATTAATTAAGTCGTGAATCGTGTTCTATTTTACTAAGCATGTCGTGAACCGTGTTCGTGAACCCGTGAACCGGACCCGTGAACTGGCCAAACAAACGCACCCTTAACAGTGGCTAACCGGCTTGGCCGGTTGCCACTGTTTAAGCCACCGGCTGTGCTGGTGGTTTCCCCTGGTTTCTCGGCTGGGCAAAGTTCCCACCGGCTAGTCGGTGGTTCCCCCTACTGACGCGGCTGTGGTTCCCCCTACTTTCCTTATTTAGCCACCGGCTTAAGCCGGTGGTGGTTTCTTGTTTTTAGCCGAGACCCACACAAACCAAACACACGCCCCGACGCATGTCGGGGTTTCCCTTGTTCTTGCGGCCGAGACACAACACACAACACCGAGACCATGGGGTCTCGGTTGGTGCGAATCAAAACAAGCCGAGACCATAGGGTCTCGGTTTCCTTGCGTCGGCCGAACAAACACCCCTAAAAACCATGATTAATTTACCCCCCATGATTAATTACATGATGATTAACTTGTTTTTATATAACCTATGATTTCATGTGTTATACTTAATAAAAACATAAAAAGAAAAGGGGTTAATGATTTACCGAATACGTGAACGATGAAGATGGGAAACACAAACAATCTTGCAAGAAGTGATCACCAAAATCAACCACACACACCCTTTTTGTGTGTTCTACCCGGCGGCCAAGAGAGAGCAAAAAGAGAGATTAGGGTTTTCATGTTTTTCTAATTTTTGTTATTATGAACATATCTTTTCCTTATTCTTGTTTTGGTAAAAATCAATATGGGCTAGGCCCTTGTCTTTGTTTCTTGTCGCGGGTATGTGAGGCCCACAAGGGGAAACCCATTGTTTTCCGTGTCTAAATATTATACGTGTTCTCGTGTCGTGTTTACCTGATTTAATTAGTTATCGCCCGTGTCTTAATATATTCTTATACACAATCGTAATAAATACTACGTAAATACTTATAATGTGTTCGTGATTATTTATGTTCATGATTTCATGTTCGTATGTTCGTGATTATAATTATTGTTGAAATAACTATCGTGCATTAATACGTATTAAATACTTATCGTGTAATAATACGTACGTAATACTTGTAATTAACATTCATGAAACGTAAACATGTTATATATGGTAAGTTTTAATCATGTGCGTACGATTATAGATGTACTGTTCATGGTAAAAGCATGCGGGTTTTACAACTCTTCCCCCTAAAAAGAATAATTTGTCCCCGAATTATAGATAAAATAACTGGAAAAGGAACATACCCGAATTCAAAACTTGAAATGAGGGTAAGAAGTTCGGATAGACTCCTCGGTCTCCCAAGTAGCTTCCCGCTCGGTGTGATCCCTCCAAAGGATTTTGACGAAAGGAATCGTCTTCTTCCTCATGATCCGTCCTTGTCTGTCAAGAACGCGTTCGGGTTCCTCTATGAAGGTAAGATCTTCACGTATTTGATCAAGTGGATACTGAACCATGTGAAGAGGATGGTAATTGTAACCCCAAACTAGAGATACATGGAAAACGTCGTGAACGTGTGAAAGCTGCGGAGGTAACGCTAAACGATAAGATACTTCACCAATCCGCTCAATAATGTCAAGCGGTCCGATGAATCTAGGACTGAGTTTTCCCTTGACTCCAAAACGTTTCACACCGCGTGCCGGTGATACCTTGAGAAATACATGATCTCCAACCTTGAAATGTAAGTCTCTATGATGCTTGTCTGCATAACACTTCTGTCGTGCACGAGCTTCTTGCAACTTCGCCTTAGTTACTGCGACCTTCTCATTAGTCAACTCTATCATCTCTGGACCCTCAAGTGTACGCTCACCAAATTGATCCTAGTAGATTGGGGCGCGACACTTTCTGCCATACAACATCTCAAATGGTACACACTTGATGCTTGTGTGCCAACTGTTGTTGTATGCAAACTCTACAAGATAGATATAATCATCCCAATATCATGTCCATTCTAGTGCACATGCGCGGAGCATGTCTTCTAGTGTCTGAATAGTCCGCTCCGAATGTCCGTCTATTTGTGGATGAAAGGTCGTGCTAAGCTTAAGCTTTGTACCCCAAGCTTTTTGCAGACTCTTCCGGAATCGCGAAGTAAAACGAGGATCTCTGTCCGAGACGATACTGGATGGAGCACCATGAAGTCTCATGATCTCCTTCTAATATGTGTCAGCGAGTTTACTGACCGAATCGTCTTTGGGAATAGGTAAGAAATGAGCTGACTTCGTAAGTCAATCAACAATGACCCAAATTGCATCGTGTTTCCTCTTAGTCTGCGGAAGGCCGGTAACAAAATCCATGGTGATTTTGTCCCATTTCCACTCTGGAATGTCTAACGGTTGTAGGAGATCGCTAGCTCGCTGATGCTCAATCTTAACCTGCTGATAGGTAAGACATTTGGAAACGTAGGTGGCAACATCCTGTTTCATACCGCTCCACCAAAAGTATTGCTTGATGTCGTGGTACATCTTGATCGAACTAGGATGAATGGAAAATGGGGAGCTATGAGCTTCATCTAACAATGCTTCCCAGAATTCTTGGTTGTCGGGAACACAAAGTCTCGTTCCCTGCCGTCTTCGTCTACACGAAATTCTGTTTGCTTCTCCAAGTTTTGAATTATCGCCCAGATTTCACCATCGTCCTGTTGAGCTTCCTTGATCCTAGAGAGTAATTCAGGTTCTACTCTAAGATTAGCCCAGTACCCGTGTTGTCCTCGTACCATGATTTCTATGTCTAGTCGCTCCAAATCCCTTATAATATGCTCCTTGATTTTAATGTTGTTGATCATGCCCGACTTCCTGCTAAGAGCATCTGCTACTACATTTGCTTTGTCGGGATGATACTACAGATTTAGGTCACAATCCTTCAACAGCTCTAACCATCTCCTCTGTCTCATATTTAGCTCACGCTGGGTGAAGATGTATTTGAGGCTCTTGTGATCTGTGAAGATATCACATGATTCGCCATACAAGTAATGCCTCCATATCTTCAGTGCAAACACGACTGCTGTAAGTTCTAAGTCTTGTGTAGAAGTTTGCTTCATAAGGCTTAAGCTGTCGTGATGCGTAAGCAATCACTTATCCCATGTTGCATGAGAATACAACCAAGTCCCTTCCCTGAAGCGTCACTGTAACTTTAAAATCCACCTGTACCAGATGGGAGAGTAAGAATAGGTTCAGATACTAACTTCTGCTTCAGGTCTTCAAAGCTCTTCTCTCTTTCCTCCGTCCAGACGAATTTATCCCCTTTCCGCATCCGTTTGGTCAATGGTAGTGCTAAACGGGAAAAATTCTCTACAAATCTGCGATAGTAACCAGCTATGCCTAGAAAGCTGCGAACTTCAGTCGCGGATGTCGGTCTTGGCCACTTGGTAATAGCCTCAACCTTTGATGGATCCATGGTTATTCCGTCTGCGGATACAATATGACCTAGAAATGCCACACTAGTCAGCCAGAATTCACACTTGGAGAATTTAGCATACAGCTGCTTCTGGCGAAGAATTTGTAATACCATACGAAGATGGTCTTCGTGTTACTCCTTGGACTTAGAGAATATCAAAATGACGTCAATGAATACTATGATGAACTTGTCCAGAAATTCATGAAAGATTCTGTTCATCAAATCCATGAAAACAGCTGGAGCATTGGTAAGGCCAAATGGCAAGACTACAAATTCGTAGTGTCCATAGCGTGTACGGAAAGCAGTCTTGGCGATGTCCTGCTCTTTAACCCGTAACTGATGATAGCCCGACCTTAGATCAATCTTAGAGAAATGCTTGGCCCCTTAGAGTTGGTCAAACAAATCGTCAATGCGTGGTAAGGGATATCTATTCCTGATGGTGATTTTGTTGAGCTCGCGATAATCTATGCAAAGGCGCATACTGTCGCCTTTCTTCTTCACAAATAAGACCGGTGCGCCCCATGGAGATGCGCTAGGTCGAATGAAGCCTCGTTCTAGAAGTTCTTGCAATTGATCCTTCAACTCTTTTAGCTCAATGGGAGCCATGTGATATGGAGCCTTGGAAATCGGCACAGCTCCTGGGATGAGCTCAATATTAAACTCTACTTCTAGTGCAGGTGGAATGCCCAGAAGTTCTTCTGGAAATACGTCTGGGAATTCTAACACTATTGGCTGATTCTGGGTCGATGTAGATTCAGCGTCCATGTCATGAACAGTAGCTAGATAGCCCTCGCAACCATGTAAAAGTAATGCACGTGCTTGCAAAGTCGAGATGATTTGTACAGACCTTCCGGGTATGAACCCGTTGTGAATGTACTTTGGTGCATTAATATCACCAAATATGACCCGATATGAGTGGAATTCGATGGTGGCGTGATGTTAGGATAGCCGATCCATGCCTAATATCATGTCAAAATCGCACATATCTAACGGAAGTGCGTCTACTGGACGAATCTTGTCGTCAAACTCAAGGGGAAGACTCTTGTACCCATGTGTAATGCATACAGAGTCTCGTAAGGGCGTATAAATGTTTAGACATTTCCTAATGGCATCGGGGATATCCTAACAGTTTTGGCAAAAGTAATGGAAATGATCGAATGAGTAGCACCCGTATCAAATAGTACACATGCATCTCGACCATACATATATAAGATCCCAGTAATGGTACCTGTGGACTTAGCAGCCTGATCGCGCGAGTTCGTGTACACTCGCCCAGAAGTAGGAGGTGGCTTGCTATTGGCATGTCCAGATGTGCCCTCTATCTCGCCTTTACGACAGTCCTTCATGCGATGGCCTGACTGACCACACTTGAAGCAAGCTTCGCTGTCACGGCGACATGGCCCTGGGTGCCTACGGTTGTACGTGGTGCAGAGAGGATGAGTATATCCCCCAACAGGAGCCCTTGCTGGTTGGGAGCCTGTTTAACAAGAGTATACATAAGACATGGTTTATGGATATAATTTGGACAATGCGGAAAAAATTATAGACATAATACCAGTGATAGCTGGACGGTTAGGCTGGGAACCTCTGCGATCCTGCTCCTTTCCGTTTCCATGATTCCTGGTAAGAGATGCTTAAGTGTCAGAATCGAGTCCATGAAACATATGCATAATAGTTGAGTAAGTTTAGGGACCTGCTGCTGTTGGAGTGGCTGACATTGCCACGGTAATGATCATTACTGTTGCGCCTGTCCTAAGCAGAACGGTCATGAGTTTGACTGTTACCCTTGTGCTGACTCTGTTGAGGCTGAGTGGCCGGTTAGGACCGGTCCCCAGTTTTCTGCCTAAAAGATGCAATTGTTTATAGAGAGATAAATATTTGGTATAATATGAAATGAATTGAATGATCACGGCTGAATGATAATATATACCTCTTTTCGGGTCTCTCTGCTTCACCGAACTCATCTCTCTCATGCAGCATCTCCAACTTACGTGTTGCATCAGCTACTTGTGCCACCGTGTTGAAGGTAGCACACACCAAGTTGTTGGCAACCGAGGTACAGAGAGCCCAGCGAAAGTGGTAAGCTTGCTCTTCGGCCGTACCTGCTGTAGTGCCAAGAAAACCAGCCAGAAGGAGAAAACGCTGCATAAACTCATTGCTGTTCTCCCCAGCTCTCTATCTGATTCCATGGTACTCCCTCTTCAGTTTGTCATGCTCAGCCTTAGGAAAGAACTGTCCCATCACCAACTCCCTGAACTGAGCCCAAGTTAAACCAGCCACCCAAGCATCACCTCCCTCTGACTGCTTCACCGACTTCCACCAACCTAACACGTCGCCTTCGAACTTGTAACAGGCCAACCTCGCCTTGAAAACGGGGTCACAGCCCATTGCATCAAAGATCTTCTTGATATGAGCCAGTCTGCTCTCAGCCTCACTGAGCTTGTCAGTCTTCTCGAAAGAACGCGGGCGTTGCTTATTGAAACGCTCCAACCATGTGATCAATGTGGCTGGAGGAGGAGGAGGAGGAACTGGGTGTTGTTGTTGATTGTTGGAAGCTTGCACCTCTGCTCGGATTTCATTCCTCAGTTGAGGAAGCATGGCTTGTAATGCAGCTTGGACTGCTGCATTGAGTTGTTCTTGCTCACGCGTGAGAACCATCTGACAGTATAAAACAAATGCAATATAAAACCTTGTTAGAACATAATATACATAATCATGAAAAAACATTTATGCAATAACCATGAAAAAAAAAATTATGCGTGAAAATAGTGCATGGACGCATGATGCAGTTTGTAAAACTTTTATGTGCGAAGGTAAACGCCTATGGTCAGTTTACCAAAAACAAAATGACAGGGCGCGGGGACGCCAATGGGTCAGTCCCAAAGTTAAAAGTTTCGATAAAATCACATGCGACTAATATGGTCAGTCCTGTACCAACCATTACTAGTCAAAATTCCTGTAACAAATGACATATATATATATATATATATATATGAAAATATGCATGCAGGAAACAAACTGTCAGTTCTAGGAAGACCATGATGATTACCCACTAATCACAGGTCATGTTTTTAGAGCCTACAGGTCGAAGCCTTGGCTCTGATACCATAATTGTAACACCCCATTTTGGTAAATGGCGGGTCACGCGTAATTATGGTGTGTCATCAAAGCATGCAAGGTAAATGTCTTAAAAACATTTATTGACCATAAAGACATAAGCCGAAATCAAACATCAGCAGTCTAAGTAGAACTCATCACACATGAATAATAGTAGTACTGGAATGGAAAAGGACTAAACAATGTCCATGAAATGAAATAAAGTACTGAATATAATGTAAAGGAAATGCATAAAGAAATAGAAGATGGATAGTGTCCATCCGTATGCACATACGATGATAAGCCTACGAACGTCCTTGAGTACCTGCCGTTTTGAGAACATGAAAGGAAAACGGCTGAGCATAATGCTCAGTGCGCGAATATACAAGCATAGCATGAACAATATAAGCATATAAAACATATATCAGCGGAAATGAATAAGTCCTGGAAAACCTGGTTATAACTTAGTAAAACTGGTTTTATAGTTTGAAAAACCTTATGTTTTTATCTTGTAAAATCTGTTTAACTGGTTAACCATTAAGCCAATATAGGTCTTGAAATATCAACGTGCATGAATACTTAGAGGGGTGACCTCATCATGCAATTAGAGTGGTTGCCTCTACTTAATATAAGTCTGGATAGGAGGGGTCAACTCCTTGTGAAGGATGCAAGGCACACACCTCATTCACCTGATAATACTACTAAACATGTAAACTAGGATGCACCCATACGCCCCACATGATAATATAATAATGGCCAAAAGCTGAAAGGGACGCCACGAGCAATCACTCCGCCGTGGGTAAGTCATAACATTGGTGCCTCCAATGTTATGGTTATGGTACCTCCATAACTAGGTAAAACTGGTCATGCATGTATATGGCTTAGGCATTTAAAACTAAACATAAGCAATTCAAAAACATATAAAACATATACTGGGTCAATAGTTGGCTACATACGAGGAATCCTAATAAGGAAGAATGTCCATATTGAAGGACGGAGAATCCGTACCTTGTGTCCAGTGAACGGAAAAGATGAACGAAGGGAATCCTACTCCGATCTCACTAATGCTACATAGAAGGATACGTGTATAAGTATACTGTTTACTATGCACGTAATCTGATTATAATATGTCTTGACTTGTTTTATATGTTTTAGTCTTGTTTCACTAATTTTAATATTATACTGCTTTTATCATATGTTTTAAGTCTTCTGATTAAGTATTAACTGATATTCTTGTGTTATTATACTTGTAGTGTAATAATAAGTAACTTTCTAAAAATAGCAGGTTTCCTAAAATAGAAAGTTTATAAAAAAAGAAAGTTCCAAAAATAGAAAGTTTCCAAAAATAGATTAACTGCTTAAAATAGAATAGTTTCTAAAAATTAGAAAGTTTCTAAAAAATAGTAAGTTTCCTGAAATAGAAAGTTACCGTATTTAGAAATAAGCTGAATTAATTAGCTAATAATATAGGCTTAGTTTACTTGATTAATATTCTAGGTCATGTGATTAAATAGTATAGTTTATTAATTACTACATGTGAATTAAATAAACTATAGGTTAAGGATTTAATTAAATATAAGCATGATTTAATTAAATTAAAGTGGTTAAAAATACTTAGGTTAAATCATGTATTAATATCTATATTAACATAACCTAAGTCATCGAAACTAATTAATTATAAGTCATGTTTTAATAATTAATTAATTACTATAATCTAAAATAAATAACAAATACTTAGGTTAAAATTCATGTATTATTAATAATAATAATTAACCTAAGTCATGCCCAAAGTAAATTAATTATATAACATGTTTAATTAATTTAATTAACCTTGTAAATAATTAACTTGTAAAATAATCAAACTTGTAAAATTAGTTAAGTCGTGAACCGTGTTCTATTTTACATAGCATGTCGTGAACCGTGTTCGTGAACCCGTGAACCGGACCCGTGAACCGGCCAGACAAACGCACCCTTAACAGTGGCTAACCGGCTTGGCCGGTTGCCACTGTTTGTGTAAAACAGCCACCGGTTGTGCCGGTGGTTTCCCCTGGTTTCTCGGCTAAAGCCGCCGGCTGGGCAAAGTTCCCGCCGGCTAGCCGGTGGTTCCCCCTGCTGTCGCGGCTGTGGTTCCCCCTGCTTTCCTTATTTAGCCACCGGTTTAAGCTGGTGATGGTTTCTTGTTTTTAGTCGAGACCCACACAAACCAAACACACACCCCGACGCATGTCGGGGTTTCCCTTGTTCTTGCGGCCGAGACACAACACACAACACCGAGATCATGGGGTCTTGGTTGGTGCGAATCAAAACAAGCCGAGACCATGGGGTCTCGGTTTCCTTGCGTCGGCCGAACAAACACCCCTAAAAACCATGATTAATTTACCCCATGATTAATTACATGATGATTAACTTGTTTTTATATAACCTATGATTTCATGTGTTATACTTAATAAAAACATAAAAAGAAAAGGGGTTTAATGATTTACCGAATACGTGAACGATGAAGAATGGAAAACACGAACAATCTTGCAAGAATTGATCACCAAAATCAACCACACACACCCTTTTTGTGTGTTCTAACCGGCGGCCAAGAGAGAGCAAAATGAGAGATTAGGGTTTTCTTGTTTTTCTAATTTTTGTTGTTATGAACATATCTTTTCCTTATTCTTGTTTTGGTAAAAATCAGTATGGCCTAGGCCCTTGTCTTTGTTTCTTGCCGCGGGTATGTGGGGCCCACAAGGGGAAACCCATTGTTTTCCGTGTCTAAATATTATACGTGTTCTCGTGTCGTGTTTACGTTATTTAATTAGTTATGTTCGTGTCTTAATATATTCTTATACATAATCGTAATAAATACTACGTAAATACTTATAATGTGTTCGTGATTATTTACGTTCATGATTTCATGTTTGTATGTTCGTGATTATAATTATTGTTGAAATAATTATCGTGCATTAATACGTATTAAATACTTATCGTGTAATAACACGTACGTAATACTTGTAATTAACATTCATGAAACGTAAACATGTTATATATGGTAAGTTTTAATCATGTACGTACGATTATATATGTACTGTTCATGGTAAAAGCATGCGGGTTTTACAAACACAGATTTTGCAAATGAAGAATTTGAGAAAACAGATGGTTTTCCCAAGACAGAAGGTTGAGTCGCTTTATACGCATTGGGTTGTCTAGCAACGGGTTTTTTAACTCTAGGTTACACTATGTTCCCACCCATCTTAACAACGATTTTCTTCAACTCTTCGATTGCTATGTCTTTTTCTTGTAACTGAGCTTTCAAATCCGTAATTTCCAAACACTTTTCATTCATTTGTTTAAACGTTTTGGAGAGTTTTTCTGGCAAGTTGTTATCTTGTGGAAAACGACCAACATCTTTTTGCAAAGCAAGTTCAAGATAATGACAATGTTTTTGAAGGAAATCTGTTTTGTGTTGAAGTAACTCAAAAGCCTTTTTATCAACATTTTCTTTACGTTTCGAAAGCTAAGTTTCAAGTAGTTCACTCTTTAATTTTATCAAGATATTTGCATGCAACATCATAATATTCATCTATATCAGCACAATATTGAAGAGTAACACACAAAATATCTTTGGAGAGACATTCATCCAAGAGTATATCATAAACGTTTGAAAAATATGATTTGTCATTTTGAAGTTCCTCAATTTCTTTTTCAAGAGACTCAACATATTTTAAATCATCAAACATTTCAGACTGAATTAAATTTTCAAACTCAAGAACATTTTCTTTGATTATCTTCGTGTTTGGTATTAAGAGTTCTTTCACAAGAACAGTTATGTCGTGAGGAATCTCTGTTTTCCACTTATCCTTTTGACGTTTCTCCCAATTGCTTTCAACAATGGATTGAACATTATCAATGTACTGTTTAAGAATAACAAGTGTTTTTTGACTTTTTCTTTTAGAAGCATCAAGAGGAAAATAGTTAATATATATAAAAACATTTGATTTCTTAGTGGCAAAAATTTTCTTCCATTGAATTCTCCTTTGTTTGCATTCAAGAAACAATTCCTCACGAGACTTCTATTTTTGTGGAGTGAAAAGACCATAAAGACTGTTTTCATAAGCATAATTATATGGTGTCACAAATCATGCATGAATACTAATAAGTGGTTGTGGCGTGTAACTGTTTAGTTAGACCCAAAGCCGAGTATAGACTAACCATGTATGGTTTTATGCATGATGGTTGTAGGGTGGATATATGATTCTATGTACTCACGTTAACCAAAAATCTACTCCCCAAAAGGGAGTCAATGTGAACATGTTACATGTATAAGTGTAAGTATGGGTAGACTATAAGATGACCATGTGAGTATTTGTGTGTATATTGGTATGTTGGAGTATGACTCCCTACGTGATAAGCAGTAACATGCAAGTGAAAACTAGACATTTGCGTGTGTATTCATGTATGTGTATAGGGCTGCGTATAAACATAAACAGGAACCAAAACATGTATGTAAGGTACTAAAAAGCATGCATGAATACTAATAAGTGGTTGTGGCGTGTATTGTGATAAGTGTGTATGTAGCAGCAGACGTTGAAACCTTGTATTTGTACGTGTTGCCATAAGTATGAAGGTTATATGATACCTGCATGACTTCAGTATGATCTTGAACGTTTCTTGCATGAATTTATGATATGTTAAAAATGTATAGTTAAGCCAAACATCGAATGGACCTTGGTTGTTTGTTATCATGATTATTTTGTGTGTACACTCAAACCAACAGGAAACCCAAACTGTGTATCTGTTTCTAGCATGAACAATGTGTGTTGCGTGTTAGTGTGCCAAAGAAGCTGGAGGTGAAAATATGATGCTTAAATTGTTGATTAATATACTATGTGCACCAATGCCATATATCACTGTATGTATGCGAATACGAATGTATGTATGATGGGAGAGTGGGGCTAATGTGAAAACAGAGTGAGACAACTCCCCTGCCACTTTTGACTTACCATGATGAAAACTATAATGTATACTATTTGTTTGTATGTTGCCATGTTATACATGTAAATATGACAAACCAACAGGAAGAAAATGTATAAGCTTATATGAGTCCATGTGTTATCAAAATAAGCAAGAAAATGACCCAACTTAATGTGTGTTATATATGATGTAAATGAGCAGTGACTAGCTAGGAAATGTGTAAGATTTCTTCCTGCAAACAATAGCTTGAAGGAATAGTGAAACGAAATAAGTAAGAGAAAGGAGCAAGTTGTGTATATGTATGTTCATGAATGCTATAAATAAAATAAGTACTTCCTTCCTTTGGGATAGCTTGTGAATAGCAGAGAGTGAGTACAATACTAGCTCCCAAAATAGACTAAGATGTATGTTATGTATGATGCCATGATGTATATGCAACATGTAAAGTCAAACAAATAAGAACATCCTCCCCTTTCTGGGTAGTCTGTGTGGGCAGGGGACAACAAAGCACACAAATCACATTCCTAAAATAAGTAATGATAATAAATGTATGCATGTATGTATGGTATGTGTAAAAATAAAAAAAGGACGTTAATCTTTGTTTTTCCTTTTTTTCCTTCGTGGGTATGGCTGCAAATAACAAACACTATGTCCAAAAATGTGGTGTGAACATAAAGTAACCTTTTCCATTTAATTTCCAATTGCTAGAAATGTACATGTACTAATTAAATTTCGACCAAAAGGCTACTTCGCGCTTATTTTTAACCAGCCTAAAGGGTGTGCCCCGAACATATAAAAATACTATGATAAAGTTGACTCGGTCTAGTTTATAATGCAACTTTTCGTTTGTCTTGAAGTTAAGTAACGAACTCGCAATAAATTCCCAAAGATGGTCGATTGATACTTAGAAATAATTGAAACATTACTTATATATTTTACTTGTGAGCGCTCCACTTTGCATAATTATTTACCATACATAGAGACTATATTAAAAGGCGATATTTATCAAATATCAAAGAGGTCGCGGTCTTGTTTTTATAATGAGAACCCGTTTATTTTTCGGACTATTATTTAACGAGATATCAAGACCCACAGTTGACCCCGTGACTAAAATTGTTGAACATGAAAAATGTATGAAAACATTTTTATAAATCTATAGCAACTATAAATTATCAACCAAGTGCATTGTACGTTATTATTTATTTTATTTAGCCTAAGTACGGATATTTTACTTAGGTTACTAGTAGATCGTTTGCGCATTGGTTTGCGTGCCTTGATATTCCGTGCTATCTTTGTTGATCATATTTACTGCTTCATCGAGGTGAGTTTCATAACCCCACTTTTTACTTGTTTTCTATACTTTTGGGGTGACAACATTGCTTGTTTTAAACGGATGAACATAAGTGCTAAAACTAGATACGTTTGCCTACATGATGTCTAAGTAGCGATATCCCTAGATGCTTTAGCCCACTATCGTGAACCGTTAATTACTTTGTGTAAGCGCGAATGTTATGGATAGATCTATCGGGACTAACCTCCCTATCTAATTTGGTTGTGTGGCCAAAGTTAGATACACTTACATTTGAGGATTTACAAATGCTTCAGGATAGGCATTTGCTCGGGCTCTTATTATATCTTGTTGGTTGAGGTTAACGCTTCGGTGTCACGAGCTTAGACGTAGGTGATTAATACGTATACTTTTGATTATAATTTTGTATTTGTTACAAGATTATATGCCGGTTGCCTTGAAAATCTTATGGTTCATCACACTATTTAAACTTAAACCTATGAACTCACTAACCTTTGTGTTGACGCTTTAGCAATGTTTTTCTCAGGTATCAAGACGGAGGAGTGACGTGGTTATGCATGGGAGAATTTTAATAAAAATGGTCGTGACTGGTGTATGGATATTTGGATCGATGTTAAAGTCTTTTGAAACAATGTTTTATTATGATCTTGTGTAATTCGCTTCCAAACAAGTTTATGATTTTAATTAAATGAAAACGGCTTTTAAATAGTCGTTATTTGTATCTATGTCTTGTGATAGTCATGACCGTCGCACCCCATTGTGTTACCTTACTCTAATAAATTGGGGGTGTGACAAAGCATTTTTCCTTCCTTAGCGGATAACTTGATCCCAACTTCCATCTTCTTGCAAAGCAGCATCTTTTCCTTATGATACCCATAATCTTTAACCCTCTTTGGCTGCCTACATTCCCTAGCCAGATGCCCAAACCCTCTACAGTTAAAACACTGAATCCCACTTTGTTGCACTACTTGAGTACCAACAGTTTCCCTATTTCCAACAACAGTAGCAACCCTCTGATTATCATTCCTTGCGGTATGTCGATCATACTTTGGAGGAGTCTCAGCACGCCTTCGTGTGTCATACCTTGGAGGACTTTGAGTGTAGTTGTTCCTCGTGTTGGATGATGTTCGAAGATTGTTGTTGGTGGTTCGATAGATTTTCTTGTAAGACTTCATAATGAAAGCCATTTGTTGCTTGAATTCCCTATCCTTTTGAGCTTTTTCTTCATCACTATCCTCTTCGGATGATTTCTCATGTGATGGTGATGGTGCTCTTGCAACTTCTTTGCCTGGGGATCTTGTTGAAACATGTGACTTAGAGACAATGGAAGATCGAGGTGATGATGATTGAGTAGAATAGGTATTTGAGGCATGAGAACGATAATCTGGGTATGCTGAGTGGTAGATACCAAAGCAAGTGGATTTGAAACCTTTGCAGCACGTTCAACTCGAAGTTCATTTGCCTCATTTTGAAATTGTTTCAGAATATCAAATAGCGTGTGATATGAAACTTCGTCTATTTTTTGTTGTTGTTTCACCAAGGTGACAAACCGTGTCTATTCGGGTTGAAGTTGATGTAGAAATTGGACATTGACTTGCATGGTGGAAACTTGCAAGTTGTTTCGGGTCATGTCATTCATCATTTTGTAGAATCGGGAGTAATAAGAATCAATTGATTCCCCATCCTTTGATGTAAACTTGCCAAAGTTCCAAAACATCTTAGTTTTCATGCCCTGTTTGTTAAGTGATTCACCTTGTTGCAATCTTTCAATAACCGTCCACATTTCTTTAGCAGTAGGGCATGCATCGACCGTAGAATAAATATCATCTCCTATGCCACTGAGAATTAAGTATATTGATTCCTTCTCTGCATCAAACCAAGCACGATTCTCTGGAGTGAGATCGTTTCTCTTTTCATCACGTTCATAAGCAATTTGTGCGTCAGTTGTGTCTGTGGCTGGTAAGACAAGAACTTGAACCTTTGAGAGTTTATAGGGTCCATCAAAAATACATTGCCTTAAAGCATTACCGTTAGGTTTTGTGTCAAGATAACGTAGAAAACAAGATTGCCATTGATCATATCGACCTGACACAAGCATTGGTGGTCTCTCTTTGTTACCCGCCACCATTATGTTGTTGTTCGTCACACGATATTCTGCAGTAGAATCCATCTCGATATTTTATGAAATGATGAAGTGAATATGGATCTTAAGTTGATGTGTTGTGATTGGTGTTGTCGAGAAAAAAATGTTGAAATCCCCTAAAATTGTTTTCACGAGAAACCAAAAATTCTAAAGCGAAAAAAAACACACGATTTAAAAAATTTTAAAAACACATTTTTTCGAAAATTAGTAAAGATTTCGCAATGTGGTATACAATTCCGCAATAGTGGTTGAAGGTGACACAATTCCGCAAAGTTGTGAACTAATTCCACAATGTATGAATTAATTCTGCAATGTATGAATTAATTCTGCAATGTATGAATTAACTCCGCAATGTATGAATTAATTCCGCAATCACACAAATTTCAATTCCGCAATTACTCAAAGTTCAATTCCTCAATCACACAAAGTTCAATTCCGTAATTCCCACAAAGTTCAATTCCGTAATTCACACAAAGTTCAAATCTGCAATTCCCACAAAGTTCAAATCCGCAATTCCTACAATGTTTAATTCCGCAATTCCTACAACGATTCAATTCCGCAATTCACACAAGAACATATGATTTCGCAATACTTTAGTGCACAATTCTGCAATTCTTACAAAGTTCAATTACGCAATTATCTGATGGGATTCAATTCCGCAATTCTTGGAAGGATATTACGAAATTATGGCAGATTTCCTAAAAAATAGGATCTTGATGTACTTTATGAAATTCGAGATTTCAAGCCTAAAAAGAAGCCAAACACCACAAAATTTCGCGTTTTTAACCAATCTAAGTAACCCAAATCACTACCACGCCTATATAGTTGATTTGTCTACTCACTAACACCATAAAAATGCAAAAAAAATTTGATGATCCGAGCAAAAAATTGAAGAAAACTCACAAAAACAATAGGAAAATCAAAACCAATCACGTATCTACCCCATGGCGATTGATACCAGTTGTTGTCCCTTAATTATGGATGATTAAACAAGAAATAAAGGTAGAAAATAGATGAAATATAGATGAATTCTAGAGAGAGAAAGTAGAGAGAGAAAAGAGAGAGAATGGTAGAACTTGGTGAATATTAGATTAGAAGAGAGAGAATACAAATGACCAACACTCTTCCTAACTTGCTAGGAAGGGTATATATAGTCCACCTACATGCGGGTTTGTTTATGGACTATAGTCTAATGGGTCGGGCTTTCCTTTAGGCTTTAGTTACTTATGAATGAACTTTAGCTTAAAGTTTAGCTTTAGTTACTTATGAGAATTAAGTATATTGATTCCTTCTCTGCATCAAACCAAGCACGATTCTCTGGAGTGAGATCGTTTCTCTTTTCATCACGTTCATAAGCAATTTGTGCGTCAGTTGTGTCTGTGGCTGGTACGACAAGAACTTGAACCTTTGAGAGTTTATAGGTTCCATCAAAAATACATTGCCTTAAAGCATTACCGTTAGGTTTTGTGTCAAGATAACGTAGAAAACGAGATTGCCATTGATCATATCGACCTGACACAAGCATTGGTGGTCTCTCTTTGTTACCCGCCACCATTATGTTGTTGTTCGTCACACGATATTCTGCAGTAGAATCCATCTCGATATTTTATGAAATGATGAAGTGAATATGGATCTAACTTTCTAGGAAGGGTATATATAGTCCACCCACATGCGGGTTTGTTTATGGACTATAGTCTAATGGGTCGGGCTTTCCTTTAGGCTTTAGTTACTTATGAATGAACTTTAGCTTAAAGTTAAGCCCGTAAAACACGACTAACCTACTACCTATTACAACGTTCTAAAATACGATACATAATAAATCTATGACCTATCATTCTTGTTTGACTCAATATTTTGAGGCTAACATATTTTTATCAAGGATAGGTACTTTAACCTTGTTAACAAGAAGATGTTTTGGCCCTTCACCTAAAATAGACTTTTTAGAAAGTTTAGGATTTTCACAAAAATCATCCTTTGTCCGCGGTTCTTTAGCTCCACCCGTGGTTCCATAGTCATAAAGAACCACGTAGTATACTAGAGAACCGCGTACAGGGGTACGTTTTTCTGAAAATCTAACTTGTTTTGGTTCACTAGTTGATACTTCATTAGTGTCATATCCCAACCCAAGTCTTTCCTTAGAATGAATTTGTTTGTTCAACAAATCATCAAGAGCACTAGTACCTTTCATGAACTTTTCCAATTTAATGGAGGTACTCTTGAGATCTTCATTCTCTTGTCTAAGGTTTTCACAATTTACACAACCTAAATCAACTTCTTTGTTTTTCTCAAGCTTAGCTAATTTCTCTTTTAGCTCACTAATCTCATTTTCAAGCTTAGTTCTAGTTGATTTTAGCACTTTGTTCTTTTTGATGAATTTAATGCTAAGTTTATGTAAATTATTGTATTGACCTTCTAATTCATTGACATCTAGAGAAGAACTATCATTGCTATAATATTCGGTTTCGGAATGTACCTCTTTAGAAGTGTGAGCCATAGGACATTTCTCATCATTGGGGTTGTCATCAACATCTTCACCGCTATCGCTCCATGAACCTCCAACAAACGCCTTGTGGTTTTTGTCGCGTGAAGGCTTAGGACAATCACCGATGAAATGATTCGGATCACCACATCTAAAACATTTCCTATCACCTTTATCATCTTTAGCAAATCGGTTTTTGGAGAAGGATTTCTTGTCGTTGTTTGATTGCCTCGCATATTGACCTCGTATTTTGAAGAACTTCTTAAAGTCTCTAACCGCCAAGGCATATTCCTCATCATCACTATCCGAGGAGCTTTCATGTTTGCTCCTTCTTGGCTTTAAGTGCAAGAGACTTTCTTTCTGATAGGTGTGAAAACACCCATCTTTTCTACCACTTAATTACTATAATAACCGGACCAAAACGTGTATTTTATGTCTTTTATGTCGGAATTATGCGTGGTTTGTGTTTTTGTTGTAATTTAGGACGAAATTGTGTAAAGTGGAGAAAACATGAGAATTCACGGGCATTCACGGCTTTTATTGAAGAAAAAGATGAAAGACGAAGTCGAGAAATCAAGAGTGGAAAAAGAACGGAAGTCCAAGACCAATTCTGAAGATTTATCGAAGAAAAAGTCAAAAGACGGAAGTTTATCAAAAGCCGAGAAACTCAAGTCTATTTTATTGAAGAAATTAAAGACGAGTTCAAAAGATATCCCGAGCCACAAGTCCTTAAAGTCCAAACTTAAAAGAAAGATGAGAAGAAAGGACTAATGACGCAATTAATGAAGATTAGAGGAGAAGAAGGACTTAATCCCGCAATTAACAAGAAATGAAGGAGGGGAGGAAGCTTCCTAATCCTCCCCTATAAATAGATTAGATTAGTTATCATTTGTTTTGTTGGCTAACTTGACAAATTAGCTCTTCCATTTTAAATTACCTTGCACCTTTATTTACTTGTCCAATTTAATTACCTTGTCTTGCACTTTATTACCATTTAATTCAAGTAAGTTTTCCTTTTTAATTCTTGTCAAGTTTTATCTTTATCTTGTTAATCTCATTCTTCCTTTCTTAATCTTTGTGTTGATTTGTTTATGTTCATGATCTTTATTTTTGTTGATTTATTTAAGTGGGTTTTGATTGATTTGAATAAGTTTTGTTAGTTTTATTGTTTTGGATTGATTGTTTATGCTTAATAGTTGTTTATTTGTTTGTTTGATCTAATCTTGTGCTTGATTTCGCTGTGTTTTTATTTGATCCGTCCCTTTTTAGCTTTCCTTGTTCTTAGGATCTATTACTGTTCTTACCAGACCTGTGCCCAGAACTTTCCGAATAGGTGTTTGATTAGTTTGCTCTATACGGAATTTTGTATATTCCGCATAGGAGCTTTATTCCGCGTGAGGGTTTTGTAAAGATTTCTTATTCGGAATATTTATTTATTCCGCATAGGGATCTTGAAGAAATTGCTATTCGGAACTTTTTATTCCGCATAGGGGATTTTAAGTATTGCTATTCGGAACTTTCTGAATATTCCGAATAGTGACAGTATTCCGAATAGAACCCATTATTCCGAGTAGGCTTTTATTCCGCATAAGAAATCATTCCGAATAGAGATAACTTTCCGAATAGACCAAATGTTCCGAGTAGGACTTTATTCCGAATAGTGACAGTATTCCGAATAGAAGATTATTCCGCATAGAAGTTTATTCCGAATAGGGCTAATCTTTCAGAGTAGACAATTATTCCGAATAGGAGAACATTCCGAATAGGGACAGATATTCCGAATTGCCTTTTATTCCGAATAGGAGTTTATTCCAGATAGGGAATTCTTAGTTTTTAGTTTTCTGCCTGTTCATTTTAAGCTTTATTTGCCTTAGTTTAAGTTTTAGTTTTAGTTGCGTTTTCAGTTTGCCTTAGTTAGATTTAAGTTTGCGTTATTTACTTTATTGCCCTTTAGTTTTAGTAGCACTTTTAAATTCTTGCACTTTATTTTAATTAGACTTAGATTTATTTTAATTGCACCTTTACTTTAATTGTTTTGTCCCTTTTATTTTCAAAACTACAACGACACATCTTTGTTCCACCAAAGTTCAACTGAGTCACACATAAAACATCAAGTTGTTCAATTCGATTAGATCGGAACACAACGAATATTTTTAACCTGAGTAAAATCGAGTTATCAAATGGCGCCGCTGCCGGCTCTTTTCGTAAAGATCAACAGTTTTTTGTGAGAGACACGTTGCTTTTTGGGATCCGTTCACTTGTGAGCGTTATTTTTCTTGCACTAAAATTTCAAAAAATCATAAAAATTATAAAATTCATAAAAACCATAAAAATTAAAAATATCAAAAATCCAAAAAGATTTTATCTTTATTGTGTATATATATTGTCTTTGTGTTTGGTTTTGTTTTCTTTTGCATTTTCAGGTGTATGCGTACTAGATCTTCTAATTATCAAGAGCCCGAGCCTCAAGAAGATTTAGATATGGCAGGTGTTAACAACAATAATCAACTACCGCACCTCAATAATAATAATAATAACAACAATGCTCCCCCACAGCCCGATCTTCGGACCATGGAGGAACTTTGTCAACCAACAATGTTTGGACGAGGAGGACCGATTGCGCCGATGCAAATCAACGCTCCTGAGTTTTCGTTGAAGCACCACATGATTCAGCAAGTGCAAACAAACCCATTTAGAGGATTGCCTGATGATGATGCCAACAAACACCTCGACAAGTTCATTACAATCACCCAGAGCATGAAGTTGGCTGGTGCCACTATGGATGAGCTTCGCCTACAACTCTTTCCACACACTCTATTACATCATGCCGAGAAATGGTTTGATCGTCTCCCGAAGAATTCTATTCGCACTTGGGATGACATGACTCAACGCTTTTTGTCGCGCTACTTTCCACCATCCATGGTCACAAGCCTTCGCAATCAGATCAGCGGTTTCACGCAAGATCCCGATGAATCTCTTTTTGATGCATGGGAGAGATATAATGTCTTGATCGACCGTTGTCCAAACCACAACATGCTTCCGGTCACCTTGATCGATACTTTCTACAACGGATTGACTTTTCGAGATCGTGATACGATTAATGCAGCCGCCGGTGGCACATTCATGAAAAGGAGACCCGAGGAGTGTAGAGAGTTAATAGAGAACATGACTACTCATCATAAGAACTGGGATTCCTCTGCTTCTTCTAGAAACAACACGAGAGTCAATGTTTCTTCTACCTCAGCAAACCCTGAGATGACCGAACTCACCCGCATGATGGCCGAAATGAGCAAAAGTATTACGCTTCTCGCTTCAACCCACCAACAACAACAAGTTAAAGCGGTTGCTAATCCTTGTGAAACATGTGGCGGTCCTCACTCATACACCGATTGTCCTTCAACACAAGGAAATCCGGAAAATGTGTATGCAGCTTATGGTAATTATTCACCGGAAAATTACCAAGCTAGACAACAAGGGGATAGAAATCTGCTGAGCTACCGTTCCAACAATTACCTTTCACCCGGTTTTTCTCCTCAAAACCACAATCCCGCCAACAACTACAATAGAAGCAACCAAATCCCACCTCGTGCTTCTAACCCTTATCAACCACCCACCCAACAACACCCACCCATTAATCCCGATGTTGACACAATCATGAGAACTCAAGGTGAGCAAATCAAGAATCTGCAGAGCCAAATAATTAATTTGAAAGGAGATATCTTGAAACAAGGTAATGACATCAGAACTGAGGTTCGTGATAATCTTCAATCCTCTTTCATCACTCAAACAACTGAATTGAAGAATCTGTTGGCTAGTTTCTTGCCTGACGCTCAACCTTCTTCTTCGGGTTCTCTACCTTCAAATACCGTCACCAATCCGCGAGCCAATGTGAGCGCTATAACTACACGCAGTGGAACTACCATTGTCACTCCATCTACCCCACCACCATCATCTACACCTCCTCCACCACCATGTAGCCCTACTCCTCCTACACCTAGTAATAGTGCACCACTACCGTCTCCGCCTCGTCATGACGATGTATCTCGGAAGGACCCTTCAACATCACAACCTTCACCAACTACACCTCCACCCAACCCTTATCAGCCCAGAATCCCATACCCTTCTCGCATAGGCAAGACTAACGAGCTAACCAAGAATGATTGTAATGTAATGAAATATGTGGATATGCTATCTAAAATGACCATCAACATTAGCCTTGTTGAAGCACTTTGCCACATGCCGAAATTCGTCAAAACATTCAAGGATTTGCTTAGCAAGAAGGAGAAGTTACTTGAATTAGCCAACACACGCTTAAATGAAAACTGCTCTGCAGTCCTTCTTAAAGAACTTCCGGAAAAACTTGGAGATCCCGGTCGTTTTGTGTTGTCTTGTTTATTCAACAAAACTGAAGAATTTACTGCCCTTGCTGATCTCGGGGCTAGTATTAATCTTATGCCACTCAGTGTTTGGAAAACACTATCATTGCCCGATCTCATTCCTACAAAGATGACTCTCGAACTTGCAAACCGCACTCTCGCTTACCCCGTTGGTATAGCCGAAGACGTGTTTATCAAAATTGGCACATTTACCTTCCCGGTCGATTTTGTTGTATTTGATTATGAAATGGACCCTCGTATTCCTCTAATACTTGGTCGGCCATTCTTGAGAACCGGACGTGCTTTAATAGATGTGGCCGAAGGTGAGTTAATCTTACGAGTCGGGGATGATTCTAAAATTTTTAAAATGGGGAAGCTTACCGGCAGATCTTTTGGAGGCCGAGAATCAGTGAATATGATAAATGTGCTCGATGACTTTACCGTCTATGACAATCCTCTATTCGAGTCTTCCACTGATAATCCACTCTTTGAAGATAATGTGGATGATTCTCTCCCTACTTTGGACGCTTCTCCCATTTTTGATTCTCCACCGGTCTTTGATGCTTATGAAGATGATAATTCTAGCTCAGATTCGGATGATTTTGATTGTACTTCTGAGTATCCCGAGCTGCCTACATATGATGATTTTGATAAGGCCGATACTCTCTCGAGCGATTCTTCACATGATGAAGATCCTCCGCCATCACTCGATCCTACTTTGGACGATTACTCATTCGAGGAAGATTTCTCTGAATTTCTTAACACATACTTCCCTCATGAGAGTGATGCACCTCCTTTGGACTTTGAAGATTATCGTCTTGATCCTACTTTGGATTTGAAGAGCATTTTGTCCAAGGAGAAGAAACCGGTTGACACCGAAATCCGTTGCACTTATGATTTGACACCTCTTTGTCCCACTTCTGAGGACGAGGTTGTGCTTCTTTGCGGATCTTCTTCACACTCGGCTGAGCCGGAGTGCTATTTTCCCCTGAAGGAAAAGGTGTTCGATCCCGGTATTGAAGTCTTTAAGCCATCTCAGTATCCACCTGATGCAATAAAAGGAAAAATCTTTGGAAATTTGGAAGACATGCTTGCACCGCTTCATACTTGCTTCTACTGTGCTCCATCTCTGCTTAAGGGAACCTTGCCGCTTCTCTTTTGGCTTGCCTTGTTCACCTTAAGCTCTTGCTTATTGATGGATGAAAACTATGTCTTTGATCCTGGTGGATTTGCTTCATGCTACTTCCGTTGATGATCAAGGTCGAGTCAGGCTCACGACTCGGTTAACAAAAACCAAGCGCTTCTTGGGAGGCAACCCATGCATCTATCTTTTCGCTTTCTTTATCATAAGTGTAGGGGGACCCCTTTGGATTGCTATTTCCTCTCCTCACTTCTTAATCAGGGATTCGAGCTTCAATGATCCACTCTTAATGATTCTTGACGACCCGTGATTCCGTGTTCTACTTCTTCCCGGTTCTATCCTAAACTCTTTTCGATTCACTATTTTTATATTTTCTCAATATTAAAATAGGAATCTCTTTAGTTGTCTTTTCCTTAGCGAGATTTAAACAACGTGCACAATGTCCTAAGTGTAGGGGAGTTTACTCCCACATGCTTAAACATTGAGGACAATGTTTATCTTAAGTGTAGGGGGGACTTCTATCGAAGTTAAGTGGTCTTTTCCTTGTAATTGTCTTCATTTTAACCGGAAAATCAATTTTTCGACATTTTTCAAAATTTTTGATCTATTTTGGCCTATTAGTTTTTCCCTTTTGTATAGTTATTTTCTTTCTTTGCTAGAATAAATGTTTAATAAGTGGTTTTAATTTTCAAACGTTATGAATCTTTTGACTCAATCCGAGTTTACTCTAGCTAGTATCCTTAACGTGTTTAAGTCAAGTTTTGCTAGGCTTTTATATAGGGAGCTATAAAACGCGAAAGTCTTAACTCTCACGGGTTAAGAACAAGAACTTTTCGCAAGTTCCTATAATTGATCCTAGAGAGTCGTTTATCAAGGGAACTTTAAGATGCGATTTCTAAACTTGAAAGAGTCTAAGAATTTGCAAGATCCTATAGGCGACTCGAAAACCCAAAACTTTGATTTAATAGGCTAAGTATCCACGAGTCTCATTACTTGAGATTTTAAACTGTGGAGAACGAGAGATGATAGAGCCAATTATAAGTTCAGTATTCTTTCGTGAATTTATGTGAGTTAATTATGAGCCTATTCTCCCATCGCTTGCTAATACATTTATCTGCTAATAAATAAGGTTGTACGATTTGAAAAGTTACTTAGCTTCTAGCCCCAGATCGTTTAAAAGTTGCTCGGTAATGACGAGAGTTCATAGCCAAGGCATAACTTATGAAGCGGGGCGCGAAGATTGGCGAGTCCGAAAAGGCCCTAACAAGGCATGAGGGCTATGTTTTGTTGCTAAAGATCCAAAGTGATGTGAAGAATCATTTATCAAAAATCAATATGAAGGATCGAGACACACGGCGAAAAGCAAAAACTCCCCAAAAGTCATGGAGAAGTGTATCCGAAAAGACCCTAACAAGGTATGAGGATAAATAGATCCAAGTCAATAAAGGAGGCGGATCGTTGTATATCAAAATCCAAAATAAAGATTGGAGAAAAATGAAGAAGTCGTGGTCCATATATGAAGAATCTCTCGAAAATTCCAAGTGAAGAAATTCCAATTATGAAGAGAAGACCATTATTTCATGAACGTCTCTCAAGATTTGAAGTATGAAATCGCTGCCAAATATCGGCCCGAGAAAGGTCTCAAATCGCGAACCAAGTTATGCCAAGATATGAACTTTCTGACATCCCGAGAAGCAGTTTTAAAAGATTTGGTCCTTTAGCTAACTATTGATTAAATCGTGCACTTTATTTTCAGACTAAATAATTATCGAAATAAGTCAAACAATGCATCTTCGTGATCATTCAAGACAAATAATAAAATATAAGAGATACCCATAGGAATAAGGGAGTCTAAGTGAATAATTGGCCCACATGAGTTCGTGTTAGTTTACTAACTTATAATAACAATGATCTCGTTTTTAAGCTTGGTTTGGAGAAAGTGAAAAGTTGAGGATGATGATTATTCATGACATTTTCAAAACCCAAGGTATGCTTTTAATTTCTTTGCTTTTTAATAAAGGCCAATGTGGATTGATTATTATGAAAAGTGTAAACATGCTTTGTAACTAATGCATTGCATGAGGACATTGCAATGGTCAAGTGTAGGGGATTTGATAGGTGTGAAAACACCCATCTTTTCTACCACTTAATTACTATAATAACCGGACCAAAACGTGTATTTTATGTCTTTTATGTCGGAATTATGCGTGGTTTGTGTTTTTGTTGTAATTTAGGACGAAATTGTGTAAAGTGGAGAAAACATGAGAATTCACGGGCATTCACGGCTTTTATTGAAGAAAAAGATGAAAGACGAAGTCGAGAAATCAAGAGTGGAAAAAGAACGGAAGTCCAAGACCAATTCTGAAGATTTATCGAAGAAAAAGTCAAAAGACGGAAGTTTATCAAAAGCCGAGAAACTCAAGTCTATTTTATTGAAGAAATTAAAGACGAGTTCAAAAGATATCCCGAGCCACAAGTCCTTAAAGTCCAAACTTAAAAGAAAGATGAGAAGAAAAGGACTAATGACGCAATTAATGAAGATTAGAGGAGAAGAAGGACTTAATCCCGCAATTAACAAGAAATGAAGGAGGGGAGGAAGCTTCCTAATCCTCCCCTATAAATAGATTAGATTAGTTATCATTTGTTTTGTTGGCTAACTTGACAAATTAGCTCTTCCATTTTAAATTACCTTGCACCTTTATTTACTTGTCCAATTTAATTACCTTGTCTTGCACTTTATTACCATTTAATTCAAGTAAGTTTTCCTTTTTAATTCTTGTCAAGTTTTATCTTTATCTTGTTAATCTCATTCTTCCTTTCTTAATCTTTGTGTTGATTTGTTTATGTTCATGATCTTTATTTTTGTTGATTTATTTAAGTGGGTTTTGATTGATTTGAATAAGTTTTGTTAGTTTTATTGTTTTGGATTGATTGTTTATGCTTAATAGTTGTTTATTTGTTTGTTTGATCTAATCTTGTGCTTGATTTCGCTGTGTTTTTATTTGATCCGTCCCTTTTTAGCTTTCCTTGTTCTTAGGATCTATTACTGTTCTTACCAGACCTGTGCCCAGAACTTTCCGAATAGGTGTTTGATTAGTTTGCTCTATACGGAATTTTGTATATTCCGCATAGGAGCTTTATTCCGCGTGAGGGTTTTGTAAAGATTTCTTATTCGGAATATTTATTTATTCCGCATAGGGATCTTGAAGAAATTGCTATTCGGAACTTTTTATTCCGCATAGGGGATTTTAAGTATTGCTATTCGGAACTTTCTGAATATTCCGAATAGTGACAGTATTCCGAATAGAACCCATTATTCCGAGTAGGCTTTTATTCCGCATAAGAAATCATTCCGAATAGAGATAACTTTCCGAATAGACCAAATGTTCCGAGTAGGACTTTATTCCGAATAGTGACAGTATTCCGAATAGAAGATTATTCCGCATAGAAGTTTATTCCGAATAGGGCTAATCTTTCAGAGTAGACAATTATTCCGAATAGGAGAACATTCCGAATAGGGACAGATATTCCGAATTGCCTTTTATTCCGAATAGGAGTTTATTCCAGATAGGGAATTCTTAGTTTTTAGTTTTCTGCCTGTTCATTTTAAGCTTTATTTGCCTTAGTTTAAGTTTTAGTTTTAGTTGCGTTTTCAGTTTGCCTTAGTTAGATTTAAGTTTGCGTTATTTACTTTATTGCCCTTTAGTTTTAGTAGCACTTTTAAATTCTTGCACTTTATTTTAATTAGACTTAGATTTATTTTAATTGCACCTTTACTTTAATTGTTTTGTCCCTTTTATTTTCAAAACTACAACGACACATCTTTGTTCCACCAAAGTTCAACTGAGTCACACATAAAACATCAAGTTGTTCAATTCGATTAGATCGGAACACAACGAATATTTTTAACCTGAGTAAAATCGAGTTATCACTTTCACTCTTAGTTTTCACCATTTTTAAGTCCTTCAAAATTATCATCTCATGAACCTTCAAGTTACCAATAAGTTCATCGAGTGATAATTTGGTGAGATCCTTTGATTCCTCAATTTCCGTGACTTTAGCTCTCCATTTGGGATGCAACGCCCTAATAAACTTCCTAACATTGTTCTTGCTAGAAAAACCTTCATCAAGTGCTTTTAGACTAGTAATAATAGTGTTAAATCTAGCAAATGCACTATCAATAGTTTCATCTTCTAAGATGACAAATTGTTCATATTGTTGAACAAGAAGATCGATTTTACTTTCTTTGAATTGGCTATTACCTTGGTGGGTTACTAAAAGAGTGTTCCAAATATCTTTAGCGGTTTCACACATAAAAATCCTTTCGTGCTCTTTCTTTGGTAAAGCATTATAAATCACCATTTTAGCCTCATTATTTTTAGCAAGTTTCATTTAAGTATCATCATTAGCTTTGTCAAAAGTGACTATCTCTTTAATTTTAGAAACTTCATTATATTGAAATGGTAAAAAATCACCACTGGTAATAACATGCCAAAAATCTAAATCTTTTGATTTCACATAAGTCTCAAACCTATTTTTCCAATAAATAAAACTATCGGTTTCAAAAAGAGGTGGTCTTTGCATGGAATGCCCTTCTAGATACTTGTTGGAATCCATATATCCATTCAAGTTTTAAAATACAATATATTTTAAAAAGGCTTGAGCAACCACGCTCTGATGCCATTGTAGAAACTAGAAGGGGGTTGAGTAGTTTCTTAAAATTATTTGTTAAAAATTGGTTTATAAAAATCCTTTTTCAAAAACTTAAGCTTGGGTATTTATGTGAAACCTTCTTATACACAATATGAACAAAGTATAGTGCAACTAAACTAATAATCACAAGTATAAATAATACTGAATGTAAAGAGATAAGGGAAGGAAAGATCAAACCAAACACCAAGGATTTATAGTAGTTCGACAACGAAGCTCACTCCTCGTTCCTACTCCACTCCTCGAGTACACCTTACTCGAGAGTTCACTAATCAACAAGCTTCTTAAGGTGGAGAAACCGTACACAACGTCGCTTAACCAATTTCCAACTCTAAGCTAAAAGTCGAGCCCTAATCTTAGCTAGGACCAATCTACACCAATATACTTTAAGGACTAAGTATTAACCTCAATACATACACAACTTCCAAATAGACACAACTACTTGGATCTTCACAACAATGACACAAAAATGAATAAATAAGTTTGAATCTTCAATGGATCTTTGAGGTAGACACAACACTTCAAGGATGATAGTCTTCTTCTCTTTGCACTTTGAGATGAAAAGATGAGAGGAGAAAGATTCACTTCTAAACAAGTAGTAATCAAACAAATGATCAAGGATTTGAGTGATTTAATAAGTATGAAAGAATCTGGAAATGTATGTGCAAAAGAGGTGGTTTGCAAGTCTGAGAATGGTCCACTATTTATAAGACAAACATCCAACGGCTCTATCTGCACGTGGTTCCTTATTGGAGCCCGTGGTTCCATATCGATAAGGAACCGCTATAGGTGCTAAGGAACCGCATGCACAGACTCTGCTCCTTTTTGTCTTTTAGTGGATTGGTTTGAATCTGGGGATAAAAATATCTTGAAAGGATATTCCAAACCAAGATAGAATATGCCATTTTCAAATTTCAAATTTTCAAATAATTAATTTAATAAAACATTTTCTTAAAAAGAAAATTTAATAATAAAACTTTTTCACACTTAATAAAAAGTGAGTTTTAAGAAAAGATTAAATCCTTGATCACTTAATTATAATAAGTACTTGTTTGTTCATACCTTAAGTGATAATGGTGGAAATGAAAAATACTTAAACGCAAGAATTTGTTTTTCGTTGTTTTCGTAAATGCTTGTTTTTACATATTGTCGTAATCGAAATAAAGCGAGACAGGAAAATGAAAGTAACATTTTTAGGCATCATTGCATTAACAGTGTGTAAAGAGGATTTTTGTGTTCGAGAATACCAACACAGTTGTTAAGGGAAATCTTTCCTTCATTTATGCTAAAATCAACGTTGGATGCGGCCATGACGGTGAATGTTTGGTTTTCTGATGAAGACGTCATTGATGATTGAGTGAAGTTTTGGAGGATTTGAGAGAGAAAGATGAACAGTATGTGTGTGTGATAATGAGTGAATAATGAAAAAAAAGAGTCAATGGTCAGTAAAGGGTTTTTGCCGTTTTCCAATGACGCATTAAATGCAAAGTATACATTTTGAGAAAACCGTGGGACCCCTTAACCCTTCATGTGATCTTTGTCACATTGGAAAGCCCGAAATTTGTTGCAATTAAAAGGAAATCATTTGACTTAAATAATGGAATATATCAGTTCCCATTGGAATGTAACTACCTCGTTACATTCAGTTCCCTTAAATGCCCAGAGACAGAGATCACTTGTCAGACTTATTTCCTAATATTGAGCATACCCAGCTCAGCAACCAGCCTAGTAAAACTTGGCTCAGCTAGAGGCCTGGTGAAAATATCAGTGAGCTAGTATTCAGTGGGTATAAAATGAAGCTCAAAATCACCGTTTAAAATATGGTCTCTGATAAAGTGATACCTGATGTGAATATGTTTGGTTCTAGAATGAAGTACCGAATTATGTGAGATGGCTAATGCACTTGTGTTGTCATAGAATATGGGAACATGTTCATAGTTGGTTACATAATCAGCCAATTGACTTTTCATCCAGAGAACTTGTGCACAACATCCAGCGGCAGCGACATATTCAGCTTCAGCTGATGACATGGCCATAGAGTTTTGCTTCTTAGTACATCAACAAACTAACTTTCCTCCAAGGATTTGACAACTAATATTTGTTCTTTTTCAAGTTCGTTTTTTCAAGCTCACAGCAAACTGAAAGTCCAATTAACCTCAAGTTTTTAATTGTTTTTGGTGTTAATAAAGATATATGGTATCTATGTCTATTTCAAACAATCACGTAAAAAGTGGAAAATAGTATATCTATGTAACCGTAAAACAAATTGCAAATACCCCAATTAAAGCACGCAGTACAAGTATTAAATGCTCAAATGTAAAAATTCTCAAAATGTAAAGAAAATAAAAGTACAAGGGCTAAATGTGTAAATTCAGAAAACTAAGAGACTAAAAGTGAAAAATGCAACAAACTATGACAACTAACTAACAAATTCCAAAACTGATTAACTAAAATGTAAGAAACTAAAAATTAAAGGCCTGAATTAATCAAAACCTAAAAACTTGTTATTAACAAAGCTATTTAACAAAGAATTAAAGGTTGAGGACCCGAATGCAATTAAAACTAACTTTAAACCAAAAACGGGCTAACAACTTCCAATAAGCTCGTTTGAACTTATTATCCCACCAAAACAGTTCTAATTTTTTGCACAATGCTTAAAATCCAAAATAAGCTAGGTATCTCAAAGGAAACAGGCTGAAACTAACTAAAACAAAAGTTAGCTTATTCTAATAAGCCCACAATAAGCTACCAACTAAATCAGACATACACACTTGGATTTTTTTTATCAAAACTGATTAAGCTAGTGACAAGAGGACAGGAATGTAAAAAATCTTTGAAAATGATTAAGTCAATAATTTGGAAACTCAAAATAAGCTAACTTAGCTTATCGTTGACCAACTTTTTGAAAAAAGCTAAAAACTTCCAAAAATGCTTAAAACATGTTTCTAACCAAGAATCAACAAGAAAACTGGATGTTTTATGATGTGGAATAAGTTGGAATGAAATATGCCAAGACTGAAAACTATGTGTATTACAGAGAATGAAAAATGCTTATTTCTATAAGCTAATCTGAAAACTGGAAAAAGCTCTATAGCAAACTAGAAATCTGGTAAGCTGAGGATTTCAAAAAACTAAGATTCGAGCCTAAACTCCTAGAACTGAAGAAATGAGAGCCATTTGAAAATTCCAGTAACTTGTTTGAGGTCTGACCTAATGTTTTTGTGTGCACTTTGCCTGTTTGACTTATAGGTTGACTCTGAAAACTTGTACACTCACTTGAATAGGACTAGTGAAGAGATGTAAACTTGATTTACTTAAAAACACTTGCTCAATTTCACAATACTCCTAATCCCAAACACTGGTTAAAAGACCATGAATTGAACTAAGGACTATAAGTCTATATTATCTATAGCAAATGCATCAGAAATGAACCAAAATCAAACACAATGACACCAGTTTAAAAGAGTTAGCTACTAGGACAGATAAATGCAGTAAAAGAGCTAAATTCAACTAGTCTTAAACAGAATTAAGCTAAGAAACTCAATCACAATCACACTAATCTTATCAGTAACATCAGTTAAAACACAAATCAAGCAGATTCAAGCAATGTAACTGATTAACTAGAATTTAGCATGCAGAACTGATTTAGAGGAACCAAAATAAGAATCTAAACACCTTTTAGCATGTTGCCTCCTTTGATGGAGTAGAGAGGCGCTGAGCCTTCTAAACTACTTCCTTCAACCCAAAATCAACAATCAACTACCCTTAATTCATCACCATCCTCAAAATCAACTGTCTGATCTTGATTCAGCTATGTCTACTACTTCTAGAAAGAAACTGAGCTAGGAAAGACTGGTAATGAACTAGAAGCTTCCAAATCACTCAAAACATTCCTATTGATTAGTTGTGATCAACAAGAACTAAGCAGTAACAGTATAGGTGTGATTATGCAGTAAGAATGAGGTATGAAGTGAACTGAATTTGTATTGATGAAGTAAAGTTGTTACAGAGTTGGTTACAAAATCTAACTAACTGTCTCAAGTGGTTGGCAATCACTTGAGATCAGTTCTAACTAATTTCTATAACTGAAAAAGGGAAAGAACTAAGAAGTGTGTGAAATTTCACACACTAGATACAATATACAAATGAAGAACAAACTGGGCTTTTTATAGAGCTAAGTTGGAGTTTGTTGGGGATGAGTTACGTGTTGGAGCCAATCCCCAGCTTCCACGTGGCCTTGATAGCTTAATTGACTAATTCCGTTGAAGAACAAATTTGGGGATTACTTCTTGTGT